>SJYX01015418.1:37204-171589 GCA_006410675.1 Oreotragus oreotragus
ACCCTTCTAGAGTGTCACAGAGCCCCTGTTTGAGTTCCCTGAGTCATACAGCAAATTCCCAGTGGCTATCTAGTTTACATATGGTATTGTAAATTTCCATGTTACTACTAAAAGTATCTTTTTAAAAATTAAATTAATACAATTAATTACCATTGATGATTTTTTAATTACTATATTAGATAATGATTGACCGTTAATGTTAAATCAACTGCATTCCCAGGATAAATCTCATTTGCACATGAAGTATTAACCTTCATGGAGTACTGTTTGATTGATTTGCTAAATTCATGTTTAGAATTTTTATATTCTTGAGGTGTATTGGTTTAGAGTTTTCTGGTAGTGTTTTTCTTACATTAAGTTTTTAAACCACAATTTCACTTTAAGGGCTTTTCATATTATCTGTCACTTTTTGAGTGAACTCTTGTAGTGATTATGTGTTGTTCCATGAAATTTGTCAATGACGTGTTTTTGCTTTGACTTCACTTTTATGTTTTATTTTCACTGGTTGTAGTAATTTAGATTGACAGTTATTTTTTCCATAGAATGTCATTCCACTGTCAACTATATTATGTTGTTTTTGACCAGAGTGTGCTCTCTGCTTTTTTATGAAATGTGTAATTTTATTTTTATATAATTGTAAGATTTTTCCCCCATTACTGGTTTGAAGCAATTTGGTTGTGATGAATCTTAGTCGAGTTTGTTTCATTTTTTTTTGTACTTGAATTTATGCATTTATAGTTTTCATCAACTTTAGAAAAAAAAATTTGCCACTGTATTCAAAAACCTTTATTTCTGTCTTCCCCTTCTCTTCTTCATGGTCCACAGTAGGTTTATACTGATATTAGAGTGTTTAAACTATGCTCTCTAATGCTCTGTTCACTTTTTCTTTCAGCTTTCCCCCACCCCCATGTTTCTGTTTTGATGTTAAGTTTCTATTGTTAAGTCTTTAAGCTTACATTTCTTTTCAGTGTCTCATTTGTCTTAATCTCATCCAATGTATTTTTATGTCTAGAAGTTTAATTTGCATTTTTATTTACAATTTCCATGTCTTTTTATATATCTTCAATCTTTCCCCTAACTTTTGAATATATCAACTATAGTTATATAAGTGTTTTAATATTCTTGTCTACTAATTTGATCATGAGTATCATTTCTGATTTGTTTCATTTTCTATTTTTATGGGTTATTTTTAAATTTTTGTGTGTCTAATAATTTTTTTACTGGATGCTTAAAATTGTGAATTTTACTTTGTCAGGTTCTTTAGATGTCTTTGTATTCCGTTATGTACTCTTGAGCTTAATTCTTCAATACAGTTATGTGAGTTGGAAAGTGATCCTCCCAATGCTTGTTTAAAAACGCTTTAGGTGAGGCTCAAGTAGTCTGTAATCTAGGGCTGATTTTGCCATGCTGATGGATAGAACCAATATCCTTTGTACTAAAAAAGATTTTACCACTTTGGTTGGTGAGAAAAGGAATTATGCATGAACAGCAGATGTTGTTCTGCCTCCCCCTTTCAAATGGATCTTTACTGAGCCTTACTTAGGGTACTCATGGACATATGCCAGATACCACTGAACTCTGAAAGTCTCAGGAGTTTCTTCTCTACAGCTCTCACCTCTCCATGCAGCTATCTCCTCTCTCATATGATGTGCTGTCAGATTAAGCCTTATTGGCTTTCCCACATTCTTATATCTCTCTCTTCAACTCACACTGGGCTCTATTTGATTTCTTCTCTGCACAGTAATCTAGCACTCTTACCACCTAGTAAAGACAGTAAGAGGGGGTGACAGGATGGGGAGACAGTCTTAGGGCTTATCTTAGTAGGATTTTTATCTTCCTTTCCTTCTTTTTCTTCCTTCTTCCCTTCCCCAACCCCAGGTCTTTCTTTCCTGTGCTCTTTGTCCGCTGTTTAAAACGATTACTTCATGTGTATTTTTTAACCCCCTCTGTTTTGTTTGTTTATTACTATATTGGGAGGTTATATCTGGCCTATATTGTTCCATCGGGGCTGAAAACAGAAGTTCTTTCTCTTATGTTTGATTTACAATAATACATGATGTTAGTATGTTGCTCAGTCATGTCTGACTCTTTGTGACCCCATGGACTGTAACCCAGTGGGCTGCTGTGTCCATGGGATTCTCCAGGTAAGGATCCTGGAGTGGGTTGCCATTTCCTCCTCAAGGGGATTTTCCTGACTTGGGGATCGAACCTGGGTCTCCTGCATAGCAAGCAGATTCTTTACTGTCTGAGCCACCAGGGAAGCCCTGATATATAAGCATTTTAATTTTGATATATATGCACAGTTTGAAGATGTTAGGCATGAAATTTACTCATACATTACGTTTCATATCTCTGGTAACATTCGCCAGTTTGATGTTAAGTTGCTCACTCCTGTCTGACTCTGCAACCTCATGGACTGTAGCCCGTGAGGCTCCTCTGTTCATGAGATATCCCAGGCAAGAATACTGGAGTGGGTTGCCATTTCATCCTCCAGGGAAGCTTCCTGACCCAGGGATTGAATCGATTTCCTGCATTGCAGGCAGACTCTTTACCATCTGAGCCATCAGGGAAGCATTTCACTTACAGTGAACTGTATTAAAAGATGACTGTTAGGCTGCTTTCATTATTGTTGATTACTTTTTAATTTTATTAAATAGTAAAAATGTTTAATTTCTTATAGATACTTTCATAGAAATGAAAATATACTTTTCTTTTAAATAAGTAAGCAGCTTATCTAGAAATAAAATATAATATAGTTAAGTTTATGTATTTATCAATTCTTAATTTGCACTCAGCATATTTTATATTTTGATATGATTTTTAACATAGATTTTAGTAAGATATAGAAATAATATAAGAAAACAGTGTTACTAACCAATGTGTTTTTATCTGTCCCAAAGACAAATACAAGTAGAATTTTATCTGATAATGTGTATTAATCAAAATAATATTAATCATTTATATCACTGTTGTATGCAACTCCTTGTATGAGATACTCTTTACATACTTTCAATGAGTAGCGTACAACAGTGATGTAAAAAAGTAGACATTTGCCAGACAGTGGCTTTTTTGCAGTTTCCTCATATAGGCATCTAAAACTTTGATGTCGTGTTTTTCTTATTAATTTTTTCTACTTTGTTTGTCTAAAGGAGAAAGTTATTCCTGTATCACGGTCAAGAAGATGTTATCTTATTTTATTCTAGGATTTTTAAAAGTTTTGTTTTTTAAATTCCTTTTCTCTAAAACTGTAGAAAGTTTCCTTTTATTTTTTAGCATGGATATTTGCATGTTTGAATTGTTTTTCTAATTTATATGAGGACAATAAATATTGCCTGATAATTCCTTTTTGGGATATTTAGATGAAATACTTTAGAGTCTTAGATTAATGATACTAAATTTTATTTTTTCTTTCCCAGATTAGAAATCATTTTTCAATACCACTTTCTGTTTATGGAGGAGACACGTTATTGGGAACAGCTTCACCTGGAAGTGAATTTAATATACCATTAGCATCTTACCGGTGATTTTGTTTTATCTTTTTGTTTGCCCTGTGGTCTCTTATAGACAGTTTATGATTTGTTAGTGATATCTATCTTTAAGTTATCAAACTGTGATCAAATTTTTCTTGTTAATATCTCTTAATTTATTTAAGTTTTGGCACTCTTAAAATTTTTAAAGTAATATTTAACTTAATGTGCATAACATATAAATTATCTTTATCTAGTAAATACAAATTACATGCTTGCGATATAACCATCAGAGTCATAGTCATGTATACTTAGATTTTTAACAAATTTCTAACTGAACATGACTGGTGCCTTTTAGATTTTATTATACTACTATATAGTTATTTTTGCTTTTCAAGTATTTTGTAGTTGATTTTTAGAAATTTCTGTAGAAAATGTGAAATATTTTGTGTTTTTATCTACATGCTCATGCTCAGTTGCTAAATCATGTCCAACTCTTTGCAGCCCCATAGACTGCAGCCCTTTAGGCTTCTCTGTCCATGGAATTTTCTAGACAAGAATACTGGAATAGGTTACCATTTCCTTCTCCAGGGGATTTTCCTGACCCAGAGATCAAACCCACATCTCCTGCTTGGCAGGGCACATTCTTTATCACTGAGCCACCTGGGAAGCTTTATCTGCCTATTTATCTATTAATTGCTCATTGATAGAATTGTAATGTAAATAGAAGTAGACAGTTCATTCTTGAACACTATATATGACCCTCATGCAGTCAAATATCCACATTCAGTTGTTCCTCAGTATTCAGTTCTTCTCACTCAAAACCTCTTGCTGATTATCTGTCTCTCATGTTTTCTGTTTATTTCTTAAACTTTTCCTTTAACTTTGCTAATGCTGCTGCTGCTAAGTTGCTTCAGTCGTGTCCGACTCTGTGCGACCCCATAGACAGCAGCCCACCAGGCTCCCCCATCCCTGGGATTCTACAGGCAAGAGTACTGGAGTGGGTTGCCAATGGCAACCATTGGCCTTCTCAGTTTAACTTTGCATGTTTCTGTAATTCAGCTCTNCCGACTCTGTGCGACCCCATAGACAGCAGCCCACCAGGCTCCCCCATCCCTGGGATTCTACAGGCAAGAGTACTGGAGTGGGTTGCCAATGGCAACCATTGGCCTTCTCAGTTTAACTTTGCATGTTTCTGTAATTCAGCTCTGTCCTTCAGAAAGAAAGTTTTTGAGGAAAATTGTCACTTCTGCAAAATACTCTGCGGGCAGTCTAGAAAGAGTTAACTATAGTTTCATATGCTCAGTCTGCTGGGTACAGTTGTTGTTGTTTTTTGGTACCTATAGTTATAACCAGTAGTTATCTTTTAACATTACATTTCCCATGTGACTGGTATCTCTTTAAGAGGAAAGACTGACTAACTTGCACATTTTCAGTTTTGCCTTCTCATTGGTAAATAATGGGTCCAATAAATGTCTTGATAAACTGGATGTGAGTGTATTGGCATTAGTTTAATATAGAGACAATTAAGCTTTTATTTTTAAGTGTTAGAAGTAAGAGTGAAAAAAAGAATGAAATACAGAGAATGTAGAAATAAAAAAGACTAAATCTATAACTGATTTGACAGGTAACTCTATGGGTGTAAGGAGAGGGTGGTGGTAAAAGAGTTTAATATTTTACAGTCCAGAGTGCCAGTAGCTGAAAGTTCTTGAAAAAAAAAAAAAAAAGACACACAGAGAGGTGGATGTGGAGGGTTCATAGCTCAGTCTAGCAAATTTAAGGCACCATCAGACATCATTTCAGAATACATATTAGATATGTAAAATTTGGGGGATGGAGTTTAAGAAAATAATGATAGCTAGAGATAGTATTAACATTTGTCACACAGTAAGGTATAGTGTCAAAGTGACACTAATTACAGTTTTACAAGTATAAAAACATTTAAGTGTTTATACTTGGACACACTTTAGAGTTTAAAAAATTATTAAACCCAAGTACAGTTGCAAGTTTACAAAGAATGTGATATTTAAGTATAAGATTTAATCATAAGTGAAGTGAAGTCGCTCAGTTGTGTCTCTTTGCGACCCCATTGACTGTAGCCTATCAGGCTTCTCCATCCATGGGATTTTCCAGGCAAGAGTACCGGAGTGGGATGTTATTTCCTTCTCTAGAGGATCTTTCCGACCCAGGGATTGAACCAAGGTCTCCCACATTGCAGGCAGACACTTTACTCTCTGAGCCACCAAGGAAATACTTTTTATCACTGTCTTCTTGCAATCATTGCAATAACTTCTGTAATGCTGTCCAACATTTCAGTAAAGTTAAAGTGTTAGTGGCTTAGTCGTGTCCACCTCTCTGCAACCCCATGGTCTGTAGCCCTCCAGGCTCCTCTGTCCATGGGATTCTCCAGGCAAGTATACTGGAGTGGGTTGCTGTTTCTTACTCCTGCTCAATAAAGTTAAGTATCTATTGAAAGCCTTCATTTGATTAACCTTGAAAAGCTGGTGATTAATTTTTCGGTAGAAATATATTTTTGGTTCATGAACTCAGTCATGGTACATACTTGGGACTACGTACCCAGGAAAGCCAACTTCTTTAAGTGTGTAAGTCCCATCTGTAGATGTGTGTGTTGAATATATGACTTGTATGATAATGTATTTTCTGCAAGAAACCAGTTATGAGCTTGTAAACATACTTTTAAGACAGCAGGTTTATAAGAAAAATGCGTTCCTTTTGAAAGCCAAATAACTTCATTACTTTACAGAAAGTTAAAATGCAAGTATGTATCTGTATATCTGTCTTACCTATCTCTAAGAATGTGAAAATATAAAAATTTATAACAGTAGTATGGAGAAAGATAATGTCACTGTTCTAAAGCTGCAATCAAATAATTTATGTTTTCTTTTAAAGCATTTTAAAGCATATTGTTTAATCTTTTATGTAGATCACTACTTTCTCTGAAGCCAGAAGATGCAGACTATCAGATGTGTGAAGGAATTGACTTTGAAGAAGTGATAAAACAAGATGGTACTTCTTTCAAGAAGAAATGTAGACCTATAAACCCTTCCAGGAAGCCATTTATCATTAATATAGTCCCAGAAAAAGATAATTTGACGTACATGTCAGTGTATTCAGAAGACCATTGGGACTTACCATACATAATACATTTGTGGCCACCTCTTTTACTCCGAAATCTTCTTCCTTACAAAATTGCTTATTACATAGAGGTATCCTGGTATTTTTTAATGCCTTCTTGTCTTTGATTTTGTAGCTTTAGTTATTTAAAATTATAAGTAATAAAGTAGTGTTTTAAAATTCTAATAAAAATGTTAGAACTGGTGAACAGACAGTATAGATTTTCTTCAAATGAAAATGTTTCATTGATGTTAAAGAAGATTTAAAAATTTTTTCCATTGATTTACCTTAGAAATATGGTTACTAAATTGGATATAACTTATATGTACAACTATGATATGCCATTTTAAAATCATGTGTGAAAGTACTAGATACTCCTATAGAAAACTTTAGAAAATAGAGATAGATTGTCTGTAATCACATTATCTGAAGGTAGCACTTCTGATGAAGATATCATTTCAGTTCTAAAATATATTTTTCAACCTTTTCCATGCATGTATATTTTATGTTTTTGAAAGAGGGATATTAACTTTTAGTATTAGTATGAAAATAATAGTACTAGACTTAAAACCTGCTCCATTATATTATTCTCGTACCTTTAGGTTTCTAAAAGAATTTTATGCTTATAAAAATGCGTTTTCTTTTAAATACTCTTTAAGAGATTACATCTGATTCCTTCCTGTTGCTATAATAGGAATCTCTCCATCTTAGGATTTTAAGTAAATATTCCATTTACCATTGTTTGTCATATGTAAGAAAGTAGTTCTTCATTGTAATCTGTTATTTGTTTTGTTGGAGTCTGTTATTAATGATTGGAATTTACTATGTGTTTATACTTTTCTGTCAAATTTTTTTTCGGAGTGAGGGAATTAACACATCTGTGGTTTAAGAATATCTGTTTTCCATATAGTTGGCAATTAAGATAGTGGTTAAGAATTACCTCTTTACTATCAGATAGATTTGAGATTGAATCTTAGCTCTATCTCTTACTAGCCCTGGGTCTTTAGGTGAGTTATATTATCTTTCTAAATCATTTGTCTTATCTTATAAAAGAGTGATGGTAATAAAACTTTCATGACTGGGATATGGGGAAAATCAAATAATGTAGTAAAGGACTTTGCACAGTGCCTGACAGGCGTATGGTTTCTACTGGTTAACCTCTCTAGCACCACCAGCACCACTAGCACCAGCACCACTATTTTGTGGAACATGGCAGGTATTGATAAACTTACATTGTTTTTGCTTTAAGTAATTTAAAGTCTTAAGATGAAGAGGTTCCTATGTTATAACAACAGGAGGGAACCAGATTAGAGATGCTAGAAAAACAGGTGAAATACCCAGATGGGCTATCTGTTCCATTTTAATAAAACTTGATGCTTTTAGGGATAACATTCTGTTTGCTAGTTTTCAAAAGAGATGATCAATTTTTAGAAAGATAGTTTACTTATGGTATGGAGAAGGGCTTAGAGGAGTTAAGAGCAGTTAGGAGACTTTTAAAAGGAGGAGTTATAGTGACATGAACTAAGGTAATGCAGGTGTGGATGGACAGTAATGAACAGTTTTGAGAGTTATGTCAGATGCGATATAAACACTTATTGGAAATGGGTTATGAGAGTTTGTTAAAAATCAAGAATGAGAGTTGCTAGAGATTGCTTATTTTGGATTACATACAGTTTTCATTATTTTGTACTTTTCACAACTAAAATCACTAGTATTAATAGATAAGATTTATTTTTACTAATTATAGTGTTTTATAGTCTTCATTATTGCCAGCAGAATGTCTCATTATTTAATTTTATTTTCACAATAGTCTTTTGAAGTAGATCATTTAGACCTTTTTACAAATACAGTAACTCAAACGATTTACAGAAGTTTACACAGTTGACAGAACAGTTAGAACTTGAACATAAGCCTTTTGACTTTTTCTGACAGAGGTATTTCAAAAGCATTTTGTATAGCATTCAAAATTATTAAGTAGAATATTTTAGCATATTATTCTCAAGCATTAAAAATTGACTATATATATATTTTTTTTATTATAGGGGATTGAACATAGAGTTTTTACTCTCCATGAAGGCCGTTCAGCCCAGCTTTGTACTGTACAGTTGGATAAAGCCAGGCTACATTTAAAATTACTTGACTATCTTAATCATGATTGGAAAAGTGAATATCATATAAAACCTGATCAACAAGATATTAGTTTCATCAATTTTACTTGTGTTACAGAGATAGAAAAGACTGATTTAGATATTGCTGTCCATGTAACTTATAATACTGGCCAGACTGTTATGGCATTTCATAGTCCTTATTGGATGGTTAATAAAACTGGTCGAATGTTACAGTATAAAGCAGATGGAATTCATCGAAAGCATCCACCTAATTATAAAAAGCCAGTTCTCTTTTCATTTCAGCCAAAGCACTTTTTCAATAACAATAAGGTATGTGAAGTTTTTTTTTTTAACTTTCATTCTTCTTTAGCTACTTTTCACTCCTTTTTAGTTTGTTTTGAAAAATAAAATATTATGAAACAGGTAGAAATAATATTTGTGAAATATTTGAGGTTAGAAAGATTGGAATTTAGTATTGGAAAAGTTTTAGTGCATTAATAATATAACAGTAGTAGTAGTAGTGTTAGTCGCTCAGTTGTTTCCTTCTTTGCGACCTCATGGACTGTGGCCCGCCAGGGTCTCTCTTCATGGGATTCTCCAGGCAAGAATACAGGAGTGGGGTGCCATTCCCTTCTCCAGAAGATAACATTAGTTTAGGCTAAAAAGCAAAAAAATATATCAACTTAGGTAGGAATTTTTAAAGGTACCAATACTAATATATTTGAAATATTTTTTTCTAGGTTCAGCTTATGGTAACTGATAGTGAATTGTCAGATCAATTTTCAATTGATACAGTTGGTAGTCATGGAGCTGTTAAATGTAAAGGCCCAAAAATGGAATATCAAGTGAGTTCATTCTATGCTTATCTGGAAACTTATATAAGCTCTGTTAAGTAATTAATTTTTATAAGAATGTTATGATAATGAAATAGTTTTTGAAATGTTACTTTTTTTCCCCCCATAGGTCGGTGTCACTATAGACCTTAGCAGTTTTAACATTACCAGAATTGTCACATTTACCCCCTTTTTTTTGATTAAAAACAAAAGCAAATATCATATATCAGTGGCTGAAGAGGGAAATGATAAATGGCTCTCTGTTGATTTGGAGCAGGTGGGTAAATGAATTTCAAAAATATACCTGTTTCTACTTTTGTTTCTTCTTGAAGTTGGATACCTGAAATCACTGTGTAGTGTTTTATCTGTCCACCCCCACCTCCCAACTTTGTTTCAGTTCCTTGAACATTTTGAGTATTTATTTGCACCAGAATAAACCAAATAAATGATTTATTTTAATTATTTAAGCCTGAGTATTGTCATCTAGGAATGCGTTGCTTTGTAAAAGAAGTTGACACTAACTAGATGGGTTAAATATAGCAGTAGAAGATGGGATAAAGTATCAGTGCAGCAAACTGATGAAGATAAACTGGTAAACTTATTCTCTTCAGGAAGATTTCAGAAATGCCTTTATAGAGTAGATTAAGCTAATTACTTTAAAAAGACAGTAGTGTCTTAGGAATGAAGTTTTGATTCTGCTCTATCTGTAGTTGTTAGATGTGTGCCTGAAGTTAATAGAATATTTTACTTCTGAAGAAATTTTGTTCTAAGTATGTTATGATTATAAGAGAAGTATTTTCTATTTTTATTCATTATGCCTTTTTGTTTTGAAGCTATCCTCTATAATCATTCATTATTCTTGAGTTACATCCTTTAATTTAGCATTTCCTTTTGAGCTGGTTGGCAGTAAATACCATCAGTTTTTGTTTATCCATCATCCCTCCTTTATGATAATTTTTCTTGATAATTCCTGTTTTTTGCAACATGTTGTAGCATTTACTATATTCTGGGTTCCATTTTTGTTGAAAATTCTGCTGTGATTCTGTCATTTCTTTGGAAGTTATCATTTTCTCTCCTGCCTTCGTGGAGTTCTCTTTGTCTTTGTTCTGCAGTCTTACAGCTATTTGTCTGCATGTGGGTTCTTTTATATATCTTGCTTGAGATACTTTATTCCTAGATCTATAGATTATTTTATACCTTATGTAAAATTTGCAGTGATTATGTTTTTAAATACTGCCATTCTTAAATACTGTTTCTTCCTTCTGGATCTTTAATCAAATTTTTTCTAGAGCTTATGTTCTCTCTTCTGTATATCTTACTATTTTTTTTTTTACATTTTCTATCTGTATAACTCCTTTATTTTGGATAAATTCTGCATATATAGTTTTCATAATTTACACTTTTACTGTATATATCATACAGTGTATGTGTATGTATGCTATTTGAACTTTCAACTGAGTTTTTTATTTGAATAATTATATTTCTCATTTTTAGAAGTTGTATCTTTTTTCATGTTTACCTGTTCATTCATTTTTTTCAACAAATATTTATTGTGTACTCTTTACGTGCCATATTTTAACAAAACCACAAGTCCCTGTCCTGTATAGTTTACATTTCAATGGGAGCTTGGGGGAACCATTAAATTGATAATGCCATAGTCAATTAGTAAAATACATCATATATATAAAGGTGACAAGTCTAATAGAGAAAAAGGAAATAAGGCAGACTAAGAGGTATTTTGAGTTCTAATGTGCAAGGAATGGGCTGTAATTTTACATAATGTAGTCAAGGATGAGACTTGTTGAGGTCACATTTGAACAGGTGTGGAAAAAATGTGCAGGGCTTCCCAGGTGGTGCAGTGGTAAAGAATCTGTCAGCCAATGCAGGAGACTTAAGGGATGCAGATTCAATCCCTGGATTGGAAAGATCCCTTAGAGCAGGAAATGGCAACCCACTCCAGTATTCTTGAGAGGAAAATTCCATGGACAGAGGAGTCTGGCAGGCTGGAGTCCATGGGATCTCAAAGAGTCAGCCATGACTGAGCACACACATACTGAAGAAAATGATAGAGGTACACTTGTCAAGAGTGCAGCCGAGCTGGAAACTCAGCTGCCAGATACAGAAACAACTGATTCAGTTCAGTTCAATTCAGTCACTCAGTTGTGTCCCGACTCTTTGCGACCCCATGAACCGCAGCATGCCAGTCCCCCCGTCCATCAAATACTGCCAGAGTCTACCCAAACCCATGTCCATCGAGTCAATGATGCTATCCAACCATCTCATCCTGTGTCATCCCCTTCTCCTGCCCTCAATCTTTCCCAGCATCAGGGTCTTTTCAAATGAGTCAGGTCTTCGCATCAGGTAGCCAAAGTATTGGAGTTTCAGCTTCAGCATCAGTTCTTCTGATGAACACCCAGGACTGATCTCCTTTAGGATGGACTGGTTGGATCTCCTTGCAATCCAAGGGACTCTCAAGAGTCTTCTCCAACACCACAGTTCAAAAGCATCAGTTCTTCGGCGCTCTGCTTTCTTTATAGTCCAACTCTTATGTCCATACATGACTACTGGAAAAACCATAGCCTTGACTAGATGGACCTTTGTTGACAAAGCAATGTCTCTGCTTTTTAATATGCTGTCTAGGTTGCTCATAACTTTCCTTCCAAAGAGTAAGCGTCTTTTAATTTCATGGCTGCAATCACCATCTACAGTGATTTTGGAGCCGATAAAAATAGTCAGCCACCGTTTCCACTGTTTCCCCATCTATTTGCCACAAAGTAATGAGACCAGATGCCATGATCTTAGTTTTCTGAATGTTGAGCTTTAAGCTGATTAAGACAACAAGTCAAAGTAAAAGTGACAGTCAGGACTTTAATGACTTACTGCAGTAGTATAAGTAAGAGGCTAAAGTGAAGAACACACCAACTCCTCTTGTTCTCTTTTTCCTGTGAAACAAACAGCAGTTGGTTAGGGGTGAGGTGAATCAATGAGGGTAGTGTCATTGTCAGGGGAGCCCTGAACAAAAAGCTGGTACTGTTTTATGGATCTAGGGGATGTGAGAAAACAAAGGAATGGGGCTAAGAGTGGAATAGTACTGAGTACCAAGTCAGAATAGAGAAAAAAATATCGTATCCCCTTCTTTCCTTAATAGAGATCTTGCAGAAGTTCCTGAGGAAGGCCTCTGCCAAAAGCCCTGATAAAGAGGCCTGTGAATACAGGTGCCCATAGTAGGAATGCAGGTACTTGTAAGGGCATGACTAGAAATGGGGTTGAATTCTTGAGAATGAAGTGCACTGCATTTTGGCCATGCACCTAGTCTGGTGTGGGGAGGGCTGCTTTGCCCTGTGAAACCTGTCAAATGGAGACAAAGCCTTTATAATTGCCACTGGTATGACCTGAAAAGTTGCACATAGATTTTTAGCCAGGAGCTGGACCCCTCAGTTCATTTCAGTCAGTTAGTCATGTCCAATTCTGCAACCCCATGGACTGCAGCACGCCAGGCTTCCCTGTCCATCATCAACTCCTGGAGCTTGCTCAAACTCAGGTCCATCAAGTCGGTGATGCCATTCAGCCATCTCATCCTCTCTTGTCCCCCTGTCCTCCTGCCTTCAGTCTTTTCCAGCATCAGGGTCTTTTCTAATGAGTCAGTTTTTCACATCAGGTGGCCAAAGTATTCGAGCTTCAGCTTCAGCATCAGTCCTCCCAATGAATATTCACGACTGATTTCCTTTAGGATGGACTAGTTTGATCTCCTTGGCAGTCCAAGGGACTCTCAAGGGTCTTCTCCAGCACCACAGTTCAAAAGCATCAATTCTTTGGTGCTCAAATTTCTTTATAGACCAATTCTCACATCCATACATGACTACTGGAAAAACAGGGAGGCCTGGTGTGCTGCGATTCATGGGGTCGCAAAGAGTCGGACACGACTGAGCGACTGAACTGAACTGAGACTATGTGGACCTTTGTCGGCAAAGTAATGTCTCTGCCTTGTAATATGCTGTCTAGGTTTGTCTTAGCTTTTCTTCCAAGGAGCAAGTGTTTTTTAATTTCATGGCTGCAGTCACCATCTGCAGTGATTTTGGAGCCCAAGAAAATAAAGAAAATAAATTGCTGGACTGCTCAGCTATGTGGATATCTGGGGAAAGAGCAGTAAGCACAAAAGATTACCCAGGGTCGATGATCTAAAGTAAGAGAATATTTGGCGTGAGGATAGCAAAAGAGGCCAGTATCATTGGAGAAGGAAAAGTAGAAGAGAACAAGACTTACCAATGATAAAAATTCTAATTCTGTAGAACTTTGAGACCCATTACAAGGATTTTAACTTTTGCTCTGAGTGAAATGGAGAGGGCTGTTGGAGGGGTTGAACAGTGATTAAACACAGTAGGCTCTCAGCAAATGTTTGTTGAATGAATATATGAATATTTTTGGCAAATGTTTCATGTGTCCTCATTTGAGTCCATAGATTCTTAGTTTGTTGGATATAGTGCATGTGTGCATGCTAAGGTGTTTGATTCAGTTATGTCCAACTCTTTGCAAACCTATGGACTGTAGCCTACCAGGCTCCTCTGTGTATGGGATTCTCTAGGCAAGAATACTGGAGTGGGTTGCCATGCCCTCCTCCAGGGGATCTTCCTGACCCAGGGATCCCACCTGTGTCTCTTACATCTCCTGCCTTGGCAGGCAAGTTCTTTACCACTAGCGCCACATAGAACTCTCCATATATGTAGATGCTAAGATTATAATTCCAGCTTTGTTTTACTTTATATATTTTTTAGGTATATCTTTTCCCATACTTTCATTTACAGTAGTTTTATGTCTTGATTTGTACATCAGTTGCAGATAAGATTATTAGCTCTTCTGTTTTTAAAAACCTAATCTATAGCATCTATCTTCTAATAGTTTCTGTTTACGGTAATTGCAATTACAAACACATAACAGGTTATTATTTTTTACTTTACTTTCTCTTTTGTCAATTTCAACTTAAGATAAATTTCTGTTGCTAGTTTAAATTCTTCGCATTTTAATTTTGGCTTACAGTAGTCAACCTTAACATACAATTTATGGTTATTAGCTATGTTGATAAACTTATATATATATATATGTATATATATAAATTTTTTTTTCCCCACTACAAAAGACAAGTACTTTGGTACTTTCTCTAGTCTCAGGAGGTCGAGCAGGAAACTTTCAAAAGGTATAGCATATATTACTAAACATAAAACATACATTTTAAAGCCAAGTCTACCAGGAAGTAGCAAGGCTTAGGGGTTTTCAAAGAGCACATAATTTTTAGTCTTGTTAGTTCCTCCTGGGAAATATGCTTGGCTTAGTATTGTTACTGTTTTGAGTTTCCCAGGTAAGTTTCCCAGATGACTTTCCCAGATAAGTGTTGCAAGAAGCCCTGGATGGGAACTTTCTCAGCCTCTTACAGCCTTAACCATGTCCAGTTCCATTAATTACATTTTATGACTAAATAAAAATGACTTTAACAAGCTAAGGCACTTGACACTAACGTCAAGGTTCTGCTACATTGCCCTCAGGTCATATGATGAAGATCTCATACATCTCATTGAATTATGTGGTTACCAGCCTGGTCAGAGCTTATCACACTAAGACTTGGTTTACATAATAGTTTACAGACAAGGCTGGTTCTCCGTTTCCTGTTCTTTTAGCTCTTTTGTTTCCAGCTCCTGTTGTCTTCTTGGTAGGTGCATTAACTCCTCCTATTCTGTTAGTTTGGCTTCCAGATCACTGATATCCAGGTTGTTTCTTAAGATTTTGAGCCTGTTTTCTACTCTGAACTTTAAGACTTTAGATACCTCTCTTGATTTTTGTTTTTGTTTTATCCTTATTTGACTTCCAAGACTCTGGATTTAGTATTTGTCCTGACACAACATTTGTTTGTACTTTGACTACTGCTTAAATTACTGGTACCCACAGCCCAATTGTGATTTTTTCATAATAGAACATTCCCTTATTTTAAACCGATCACTTTGGCTCAGTTTACTTACTTACTTTTCAGTCTGACTCTAGCTCTGGACCACATTAACATCTCTTCACAGCACTCTAATTATTTTAGCTCTTCAACTTACTACCCATTACTGTTTGTGTTCAAAGTGCCCACAAGTGGCGCCCCATCTCAAATCAACAGTTTATAGCTAAGCAATACAGTAACCAGAGTAATGTTGACAGAGGTTTATTTAAAACTATTTTAAGTCTACTCTGATGGATTTATTGAAATGATAAAGGTCTTCATGGAGAAATCATTAAAAAAAAAAAATATGTGTAATATGTGTTTTAGTGTGTCCCCTTTTGGCCTGAGGATGCTTCTAATAAACTTCTTATTCAAGTTGAAAGAAGTGAAAGACCTCCCCAAAAGATACATTTTAATAAGGAAGAAAGTTGTATTTTACTGCGTCTAGACAATGAGGTAAGCGATTTGTGTGTGTGTGTGTGTGACTAGAGAAGCTAATATATGCTTATTAAGTTTTTAATAGCGATTTTTGTTTGTTTTACCAAAAATGAACAAACATTTCTCTTTGCAAAAGGAAAAAGTTCTAAAAGGACCTAAGAGACATAAACAATTTAATTGTTGCATAGGAAGTTATAGTGCCTGGAGTAAACCACATCTTGAATTTGACCCATCTATCTATGATAACTGAGATTCATGGTTTTTTCTAAATCATAAAAACAAATGTATTAGCTATAGTTTTAAGAACAGTTTTATTATTAAGAATAGTTTTATTATTAAATGTTAATGTTCTTTGGAAATGATCACATTAGAGAATATTTTCTTTTCCTTTTTTCTAGCTTGGAGGTATTATAGCAGAGGTTAATTTGGCTGAGCATTCTACAGTTATTACATTTTCAGATTATCGTGATGGAGCCGCTACATTTCTGTTAATAAATCACACCAAGAATGACATTGTTCAGTATAAGCAAAGGTAAGAGGATTATTACAGATACAGTATCCTCCAATTTTAGTAGAGTCTAAGTGATAAAACTTTTTGATAATTTCTTAAGAGTATAAAAACCAATAATGGCATTATGGCCATGTAAAACAATGTTCTCATTAAAAAAAATGTATACTGAAATATATAGGTTTAAAAGTGACTTGATATCTGTAATTTACTTTTTGAAAAGTTTTAATATAATTGACATAAAAGATGAATTTCAGTTGTCCAACCTAATGATTAAATGTTTGTGTATATATTGTAAAATCATCACAACTATAAGTCTAGTTAACATTCGTCACTGTATATCGAGAGGTTTTTTTGGTGTGTGTGATGAGAATTTTTAATATTTACTCTCTTGGCAACTTTTGCATATAAAATAGAATATTATTAACTATAGTCATCATGTTGTACCTCACATCCCCCGACTAATTTTAGAAATGTAAGTTAGTACCTTTTGACGCCCTTTACCCATTTCATCTGTCCCTGCCCCTGCCTGTAGCTTCTACCCATCTATTCTCTATGTGTTTGGTTCTTTTGGTGGTTTTCTTTTTTTCTTGCTTTTTTAAATTTCACATTTAACTGAGATAATATGGTATTTGTCTTTCTCTCACTGGCTTATTTCACTTAGCATAATGCCATTAAAGTCCATCCATGTTGTTTCAAATGGCAAGATTTCCTTCTTTTCTATGGCTGAATACTATTTAATTCTATGTATATAGAATGAAATATTATATGTGTGTATGTGGGTAGATATATTTATATACATCATTTTCTTCATTTATCAGTGGACACTTAGGTTGTTTCCATGTCTTGGTGATTATATGTAATACTGCAGTAAGTACACATACTTGTTTTGAATTAGTGTTTTCATTTCCTTTGAATCGATATCCAGTTGCTGGATCACATGTTCTGTTTTTAGTTTTTTGACAAACCTCCATACTGTTTTCCGTAGTGGCTGCACCAGTTTACATTACCATTGACAATACACAATACCTTTTTCCCCAGATCCTCACCAACATTTATTTTTTTTCTTATCTTTTTGATGATAACCATTCTAATAGTGTGGGATGATATCTCATTGTGGTTTTGATTTGCATTTCCTTGATGATTAGTGATATAATTTACTTTTAAATATTTCAAAAGAAAAAAGAACTGAAGCAACTATGGCAAAAGCTTGATCAGTGCAGAATCTGGTGAGGAAATTGTCAGTCTATCATAAGCATTTTGTCTAGTTTTGAAATTTTTTATTTTTAATGAACATAATGTAAATATTGATTCTTCAGATTTTTTTTCAAGCAGTAGATAACATTTTTCTTACTGAGGCATATGGGAAAGGACAACTACGTTTTTAAGCTTTGCTAAAGACCATGTTTATATATTTATTTCAGGATTACTCATAACATTGTTTGTTTCAATATATGTGATATATCCTCCTAGTACCACTACAGTTTACGTAACCTTTTCCTCTATTTATGGGTCCCAGGTTGTCTTGAATTTATTTTGTCTACTTTTTTAGTTTGTTTTCATGTTACTTACCAGTGGGCCCATGTTTATCAGTGTGTTTCTGCTTTTTTTTTCCCCTGCTAACAGTACAATTCTAATCATTGACTAAAATAAAATAGGTGTTGATTGAGTGAGAACCCCAGGTTGATCTAGCATATACCTGGAACTCCTCCTTGCCCATCAGTTCTCTCATTTGTGGAATATGCTGACAGAGAGGAGAGCCTGTTTTCTATGATTATCCATATTAAAAAAGTAGTAAATTGGTTGATTAAAACTGGCAAAAGCAAGTAGAAATGGCTTTCACTTATTTGCCCTTCAGTTCATTTGCTTCAGCTACCCTTTCTCAAATTTTCACAAAATTAAGACCTCCGGAAAATGATTTGAATGACTATTTTCTCAATTCTCTCAAACATATTACATAACTGGTAACATTCTAAGATACATACATAGGAGCCAAGCTGATTCTTTATATACTGTGGATAATATAGGGCGGCTGCTGCTGCTGCTGCTGCTGCTGCTGCTGCTGCTGCTGCTGCTGCTGCTGCTGCTGCTGCTTCAGTCGTGTCCAACTCTGTGCAACCCCATAGACGGCAGCCCACCAGGCTCCCCCATCCCTGGAATTCTCCAGGCAAGAACACTGGAGTGGGTTGCCATTTCCTTCTCCAATGCATGAAAGTGAAAAGTGAAAGTAAGGCGCTCAGTCATGTCCAACTTTTAGCAACCTCATGGACTACATCCTACCAGGCTCCTCTGTCCATGGGATTTTCCAGGCAAGAGTACTGGAGTGGGTTGCCTTTGCCTTCTCTGATAACATAGGGCATCATAGCTTAATTCTCTGACATCTGGTTGAGCCTGGCTAATGCTGAACAAGAGACTTTATCAGTCCTTTCTTTGGGCTTGACTTTGCACTCTTATTTATAGTCCATTTCAGATATGAAATGTTTTAAAATTTTACCTCCTACATTGTTACAATTATAAAAGTAAGGGATGTAAGAGAAACTAAAATGTGATCCTGTGTAGAAATTCTGAAACTGCACAATTAGTCGTAAAGGGAGTTTATAAAATTAACAATGTGCAAGAATGAATGTGGGATTTAGATTTATAATTATTTGAAGAAATGAAGTGAGGTTAAAGTTGCTGAGTCGTGTCTGACTCTTTGCAACCCCATGGACTATACAGTCCATGGAATTCTCCTGGCCAGAATACTGGAGTGGGTAGCTATTCCCTTCTTCAGGGGATCTTCCCAACCCAGGGATTGAACCCAGATCTTCTGCATTGTAGGTGGATTCTTTACCACCTGAGCCACAAGGGAAGCCCATGGAATTTTGGTTTAAAAGAGGATTGAATCCAGATCCCCAAATCTTTACTCCAGTGTACCCTTCTATTGAGTTTTATGCTACCACCTTTTCCTAAATACTGTATTATATAAGAAGCTAACGTGATTCAAAGGTGACCTCATCTTTTGTACTGTAAAATCTCTTTCTCCTCTATATCCTTATCTCAGTAAATGACAGTTATTCACCCTTGTGATTCTAGATTTCTCCTGCCTCACCATGCCATCCAGTTAAACTCTTTTTTTTTTAAATTATCTCTTCTTGTCTACTCTCTCCTATCTTTTCTGAAAGCTACTCTCTCCAACATTTATTTCTTGAGTAGATTTTAAGTCTGATTCTCTAGTCTTATCTCTAGTAAATCCTCCAGAGGTAGGTTTCTAAAATACTAAATAGGGGTGTCCCAGGTGGCTCAGTGGTAAAGAATCTGCCTGCCAGTGCAAGGGATGTGGGTTCAATCCCTGGGTCCAGAACATCCGCTGGAGTAGGAAATGGCAACCCACTCCAGTGTTCTTGCTTAGAAAATTCCATGGACAGACTGGGGGGCTGCAGTCCATAGGGTTGCAAAGAGTCAGACATGACTGCGTGAATGAACGCGTGTACATGCGTGCACGCACACACACAAAATAAATACCAAAAGAATGAAATTTTTAAAAATAAATGAAAATACTAATGTAAGCATGTCTCTTTTTTGTTTAAAGTTCTTTAGTGATTTTCCATTCTTTTAAAATGTTTGTATACTACTCTTCTAAACATTTCTCTTTCTGTTGTCTCTTACCCTGACCTTAAGTCCAAGTGAAGTGTTTGTTTCCTGAATGCTCTGGGCTCTTCCATGTTATTACCATTCCAGTTGCTCCTTTCTGCTAGAAAAGCTTCATTTCCACACAGTCCTTTCCATCACCTCCTTAGTCTGTATACCCAGTTTTCCGTTGCATCTTTGCACACATATATTAAAGCGTTTGTCACATTGTACTGTCATTTTCTTGTGAAGTTACTACTTGTACATAGTTAATATTCTGAGGATTCTGGTTGCTTTTTATTTTCTTTGAATTCCCTGAGGTCAGTTTGAGGTTAATTTTTTCATAAAGAATGTTCTGCAGTGAATGAAATAGACTTAAAGCATTTGTAAATATATTCGACCTAATTTATCTGAACAACACTGTTACATTTGCTATTCTTTCATAGAAAAGGAATATAGAACTTTTGTTTCCTCTGCCTTCCCTTCCCTTGGCTTTTTTGTTGTTGTTAGTGTGATTTTTTTTTTTTTTTCTGTTGTTGTTGAGTCTCTCGGTCATGTCTGACTCTTTGCCACCCCATGGACTAACTGTAGCATGCCAGGCTTCCCTGTCCTTCACTATCTCCCAGAGTTTACTCAGACTTATGTCCATTGAGTCAATGATGCCATCCAGCCATCCCATCTTCTGCCACTCCCTTTTCCTCCTTCCCTCAATATTTCCCAGCATTAGGGTATTTTCCAATAAGTCAATTCTTTCAGCAGGTGGCCAAAGTATTGGAGCTTCAGCTTCAGCATCAGTCCTTCCAATGAATATTCAGGGTTGATTTCTTTTAGGATTGACTGGTTTGCTCTCCTTGCTGTCCAAGGGACTCTCAAGAGTCTTCTCTGGCACTGCAGTTCAAAAGCATCAGTTCTTCAGGGCTCAGCCTTCTTTATGGTCCAACTCTCACATCCATACATGACTACCAGAAAAACCGTATCTTTCACTATATGAACCTTTGTCAGCAAAGTGATATCTCTGCTTTTTAATTCTCTGTCCTTCATATAAAAATAATATCACTAGATGTCCATTTATTTTTTTAATATTCTGTAGAAAAACTGTGAAAAGCATAATCTTTGATACCAAAAATGTCGACATTTTGATTCAGTTCTTTTTTTACTGTTGCTCTCTGTTTATATTTCTGAATCTCTTGTGTTTAACAGCTATTGCAAGCACGTAAATTTGCTTCAGAAACACAATTTTAAATGAGTGCATGATATTCCATCATTTAGGTGCACTATTATTAAATGTTCCTCTGTTGTTGAGAAAATGTTTCTATTTTATATGTTAAAAATCTTTTAGTAAAAGTTTTTATCCTGTTTGTAATCCTTTTAAAGACTAAGTATGATTCCTTTCCATACTTTTTTATCATATAGATTATTTTCTTCTAATGATGATTTGGAAAATACAATTTTATTTCTCTTGTATATGATTACTTTTTGTGTTCTTCAAGATTTTGATGCATTTAAAATTTTGAGAATGAAACAGTATCCATTAATTTTCCATGAAAAATATAGAGTACTTTTTCATTTCCTTCAATTTCTCTTTCCAAATTCAGTTTCTTATGAATATAATTTAGGATTTTTGAGCCAGAGTAATATATGGTTAATTTTTCAAAACTATGTTATTGAAGATATTTGGATTGATTTATAATTGGATTTTCCTGGTAGCTCAGCTGGTAAAGAATCCATCTGTAATTAGGAGACCCTAGTTCGATCCCTGGGTCAGGAAGATATGCTGGAGAAGGGATAGGCTACCCACTCCAGTGTTCTTGGATTTCCCTGGTTGCTCAGCTGGTTAAGATTCTGCCTGCAGTGCAGAAGACCTGTGTTTGATCCCTGAATTGGGGCTATCTCCTGGAAACGGGAAAGGCTACCTACTCCAGTATTCTCCATGGACTCTATAGTCCACAGGGTCGCAAAGAATCAGACACAACTGAGCGACTTTCACGATATTAACAAATTAATTTATTTAACTGGTTTAGTTTAATGTTTTTGTATCACAGTTCTTAAGATTTTATTTTGACTCCTCTCTGGCTTGGTTGGAAAAAGTAAGGGTTTGTGGTAATATGTTATGCTATTGCTTATTTCAAAATGTCTTACTTTTGGAAATTAACAATTTGCCATACAATTTTAAGTCATAACTCTTGCCTCAAATTTGTGTAGGCATTGCTGCGTTGTTTTCTGGCATTCAGTATTACAGAAGAGAGAGAAAAGTCTTATTTTTATTTCTAAGGGTAACTGTGGTTTCCCTAAATCAGGTTTAGGGATAGGCAGGTTTCCCTCTGGAGAAGGCAATGGCACCTCACTCCAGTACTCTTGCCTGGAAAATCCCATGGATGGATGAGCCTGGAAGGCTGCAGTCCATGGGATTGCTGAGGGTTGGACACGACTGAGCGACTTCACTTTCACTTTTAAGTTTCATGCATTGGAGAAGGAAATGGCAACCCACTTGCGTGTTCTTGCCTGGAGAATCTCAGGGACGGGGGAGCCTGGTGGGCTGCCGTCTCTGGGGTCGCACAGAGTCGGACACGACTGAAGTGACTTAGCAGCAGCAGGTTTCCCTCTGTTTTCTTTAAATTTGACATTTTCCGAAGTCCTGCATTCTGTGTTGGATCATATTGTTTCCATTCATTTAGTCTGATACCCAAAGAAGTCTAATCTGCAGAGTCAGCTTTTTCAGCTCAGAAAAGTTATATTGTATTATTTTTTTGGTTTGTAACTTCTCCATTTTCTTTTGGTGAATTGTTTTGTGAGTTGATTGAGTTTCTTAGATTTATATCCTATGTCTTATGGTTTTTAAAAATAATTGAACTGAATTTTGACACAGTAAAATCGATTCTTAGGAAAGTATTACCAGTTAAATTCTCTTAGATTTGGTACAGATAAGGTAAAGTAATTGAAATAATTTTCTTTCATAATTAATTAGTATTTAAAGTTGACAGAGTAGTTTCAGAAACCTGGAGATATCTTTTAAATTAATTTTTGACAGTGCTAGGTCTTTGTTGCTTCGCGCGGTCTTTCACCAGTTGCAGCAAGCTTGAACTACTCTCCCTTGAAGTGCTTGGGCTTCTCATTGTGGTGGCTCCTCTTCTTGTGGAGCGTAGGCCCTAGGCTTCACAGTCCTTGTGGTGCAAGGCCCCAGTCGTTGTGGTTCCCAGCTCCAGAGCACAGGCTCAGTAGTCATAGCCCATGGAGTTAGTTGCTCTGTGGCATCTGGGATCGTCCCATTCAGGGATCCATGTCTCCTGCATTGGCAGGTGGATTCTTTACCTCTGAGCCACCAGGGAAACCCAACCTGAGATATTTATTTCCTAACTAAGGCAAACATTTCCCTTGAAATATTCTCATTATTTTCTCAGAAAACCACTTTTTTATTGTATAAGGAAAAATTTCAGTCTACTTTACTCAGAACTATCATAAATCTTAATTAATGGACTCAGAATTAATGAAGTATTATTTTAGATTCTTAATATATTTGTATACTTGCACTTAATTTACTGTGTTTTTTTTTTTTCCTATTTATGTCAGTTCCCTCAATGAAATAGAAGATTCCCTCCCTCCTGGAAAAGCAGTATTTTATACATGGGCTGATCCAGTGGGCTCTAGAAAGCTGAAGTGGAAATGTGAAAAAAGCCACGGTGAAGTAACACAAAAGGATGTATGTACTGGGTTATTATGGTGTTCTTAGCAGGATTTTTTTTTTTTTCCAGCCTTACTAGTTTTGAGGCCTTTTTGTGTTTATACTTCTTAAAAACTGCTGAAGATTTTTAAAGCAGTATTCAAGCTTTAACTTAACCAAAAATGTTTAAAACTGGAAGTAGTCTTATTTTTTCTACTTTCTTATTTGCTTCTATTATATTATGATGGGTAAACTTAGATACTTTCAGCATTCAATTTATAAACAGATGCAAATATATTATTCCATTAAAGGTCATCTAAGTCAGTGTTGCTTCTGTAAGGACATTTAGGAATCTGTTAACATATGGATTTATCTCTGACTGGCAGACTGTTGTTTTTTATAATAATAAAGTTAGGTATAAACATTCTCCAGTAACATATTAAATGACTTTCAGAAATTGTTTTATTAAAGTTTTATTGGTTTTTCAAAATTTATCTTCATTTGTTCCCTATTCCAGTGTCTTTTTTCTTGCCACTAGTTATTTTTTCTTATCAAATGAGTAAATGAATGAGTACTGAACATTTATTAATTTTTATGTCTTTTGTTTTTTAATCTTTTGAGATGATTATATGCTTTTGGGGCTTTGCCTTACTTGGTTGTTTTTTCAAATATTAGGCCAGCCTTGTATTTTTGGAATTGACTTGCTAATGTTTTGTTCAGGAATTTTGCATGTATTCATGAAAGAAGTTGGCCTGTCACTGTCTTGTCTTGTATTAATCTTACCAGATTTTAATATTAAGGTCATCCTGACTCCTAATACATGGTGGGAATTATCTACAATTTTTCTGTTTTCTGAGAGTTCATGTTAGACTGTTATGATTTGTAGAATGTTTGCTATAGAGTTCACAAGTGAAGCCTAGTCATCTTACCTGCAATAGTCTTTGTAAGAAAGTTTTAAAATTATGAATGATACTTTTTATTGATAGGGCAGTTCAGTTTTCTACTTTTATTTGTGTGGTTTTGATAAGAGTTTTTCTAAGAATGCATTTATCTCATCTCAGTTTTCTAATGTATTGATATAAATGTTTTTATAATATCCATATTTTTATCTTTTTAAGATTTATAGTGGTGATTCTTCTTTTTGTTCCATTCCTAATGTAGAATATTTGTGCCTTCATTCCTTTTTCCCTTAAGTTTTGCCGAGATTTTATTAGTTTAATTAGTTTCACTTTAGTTTTGTCTGTCAGAAAACCATCAATTTGCCCTTTTGATGATCTCTTTTATACATTTGTTTTCATTTTCACCTATTTTTGCCTAATCTATATTATATTCTTTCACCTTCTGTTTTAATTTGATTATTTTCTTTTAAACTCTTGAGATAGATAATTGTATTAATCTGCTCAGGATGCTATAACAAAATACCTTAGCCTGGATGCCTTAAACAGCGGAGATTCATTTCTCGTGGTACTGGAGGCGGGAAGCCTGAGATCAGAATGCCAGCATAGTCAAATTCTGGTGAACTTTATGAGGATGCTTCCTGGCTTGCAGATGACAGCCTTCTTGCTATGTCTTCACAGGGGGAAGAGAGAGGGGGTGAGCTCTCTGGTATTTCTTATAAGGAAAGGAATACTGGTGGATCAGAGCCCTATTTACACCCTTCCCCTCCCCCATGATGTCATTTAACCATGATGTCATTACCTCCACCATATAGTCATATTGGCGGCTGAGACTGTAACATACAAATGGGGAGAGGGGAACAGCACAAATGAGTCCACAGCAGATACCTAGATCATTGCTTTTTACATTTTCTGCACTTTTTATTTGAAGTCACTTAAAGTTACAAACTTCTTCCAAAAACAGTAGTAATTCTGTCTCACAAATTTGGCTGTATATTAATTATTTTTTAGTTCAAAATATTTTCTGAATTTCATTGTGATTTATTTTTATGTTTTGGCTTCATGGTTACTTAGGTAATAACTTTTTGAAAGTATTTTCTTTGTTTATTTATTTCTAACTTAATTCCACTGTGACCAGAGAACATACTCTAAACCAGTTCATTGAAATTTATTGAAATTGACTTTGTGGGCTTGTAATCAATTTTTGTAAATATTTTATGTGTATTTGAAAAATATATATATTCTGCAGTTGGCAAACATATATGACATACATATTGACATATATGTCAATTTGTTCAAGTTGTGTTGAGCTGTTTAGATCTTCTGTCTTATTAAGTTTTTTGTTTTTGCTTGTTCTGTTGCGTGAGAATGGTGTCTGAAATCATGGATCTATGCATCCCTTTTTTGTTTTTTTTTAATTTGGGCTCTTACATTTTGAAACTATGATTCAGTTCAGTTCAGTCGTTCAGTTGTGTCCAACTCTTTGCGACCCCCTGGATTGCAGCACGCCAGGCCTCCCTGTCCATCAGCAACTTACAGAGTTTACTCAAACTCATTTCCATTGAGTCGGTGATGCCATCCAACCATCTCATCCTCTGTCGTCCCCTTCTCCTCCTGCCTTCAATCTTTCCAAGCATCAGGGTCTTTTCAAATGAGTCAGCTCTTTGCATCAGGAGGCCAAAGGATTGGAGTTTAAGCTTCAACATCAGTCCTTCCAGTGAACATTTAGGACTGATTTCCTTTAGGATGGACTGGTTGGATCTCCTTGCAACTATGTGATTAGGTAGATATAAATTTAGAATTGTCTTTTTTTAAGCTGATTCTTATTAGTATATAATGTTGCAGTGCCCACCACAGTATCTTTTTAGGCTTAAATATTGAGACTTATACAACTGTCATAGGCCACAGTTTGCAGCTCTCTAACTGAGAGGATTACTGTTGTTGTTTAGTTGCTAAGTTGTATCTGACTCTTCTGAGACCCCATGGACTATAGCCTGCCAGGCTCCTCTGTCCATGGGATTTTCCAGGCAAGAGTTGTTGACTAGAATATTATTCAAAACCTAAAAGTGTTGAGAGTTATGTTTTATTCGGCAGGAATTTTTAGGACTTCAACCCCAGGAGGCAGCATCTAAAGTATTCCTGAGAGAATTACTCTGAAGAGGCAAGGCTGTGTTGAGGAAGCCAAGATATATAAGAGTATTGCATATATGAGTATTGCAACAAAGGACAGGTAGTCTGAACATCAAAAGATTATTGTTAATTTAAGAAAAGCAGATAAGTCAAGATAAGGCATTTAGCACTTTTCTGTGTATGGGAAGGTACAAGAGTCTGGGCTCACTGAACTCATTCTTTTGATACTCACCTCAGCTATCTGGGACTAGTATCCTGTGTTTTTGTATGCTGAGTTCCCTCTGGGCTCACCAGCTCATCCTAGACTGCGACTGTAACTGTTGACTGTGACATCCTTTGTTTACTGATATGGCAGGCAGCATTCCTGCCTGATAGTTTCATCTGTCTGAAAATGTCTTTATTCTGCTCTGTTTTGGTGAAGTGCTTCTGCCAGATAGCAAATTTCAGTTTCGGCCCCTCTTTCCTCTCCTCTCAGGAGCTCACCAGTGCGTGAATGTTAGACTTCTCATCGTGTCCCTTACGACTTCTATGTGTTGTTCTAAGGGACATGCTCTATGATGTCTCTCATGACTTTTATGTGTTGTTTAATCCTTTTCTCTCCTTCCTTCATATGAATATTTCCTTCTGACTTGTTTTTCACTGTACTTCTTTTACTGTGTCTAATCTCCTCTTAAAATCATCTATTGAGTTCTTAATTTTAGTTATTGAAATATCAGTTGTAAGGTTTCTATTATAAAAGTTTTTGTTCCACAATTCTCTATCTTGTTACAAAATTTCTTGAATGTTCTGATCATAACTACTTTGAAGACTCTCTGACAATTCCAATGCCTAGATTTCTTCTGGATATTTAAAAATTTTCTCTTTTCTTGGTTTTCACTAAAATCCATTCTGTTTGCATGTTTATTTTTGACTCTGTGCTGAACATAGTATATGAAAAATTTTAAAGATAATTTGAGACTCTGTATGATGTTCCCTAACTTCTCAGTATTTGCTTCTACTTTTTGAACTGACAGTTGTGAACTCTGAATACAAAGACCACTTTGTCTTTTCTGTTACTTTTTTTTGTTTTGTTTCTTGGTTTTATTTATTTATTTGACTACACTGAGTTTTAGTTGTGGCATGAGGGATCTTTAGTTATGGCCTGTGAACTCTTAGTTCCGGCATGTGGGATCTAGTTCCCAGACCCTGGATCCAACCTGAGCACCCTGCATTGGGAACAGAGTCTTAGCCATTGGACCACCAGGAAGTCCCACAAAGTTCACTTTTATTGGCTTTCTTTCTCTCTCAGATCTTGGTGCCATTAATTCATGCTATCTTGGAAGCTTTTCTGTCTTTTCAGACACATATTTTTCCTTTTTAGATGTTGTCCAACTTTTTGCTGTTAGCAAGAGGGTTTGTCTCAGACCACCTAGTCGTCAGTTGCCAGAACAGAAACCCATGATATCTTTTTAAAATTAAGCTTGTTAGCATACGGGAGTATAATGGCATTTTGTGTATTGATTTTTTTTTAATCCAGAAAATTCACCGAATTCTCTTATTAATATTGTTTTTTATTTTTCCACATGTACAATCATGACACTTAAAAATAATGAGAGTTTTGTTTTCTCCTTTTCAGTCCTTTCATCTTTAATTTCTTTTTGCCTTACCAGACTGGCTTGCATCTCTATGTCCTGTTTAATAAAACTGATGTTTACATATATTTTTGCCTTATTTCTGGTCTCAAGTTATATAACATCAACATTTACCTTTAAGTGTGATCTTTGCTGAAGTTTGGAGTATGTTTGGAAAGTTTGATAAGAGATTAAAGAACTTCTCATGTAGTCTTTGTTTGCCAAAATTTTTTTTTATTCCTGAATATTGAATTTTGTAAAATGTTTTCTCTCACCTTTTATTTGCATAACATTCCTTTCTTACTTCATACATTCATCTTGGATCACTTTACTCTTGCTGGTATTTAATTCCTCTCGTAGAATTTGCTTGAGTGAATTTCTGTTGATGGTGATATTTAGTAGTTTTCATTTGTCTTCAAGCATCTTTATTTCTTGTACTTTTCTTCACTGAGGACTACTTTTGCTGAGTAAGGAATTCTGAGTTCTGGGTTGTTTTCTTTTGGAATACTGATTGTACTTTCCCATTGTCTTTCCAGTGTTGCTCTCCAGGTCTCCCACATGGCAGGCAGACGCTTTAACCTCTCTGCCACCAGGGAAGCCCTTGTGAAGTCCAGTGTTGTTTAAATGTATTTGAGAGGGTTGCCCATGACTGGCCTAACTTTATTTTTAAAATTCATGATTATTAGATTTATTTTTTTAATTCATTTTAATATAAGAATAATAAGCTATTTAACCTGTCGATTAGTACCTTCGCATCAGTTCAGTGCAGTTCAGTCACTCAGTCGTGTCCGACTCTTTGTGACCCCATGGATTACAGCACGCCAGGCCTCCCTGTGCGTCACCAACTCCTGGAGTTTGCTCAAACTCACATCCATCGAGTTGGAGATGCCATCCAGCCATCTCATCCTCTGTTGTCCTCCTCTCCTCCTGCCTTCAATCTTTCCCAGCATCACGGTCTTTTCAAATGAGTCAGGTCTTTGCATCAAGTGGCCAAATTACTGGAGCCTCAGCTTCAATAAGTACCTTTGCATACTTATATCACAATGATAGTTGAAGTTTGCAAAGATAAACCTGTAATCCACTATAACATATTAAAAATATTTCAGAATTACTTAGAAATTAGCTTATTTACATCTTAATGTAGTTTTAGTATTTTTATGTATTGTATTTTAGAGAATGTTATAAGTAACATGACTATACTAACTTACTTTTAATTTTAGTGGATTATAACGTGAATGTGTACTGTATAATACCGTTTAATCAGAATGTTCACTTAACTAGGAATTAATGGCTGACAGTTAACTATTAGAAGTTAATTATTTTAAACTCAAGACCCTGATATCAGCACAATGCTTATATATAAAGTCTTTCTGTAGTATTAACCCTGTAGTATTTGTGCTTCGTAGAGCATGCAACTGGGGTGTCAAATATTCTTTTATCTTATTTAGTTCACCTCTGAAAAGTAACAGAAGTTTCTGACTAAACAACTTTTAATGCATAACACATTGATTAGTGTTGTAATAATGCAGAGAAGATAAATTCTGTGTTACTAATTAGCCTACAAAGGAAGACTAATTAGGTTTTACTATGATATTAAAAGTTTACCTGTCTTCCTGACTTCATAATGATTGTGGCAGAAACTTTCATTAACTAATTTGAATTATGTAAATTTCCAAATGTTATATAATTGTTAATTTATTTTATTCCTATGAAGGCGGTACCATTACTACTCTCATTTTTCAAATGTGGAATGTAGATTTCATGTTGGTTGGGACCAAACCTTAATTTTCTTTCTTTTTTTTTTTTTTAGCCCTTTTGATGATCTCTTTTATACATTTGTTTTCATTTTCACCTATTTTTGCCTAATCTATATTATATTCTTTCACCTTCTGTTTTAATTTGATTATTTTCTTTTAAACTCTTGAGATAGATAATTGTATTAATCTGCTCAGGATGCTATAACAAAATACCTTAGCCTGGATGCCTTAAACAGCGGAGATTCATTTCTCGTGGTACTGGAGGCGGGAAGCCTGAGATCAGAATGCCAGCATAGTCAAATTCTGGTGAACTTTATGAGGATGCTTCCTGGCTTGCAGATGACAGCCTTCTTGCTATGTCTTCACAGGGGGAAGAGAGAGGGGGTGAGCTCTCTGGTATTTCTTATAAGGAAAGGAATACTGGTGGATCAGAGCCCTATTTACACCCTTCCCCTCCCCCATGATGTCATTTAACCATGATGTCATTACCTCCACCATATAGTCATATTGGCGGCTGAGACTGTAACATACAAATGGGGAGAGGGGAACAGCACAAATGAGTCCACAGCAGATACCTAGATCATTGCTTTTTACATTTTCTGCACTTTTTATTTGAAGTCACTTAAAGTTACAAACTTCTTCCAAAAACAGTAGTAATTCTGTCTCACAAATTTGGCTGTATATTAATTATTTTTTAGTTCAAAATATTTTCTGAATTTCATTGTGATTTATTTTTATGTTTTGGCTTCATGGTTACTTAGGTAATAACTTTTTGAAAGTATTTTCTTTGTTTATTTATTTCTAACTTAATTCCACTGTGACCAGAGAACATACTCTAAACCAGTTCATTGAAATTTATTGAAATTGACTTTGTGGGCTTGTAATCAATTTTTGTAAATATTTTATGTGTATTTGAAAAATATATATATTCTGCAGTTGGCAAACATATATGACATACATATTGACATATATGTCAATTTGTTCAAGTTGTGTTGAGCTGTTTAGATCTTCTGTCTTATTAAGTTTTTTGTTTTTGCTTGTTCTGTTGCGTGAGAATGGTGTCTGAAATCATGGATCTATGCATACCTTTTTTGTTTTTTTTTAATTTGGGCTCTTACATTTTGAAACTATGATTCAGTTCAGTTCAGTCGTTCAGTTGTGTCCAACTCTTTGCGACCCCCTGGATTGCAGCACGCCAGGCCTCCCTGTCCATCAGCAACTTACAGAGTTTACTCAAACTCATTTCCATTGAGTCGGTGATGCCATCCAACCATCTCATCCTCTGTCGTCCCCTAATATATGTCAATTTGTTCAAGTTGTGTTGAGCTGTTTAGATCTTCTGTCTTATTAAGTTTTTTGTTTTTGCTTGTTCTGTTGCGTGAGAATGGTGTCTGAAATCATGGATCTATGCATACCTTTTTTGTTTTTTTTTAATTTGGGCTCTTACATTTTGAAACTATGATTCAGTTCAGTTCAGTCGTTCAGTTGTGTCCAACTCTTTGCGACCCCCTGGATTGCAGCACGCCAGGCCTCCCTGTCCATCAGCAACTTACAGAGTTTACTCAAACTCATTTCCATTGAGTCGGTGATGCCATCCAACCATCTCATCCTCTGTCGTCCCCTTCTCCTCCTGCCTTCAATCTTTCCAAGCATCAGGGTCTTTTCAAATGAGTCAGCTCTTTGCATCAGGAGGCCAAAGGATTGGAGTTTAAGCTTCAACATCAGTCCTTCCAGTGAACATTTAGGACTGATTTCCTTTAGGATGGACTGGTTGGATCTCCTTGCAACTATGTGATTAGGTAGATATAAATTTAGAATTGTCTTTTTTTAAGCTGATTCTTATTAGTATATAATGTTGCAGTGCCCACCACAGTATCTTTTTAGGCTTAAATATTGAGACTTATACAACTGTCATAGGCCACAGTTTGCAGCTCTCTAACTGAGAGGATTACTGTTGTTGTTTAGTTGCTAAGTTGTATCTGACTCTTCTGAGACCCCATGGACTATAGCCTGCCAGGCTCCTCTGTCCATGGGATTTTCCAGGCAAGAGTTGTTGACTAGAATATTATTCAAAACCTAAAAGTGTTGAGAGTTATGTTTTATTCGGCAGGAATTTTTAGGACTTCAACCCCAGGAGGCAGCATCTAAAGTATTCCTGAGAGAATTACTCTGAAGAGGCAAGGCTGTGTTGAGGAAGCCAAGATATATAAGAGTATTGCATATATGAGTATTGCAACAAAGGACAGGTAGTCTGAACATCAAAAGATTATTGTTAATTTAAGAAAAGCAGATAAGTCAAGATAAGGCATTTAGCACTTTTCTGTGTATGGGAAGGTACAAGAGTCTGGGCTCACTGAACTCATTCTTTTGATACTCACCTCAGCTATCTGGGACTAGTATCCTGTGTTTTTGTATGCTGAGTTCCCTCTGGGCTCACCAGCTCATCCTAGACTGCGACTGTAACTGTTGACTGTGACATCCTTTGTTTACTGATATGGCAGGCAGCATTCCTGCCTGATAGTTTCATCTGTCTGAAAATGTCTTTATTCTGCTCTGTTTTGGTGAAGTGCTTCTGCCAGATAGCAAATTTCAGTTTCGGCCCCTCTTTCCTCTCCTCTCAGGAGCTCACCAGTGCGTGAATGTTAGACTTCTCATCGTGTCCCTTACGACTTCTATGTGTTGTTCTAAGGGACATGCTCTATGATGTCTCTCATGACTTTTATGTGTTGTTTAATCCTTTTCTCTCCTTCCTTCATATGAATATTTCCTTCTGACTTGTTTTTCACTGTACTTCTTTTACTGTGTCTAATCTCCTCTTAAAATCATCTATTGAGTTCTTAATTTTAGTTATTGAAATATCAGTTGTAAGGTTTCTATTATAAAAGTTTTTGTTCCACAATTCTCTATCTTGTTACAAAATTTCTTGAATGTTCTGATCATAACTACTTTGAAGACTCTCTGACAATTCCAATGCCTAGATTTCTTCTGGATATTTAAAAATTTTCTCTTTTCTTGGTTTTCACTAAAATCCATTCTGTTTGCATGTTTATTTTTGACTCTGTGCTGAACATAGTATATGAAAAATTTTAAAGATAATTTGAGACTCTGTATGATGTTCCCTAACTTCTCAGTATTTGCTTCTACTTTTTGAACTGACAGTTGTGAACTCTGAATACAAAGACCACTTTGTCTTTTCTGTTACTTTTTTTTGTTTTGTTTCTTGGTTTTATTTATTTATTTGACTACACTGAGTTTTAGTTGTGGCATGAGGGATCTTTAGTTATGGCCTGTGAACTCTTAGTTCCGGCATGTGGGATCTAGTTCCCAGACCCTGGATCCAACCTGAGCACCCTGCATTGGGAACAGAGTCTTAGCCATTGGACCACCAGGAAGTCCCACAAAGTTCACTTTTATTGGCTTTCTTTCTCTCTCAGATCTTGGTGCCATTAATTCATGCTATCTTGGAAGCTTTTCTGTCTTTTCAGACACATATTTTTCCTTTTTAGATGTTGTCCAACTTTTTGCTGTTAGCAAGAGGGTTTGTCTCAGACCACCTAGTCGTCAGTTGCCAGAACAGAAACCCATGATATCTTTTTAAAATTAAGCTTGTTAGCATACGGGAGTATAATGGCATTTTGTGTATTGATTTTTTTTTAATCCAGAAAATTCACCGAATTCTCTTATTAATATTGTTTTTTATTTTTCCACATGTACAATCATGACACTTAAAAATAATGAGAGTTTTGTTTTCTCCTTTTCAGTCCTTTCATCTTTAATTTCTTTTTGCCTTACCAGACTGGCTTGCATCTCTATGTCCTGTTTAATAAAACTGATGTTTACATATATTTTTGCCTTATTTCTGGTCTCAAGTTATATAACATCAACATTTACCTTTAAGTGTGATCTTTGCTGAAGTTTGGAGTATGTTTGGAAAGTTTGATAAGAGATTAAAGAACTTCTCATGTAGTCTTTGTTTGCCAAAATTTTTTTTTATTCCTGAATATTGAATTTTGTAAAATGTTTTCTCTCACCTTTTATTTGCATAACATTCCTTTCTTACTTCATACATTCATCTTGGATCACTTTACTCTTGCTGGTATTTAATTCCTCTCGTAGAATTTGCTTGAGTGAATTTCTGTTGATGGTGATATTTAGTAGTTTTCATTTGTCTTCAAGCATCTTTATTTCTTGTACTTTTCTTCACTGAGGACTACTTTTGCTGAGTAAGGAATTCTGAGTTCTGGGTTGTTTTCTTTTGGAATACTGATTGTACTTTCCCATTGTCTTTCCAGTGTTGCTCTCCAGGTCTCCCACATGGCAGGCAGACGCTTTAACCTCTCTGCCACCAGGGAAGCCCTTGTGAAGTCCAGTGTTGTTTAAATGTATTTGAGAGGGTTGCCCATGACTGGCCTAACTTTATTTTTAAAATTCATGATTATTAGATTTATTTTTTTAATTCATTTTAATATAAGAATAATAAGCTATTTAACCTGTCGATTAGTACCTTCGCATCAGTTCAGTGCAGTTCAGTCACTCAGTCGTGTCCGACTCTTTGTGACCCCATGGATTACAGCACGCCAGGCCTCCCTGTGCGTCACCAACTCCTGGAGTTTGCTCAAACTCACATCCATCGAGTTGGAGATGCCATCCAGCCATCTCATCCTCTGTTGTCCTCCTCTCCTCCTGCCTTCAATCTTTCCCAGCATCACGGTCTTTTCAAATGAGTCAGGTCTTTGCATCAAGTGGCCAAATTACTGGAGCCTCAGCTTCAATAAGTACCTTTGCATACTTATATCACAATGATAGTTGAAGTTTGCAAAGATAAACCTGTAATCCACTATAACATATTAAAAATATTTCAGAATTACTTAGAAATTAGCTTATTTACATCTTAATGTAGTTTTAGTATTTTTATGTATTGTATTTTAGAGAATGTTATAAGTAACATGACTATACTAACTTACTTTTAATTTTAGTGGATTATAACGTGAATGTGTACTGTATAATACCGTTTAATCAGAATGTTCACTTAACTAGGAATTAATGGCTGACAGTTAACTATTAGAAGTTAATTATTTTAAACTCAAGACCCTGATATCAGCACAATGCTTATATATAAAGTCTTTCTGTAGTATTAACCCTGTAGTATTTGTGCTTCGTAGAGCATGCAACTGGGGTGTCAAATATTCTTTTATCTTATTTAGTTCACCTCTGAAAAGTAACAGAAGTTTCTGACTAAACAACTTTTAATGCATAACACATTGATTAGTGTTGTAATAATGCAGAGAAGATAAATTCTGTGTTACTAATTAGCCTACAAAGGAAGACTAATTAGGTTTTACTATGATATTAAAAGTTTACCTGTCTTCCTGACTTCATAATGATTGTGGCAGAAACTTTCATTAACTAATTTGAATTATGTAAATTTCCAAATGTTATATAATTGTTAATTTATTTTATTCCTATGAAGGCGGTACCATTACTACTCTCATTTTTCAAATGTGGAATGTAGATTTCATGTTGGTTGGGACCAAACCTTAATTTTCTTTCTTTTTTTTTTTTTTGATGATTTTATTTCAGGATATGATGACACCTATAAATTTGGGAAAAAAGACCATTTATTTAGTTTCATTTTTTGAAGGCTTACAACGCATAATTTTATTCACTGAAGATCCAAGAGTATTTAAAGTGACATATGAAAGTGAGAAAGCAGAGTTGGCAGAGCAAGAAATTGTGTTGGCATTACAAGATGTTGGGATTTCTCTTGTCAACAATTATACAAAGCAAGAAGTAGCCTATATTGGCATTACAAGGTTAGATGTATTAGAATTTGGATACATTGACTGTAAGTTCTTAATCATTAAGAATGGTGATTGTAAAGTCTAAAATGAATTAGTTTAAATTTTGTTTTGACTATTCAGTGATACTTATCTAAGATAATGCTAATTTAAAAGTGCTTTGATACTTTTTTTGCCTTTCAAGATAAGGATATACCAAAAATCAGATGTATAAATCTCTCATCATGTTATTTTCCCAACTCTCTGAAAATTAGAATTATTCAACTAATTAAAAGTATATTTTATTTCTTTAACATGTCACAAGGAAATGCTTAATTGTTCATTACCACTTTTTCTATGAGTTTGTTTATTTTAAAGTGTGTTTGATCTGCTATGCTGTGTTAGTTCCTGTTACATAACATAGTGACTCAGTATTTCTGTTTATTACAGTGATCACAATAAGTCTAATTACCACCTGTGACCATACAAAAATTATTCGTTATTATTGACTGTATTCCCCACAATATACATCTTACTTTCTAATCACTTTCTACTTTGATTTTGGCGCTTTAAGATCTAATAAGGTAATATTGTATTTACCATTTCCCACATAAGTCATCACCAGTAAAACTCTCTTCTTTCTTTCATGTACTTAATGTTTCTGTACGTAACTACTTGAAATTAGTATTTTTATCAGCTCAGTCAGTTCAGTTCAGTCGCTCAGTCGTGTCCAACTCTTTGCGACCCCATGAATCGCAGCACACCAGGCCTCCCAGTCCATCACCATCTCCCGGAGTTCGATCAAACTCACATCCATCGAGTCGGTGATGCCATCCAGCCATCTCATCCTCTTTCATCCCCTTCTCCTCCTGCCCCCAGTCCCTCCCAGCATCAGAGTCTTTTCCAATGAGTCAACTCTTTGCATGAGGTGGCCAAAGTACTGGAGTTTCAGCTTTAGCATCATTCCTTCCAAGGAACACCCAGGGCTGATCTCCTTTAGAATGGACTGGTTGGATCTCCTTGCAGTCCAAGGGACTCTCAAGAGTCTTCTCCAACACCACACTTCAAAAGCATCAGTTCTTCAGTGCTCAGCCTTCTTTACAGTCCAGCTCTCATAGTACTGCCTAATTTGAGACTGTTGCTAGATTCCAGTTTGTATAACAAGGATAATGTTTTAATCCCTTGAATTAAACTCTCAGATATATAAAGGTTTATGATACAGATTTGAATTCATTTTTCTATGTAAACTTGTCTAGAAATGTCCCTGACTTCTTGAATGGTAACTATGCCATTTAAAAAGGCATATTAAAGGAAATTCCTGGGCAGTCTAGTGGTTAGTATTCAGCGCTTCCATTGGAGGGGCACAGATTTGATCCCTGGTCAGAAAACTAAGAACCTGTGTGCCAAGCAGTGCAGCCAAATCAATAAATAAGCATGTTAAAACTGTTTTCTTAGAAATTTTTATTGTTCTCAAAAAATATTTTATTGCTGAAATAAAAAGTTCAAATAGACAACAGATTTTAAGCCTGTGAAACCTAATGTGCTGTCTCCTATGCTAAATGATGTGAATGCAAAGGGAACTGATACATGATTTCTATCCTTCTGTTTATTAAGAGGACATAACTTTTAGAAGAAAGAGAACAAGAAATTTTAGAATGAGTAATATTAAATAATTTGCATACTTAAACAGAATGAATGAAGTGATTTTAGAATGTGAATAGATTTTTTTTTTGAGGTGTGGAAACTGGAAGCTGTTCAGTAGCCTCTTCTCCCACCTTTGTGTGTGTTTGATTTTGCTATGTGGCATGGTATGCACAATCTTAATTACCTGACCAAAGATCAAACCTGCATCCCCTGCAGTGAAAGCATGGAGTCTTAACTACTGGACCACCAGGGAAGTCCCTCGAATGTGGGTAGATTTTTAAATTCTGTGTTTAAGTCTTTCAGTGGTTTTTTAGTAAATAAGATTTGTTCCATTCACTCTCTCTCCTAGATTACTATTTCACACTTTGCATGCATGTGTCCTGTCAGACTCTTTGAGACCCCATGGACTGTAGCTTGCCAGGTTCCTCATTCCATGGCATTTTCCAGGCAAGAATACTGCAGCGAGTTGCCATTTCCTCCCCAAGGATCTTCCCAGCCCAGGGATTGAACTCACATCTTAAAGTCTCCAGCATTGGCAAGCAGATTGTTTATCATTGAGCCAGACTCTTTGTGATCCCATGGACTATACAGTTCATGGAATTCTCCATGAACTCCAGAATAATGGAGTTGATAGCCTTTCCCTTCTTCAGGGGATCTTCCCAACCTAGGGCTCTAACCCAGGTCTGCCGCATTGCAGGAGGATTCTTTACCAGCTGAGCCACATGGGAAGCCCATTTCACATTTTGGCTCTTTTTAAATCCCATTGTCTCTCAGCTCAGTGCCTTGAGTCTTATTTCACCAAGTAAACTGACACAGTCGAAAAGGAACTTCCAAAGACCCACTCCCAACATCTCAGCTTCCTATACACCAGTATTTTTTACCTATATAGTGCTGCAACACACTTCCCACTTATCATAGATATATTGTATGTGCTCCTATTTAAACATATTTTTCTTCTTTTGCACTATATCTCATTCACTCTTGGCTCTTGAGACACTGACCTAGCAATCCTCTCCTTTCTCTGTCCTACTTCAACAATTTTTGGCTCCCTAATGAATTGTCCCAATAAGGTTAATATCTTTCAACTAAAAAAAATTCTCTTGAACCTACTTTCCCTGCTACCTGCTGCACATTTCTTTGCTTTACTTTATAGCTGAACTTATTAGAAGTGTTATCTATTTCAAACAATATTTTCACTCTCTCCAGTTCTTTTTTTTTTAACCCATTTTTTCTTTAACTTTTCTGAACAGGCTTTTGCTTTCAGTGTACCATAAAGCTGGTCTTGATAAGCTCACCAGAGACCTATGTTTTGCCAGGTGCATTGTACAATTACCAGTCTTCATGTTGCTTAAGTTTATAACATTCTACACAAATCCAGTTTCTGTGACTTTACTTCCAGGATAACTAACTGCCTCGGTTTTTCTTTCTGTTCCAGCACTCTTAGTCTCACTTCCTGTTGCCTTGTCATTTTCTCAGCTGCTTAATATTGGGTATCTTGAGGCTCTCAGACCTGAGTCCGCTTCTCTTCTCTGTTTCAGTTTTATGATTTCAAATACCATATATATGCAGAAAACTTCTTGAAGTGTATCTTTAGCTAGATTTTTGTTCTGAGTTCTGGACAGACTTGTCTGTCCAGCTACTTAAATAATATCTCTGCTTAGGTATCTAAGAGACTTCTTAAGCTTTATAGTATGTAAAACCAAACTCCTTCCTCTTTCTATCAAAACCTGCTTTCCCACTGGAGTTAATGACAACTACATTCTTCTAGTTGCTCATGTCAAAATCTTTGGAATCATCTTTGATTTCTTTATTTTACCCCTAGTTTATTTAACCTTACCCCCTCTAATCCATCTGAAAATATTGTTTTGGATCTTGCTTCAAAACACACATAGAAGCTGACCACTTTGTAATGCTTCAGTCTTACCACCCTAGGCAGAACCATCACCATTTTTCTCCTGGCTTACTGCGTTACGTTCCTAACAAGTTTTCCTGTCCTGGTCTTCATCCTTTTTTTTTTTCCCTTGCTTCCCATCCCATCACACAGTTTATTCTTAAACCTTAAGTCAGATCATATTGCTGATTATCTTCTCATAATCATTCAGTGGGCTCTCATCTCAGAATAAAACTCAGTCTTTACCATATCCTCAAGGCTTTACATTTTTTTGCCTCTCATTATCTGTCTTACTTCATCTTCTACTCTTAATGTATTCCAGGCATGCCAGGCCCCCTTGCTTTTCCTGTGCTATGGCATGCTCTGCCTTGAGGTCTTTGCTCTAGCTTGTCTCTCTACCGGAAATGTCCGCTGGATAACTACCCCATCTTCTTTAAGGCTGTTGAAATCTCACCTTCTTAATGACACCTCCATTGACTATTCTGATACTGCAACCCCCACCACTTTGCATATCCCAGTACTCCAGATCCTCCTTAACCTATCTGCTTTTTCTTCTTTTAAAAGCCATTTTTACCTCCTAATATATTAAAATATGCTGATTTACTGTTTAGTGTCAGTCTGTCTCTCTTCAGGTAAAAGAAGGTTCCAAAATGGCAGAAACTTTCCCTAATAATATTGCTGCCACCTAGAATAGTGCCTGAATAAGAGTTTAATAAGTATTGGTTCAATGAATTCATGTTTTTAAACTTATAATGTGTTTGCTTACAACTAGAGATATTGCAAAAATTCACTGATGGTTTTGTAATCAATGTAATAAACCAGTTAAAATGAAACTGTTTATAAATTAGTACCATGATTTTTGCTTTCATATATAAGTTCTGATGTGGTTTGGGAGACAAAGCCCAGGAAGAAGGCAAGATGGAAGCCAATGAGTGTAAAGCACACTGAGAAGTTAGAGAAGGAATTTAAGGAATATGCTGAATCTTCACCGTCAGAAGATAAGGTTATTGAGTTGGACACTAACATTCTGGTAATATTTTTAAGTACTGATATGAAGTTTTAATTTCTATCTGTTATAATTAGATGAACCATGAGTTCGTTTTTAAGGAAAGACAAGTTTGCTTACAAAACAATGAATCTTATTATACGTACTTTATATAGACTATTTTAGAGGAATAGTTCTCTGTCTTAAGATTCAGACTTTTTTAAGTGCTGATGATCTAAGTTATTTTGCTTTATTTTTAAAGTTATTTTTCTTACATTGCTTTATTTTTTGATGAATTTTAGTGAAGTAAAAGTTAAAGAAATAAAGTAAAAAAATTATAGTTATATAAAAAGTGATAAAATCAAGTTACCAGGAGTATATGAATATTTTGTGAATATTATATGAATATTTGTGAGTTGTATGTGTATGGGAAATAAAGACCTCAATCAAAACCTTATCAAATATTTAGCCTACTATTTAAATTAATATTATCATGAAAGTTTTTTGGTACAGATTTCTAACTTTAGTCAATTAATAAAGAGATATTCTGTGGGCTTTTTTTTTTGGGGGGGACGGTGGGCATATTTTTCAGGTTTGCTTCACACCTGGTGCTACTAACATGAAAATTCTGCAGCCACATGTAATAGCTATAAGAAGAAATTATCTTCCAGCATTAAAAGTAGAATATAGCACATCTGCACATCAGTCATCGTTTAGAATTCAAATTTATAGAATACAGGTAAGTTTGAAAAGATATTCAAGTCATATTTTAAAGAAATATGGAAATACAATAAATGTATTCCCATAGTCTGTTTTGTCTGTAGTTTGTTGGATTAGAGTGTTTGGTGCCTTCTCCTTCTTAAATTTTGTTATTCTAGTCAGATTCTATAATTAACATATTAATATACTGACCTATTTGTTTCTTAGATCCAAAACCAAATACATGGTGCTATATTTCCATTTGTGTTTTATCCCATTAAACCGCCCAAGTCCGTCACCTTGGATTCAGGTTTGTTTCTATTTTTAAATTGCTGTAAAAATGGTTGTATTAGCTGNGGAGCCTCAGCTTCAATAAGTACCTTTGCATACTTATATCACAATGATAGTTGAAGTTTGCAAAGATAAACCTGTAATCCACTATAACATATTAAAAATATTTCAGAATTACTTAGAAATTAGCTTATTTACATCTTAATGTAGTTTTAGTATTTTTATGTATTGTATTTTAGAGAATGTTATAAGTAACATGACTATACTAACTTACTTTTAATTTTAGTGGATTATAACGTGAATGTGTACTGTATAATACCGTTTAATCAGAATGTTCACTTAACTAGGAATTAATGGCTGACAGTTAACTATTAGAAGTTAATTATTTTAAACTCAAGACCCTGATATCAGCACAATGCTTATATATAAAGTCTTTCTGTAGTATTAACCCTGTAGTATTTGTGCTTCGTAGAGCATGCAACTGGGGTGTCAAATATTCTTTTATCTTATTTAGTTCACCTCTGAAAAGTAACAGAAGTTTCTGACTAAACAACTTTTAATGCATAACACATTGATTAGTGTTGTAATAATGCAGAGAAGATAAATTCTGTGTTACTAATTAGCCTACAAAGGAAGACTAATTAGGTTTTACTATGATATTAAAAGTTTACCTGTCTTCCTGACTTCATAATGATTGTGGCAGAAACTTTCATTAACTAATTTGAATTATGTAAATTTCCAAATGTTATATAATTGTTAATTTATTTTATTCCTATGAAGGCGGTACCATTACTACTCTCATTTTTCAAATGTGGAATGTAGATTTCATGTTGGTTGGGACCAAACCTTAATTTTCTTTCTTTTTTTTTTTTTTGATGATTTTATTTCAGGATATGATGACACCTATAAATTTGGGAAAAAAGACCATTTATTTAGTTTCATTTTTTGAAGGCTTACAACGCATAATTTTATTCACTGAAGATCCAAGAGTATTTAAAGTGACATATGAAAGTGAGAAAGCAGAGTTGGCAGAGCAAGAAATTGTGTTGGCATTACAAGATGTTGGGATTTCTCTTGTCAACAATTATACAAAGCAAGAAGTAGCCTATATTGGCATTACAAGGTTAGATGTATTAGAATTTGGATACATTGACTGTAAGTTCTTAATCATTAAGAATGGTGATTGTAAAGTCTAAAATGAATTAGTTTAAATTTTGTTTTGACTATTCAGTGATACTTATCTAAGATAATGCTAATTTAAAAGTGCTTTGATACTTTTTTTGCCTTTCAAGATAAGGATATACCAAAAATCAGATGTATAAATCTCTCATCATGTTATTTTCCCAACTCTCTGAAAATTAGAATTATTCAACTAATTAAAAGTATATTTTATTTCTTTAACATGTCACAAGGAAATGCTTAATTGTTCATTACCACTTTTTCTATGAGTTTGTTTATTTTAAAGTGTGTTTGATCTGCTATGCTGTGTTAGTTCCTGTTACATAACATAGTGACTCAGTATTTCTGTTTATTACAGTGATCACAATAAGTCTAATTACCACCTGTGACCATACAAAAATTATTCGTTATTATTGACTGTATTCCCCACAATATACATCTTACTTTCTAATCACTTTCTACTTTGATTTTGGCGCTTTAAGATCTAATAAGGTAATATTGTATTTACCATTTCCCACATAAGTCATCACCAGTAAAACTCTCTTCTTTCTTTCATGTACTTAATGTTTCTGTACGTAACTACTTGAAATTAGTATTTTTATCAGCTCAGTCAGTTCAGTTCAGTCGCTCAGTCGTGTCCAACTCTTTGCGACCCCATGAATCGCAGCACACCAGGCCTCCCAGTCCATCACCATCTCCCGGAGTTCGATCAAACTCACATCCATCGAGTCGGTGATGCCATCCAGCCATCTCATCCTCTTTCATCCCCTTCTCCTCCTGCCCCCAGTCCCTCCCAGCATCAGAGTCTTTTCCAATGAGTCAACTCTTTGCATGAGGTGGCCAAAGTACTGGAGTTTCAGCTTTAGCATCATTCCTTCCAAGGAACACCCAGGGCTGATCTCCTTTAGAATGGACTGGTTGGATCTCCTTGCAGTCCAAGGGACTCTCAAGAGTCTTCTCCAACACCACACTTCAAAAGCATCAGTTCTTCAGTGCTCAGCCTTCTTTACAGTCCAGCTCTCATAGTACTGCCTAATTTGAGACTGTTGCTAGATTCCAGTTTGTATAACAAGGATAATGTTTTAATCCCTTGAATTAAACTCTCAGATATATAAAGGTTTATGATACAGATTTGAATTCATTTTTCTATGTAAACTTGTCTAGAAATGTCCCTGACTTCTTGAATGGTAACTATGCCATTTAAAAAGGCATATTAAAGGAAATTCCTGGGCAGTCTAGTGGTTAGTATTCAGCGCTTCCATTGGAGGGGCACAGATTTGATCCCTGGTCAGAAAACTAAGAACCTGTGTGCCAAGCAGTGCAGCCAAATCAATAAATAAGCATGTTAAAACTGTTTTCTTAGAAATTTTTATTGTTCTCAAAAAATATTTTATTGCTGAAATAAAAAGTTCAAATAGACAACAGATTTTAAGCCTGTGAAACCTAATGTGCTGTCTCCTATGCTAAATGATGTGAATGCAAAGGGAACTGATACATGATTTCTATCCTTCTGTTTATTAAGAGGACATAACTTTTAGAAGAAAGAGAACAAGAAATTTTAGAATGAGTAATATTAAATAATTTGCATACTTAAACAGAATGAATGAAGTGATTTTAGAATGTGAATAGATTTTTTTTTTGAGGTGTGGAAACTGGAAGCTGTTCAGTAGCCTCTTCTCCCACCTTTGTGTGTGTTTGATTTTGCTATGTGGCATGGTATGCACAATCTTAATTACCTGACCAAAGATCAAACCTGCATCCCCTGCAGTGAAAGCATGGAGTCTTAACTACTGGACCACCAGGGAAGTCCCTCGAATGTGGGTAGATTTTTAAATTCTGTGTTTAAGTCTTTCAGTGGTTTTTTAGTAAATAAGATTTGTTCCATTCACTCTCTCTCCTAGATTACTATTTCACACTTTGCATGCATGTGTCCTGTCAGACTCTTTGAGACCCCATGGACTGTAGCTTGCCAGGTTCCTCATTCCATGGCATTTTCCAGGCAAGAATACTGCAGCGAGTTGCCATTTCCTCCCCAAGGATCTTCCCAGCCCAGGGATTGAACTCACATCTTAAAGTCTCCAGCATTGGCAAGCAGATTGTTTATCATTGAGCCAGACTCTTTGTGATCCCATGGACTATACAGTTCATGGAATTCTCCATGAACTCCAGAATAATGGAGTTGATAGCCTTTCCCTTCTTCAGGGGATCTTCCCAACCTAGGGCTCTAACCCAGGTCTGCCGCATTGCAGGAGGATTCTTTACCAGCTGAGCCACATGGGAAGCCCATTTCACATTTTGGCTCTTTTTAAATCCCATTGTCTCTCAGCTCAGTGCCTTGAGTCTTATTTCACCAAGTAAACTGACACAGTCGAAAAGGAACTTCCAAAGACCCACTCCCAACATCTCAGCTTCCTATACACCAGTATTTTTTACCTATATAGTGCTGCAACACACTTCCCACTTATCATAGATATATTGTATGTGCTCCTATTTAAACATATTTTTCTTCTTTTGCACTATATCTCATTCACTCTTGGCTCTTGAGACACTGACCTAGCAATCCTCTCCTTTCTCTGTCCTACTTCAACAATTTTTGGCTCCCTAATGAATTGTCCCAATAAGGTTAATATCTTTCAACTAAAAAAAATTCTCTTGAACCTACTTTCCCTGCTACCTGCTGCACATTTCTTTGCTTTACTTTATAGCTGAACTTATTAGAAGTGTTATCTATTTCAAACAATATTTTCACTCTCTCCAGTTCTTTTTTTTTTAACCCATTTTTTCTTTAACTTTTCTGAACAGGCTTTTGCTTTCAGTGTACCATAAAGCTGGTCTTGATAAGCTCACCAGAGACCTATGTTTTGCCAGGTGCATTGTACAATTACCAGTCTTCATGTTGCTTAAGTTTATAACATTCTACACAAATCCAGTTTCTGTGACTTTACTTCCAGGATAACTAACTGCCTCGGTTTTTCTTTCTGTTCCAGCACTCTTAGTCTCACTTCCTGTTGCCTTGTCATTTTCTCAGCTGCTTAATATTGGGTATCTTGAGGCTCTCAGACCTGAGTCCGCTTCTCTTCTCTGTTTCAGTTTTATGATTTCAAATACCATATATATGCAGAAAACTTCTTGAAGTGTATCTTTAGCTAGATTTTTGTTCTGAGTTCTGGACAGACTTGTCTGTCCAGCTACTTAAATAATATCTCTGCTTAGGTATCTAAGAGACTTCTTAAGCTTTATAGTATGTAAAACCAAACTCCTTCCTCTTTCTATCAAAACCTGCTTTCCCACTGGAGTTAATGACAACTACATTCTTCTAGTTGCTCATGTCAAAATCTTTGGAATCATCTTTGATTTCTTTATTTTACCCCTAGTTTATTTAACCTTACCCCCTCTAATCCATCTGAAAATATTGTTTTGGATCTTGCTTCAAAACACACATAGAAGCTGACCACTTTGTAATGCTTCAGTCTTACCACCCTAGGCAGAACCATCACCATTTTTCTCCTGGCTTACTGCGTTACGTTCCTAACAAGTTTTCCTGTCCTGGTCTTCATCCTTTTTTTTTTTCCCTTGCTTCCCATCCCATCACACAGTTTATTCTTAAACCTTAAGTCAGATCATATTGCTGATTATCTTCTCATAATCATTCAGTGGGCTCTCATCTCAGAATAAAACTCAGTCTTTACCATATCCTCAAGGCTTTACATTTTTTTGCCTCTCATTATCTGTCTTACTTCATCTTCTACTCTTAATGTATTCCAGGCATGCCAGGCCCCCTTGCTTTTCCTGTGCTATGGCATGCTCTGCCTTGAGGTCTTTGCTCTAGCTTGTCTCTCTACCGGAAATGTCCGCTGGATAACTACCCCATCTTCTTTAAGGCTGTTGAAATCTCACCTTCTTAATGACACCTCCATTGACTATTCTGATACTGCAACCCCCACCACTTTGCATATCCCAGTACTCCAGATCCTCCTTAACCTATCTGCTTTTTCTTCTTTTAAAAGCCATTTTTACCTCCTAATATATTAAAATATGCTGATTTACTGTTTAGTGTCAGTCTGTCTCTCTTCAGGTAAAAGAAGGTTCCAAAATGGCAGAAACTTTCCCTAATAATATTGCTGCCACCTAGAATAGTGCCTGAATAAGAGTTTAATAAGTATTGGTTCAATGAATTCATGTTTTTAAACTTATAATGTGTTTGCTTACAACTAGAGATATTGCAAAAATTCACTGATGGTTTTGTAATCAATGTAATAAACCAGTTAAAATGAAACTGTTTATAAATTAGTACCATGATTTTTGCTTTCATATATAAGTTCTGATGTGGTTTGGGAGACAAAGCCCAGGAAGAAGGCAAGATGGAAGCCAATGAGTGTAAAGCACACTGAGAAGTTAGAGAAGGAATTTAAGGAATATGCTGAATCTTCACCGTCAGAAGATAAGGTTATTGAGTTGGACACTAACATTCTGGTAATATTTTTAAGTACTGATATGAAGTTTTAATTTCTATCTGTTATAATTAGATGAACCATGAGTTCGTTTTTAAGGAAAGACAAGTTTGCTTACAAAACAATGAATCTTATTATACGTACTTTATATAGACTATTTTAGAGGAATAGTTCTCTGTCTTAAGATTCAGACTTTTTTAAGTGCTGATGATCTAAGTTATTTTGCTTTATTTTTAAAGTTATTTTTCTTACATTGCTTTATTTTTTGATGAATTTTAGTGAAGTAAAAGTTAAAGAAATAAAGTAAAAAAATTATAGTTATATAAAAAGTGATAAAATCAAGTTACCAGGAGTATATGAATATTTTGTGAATATTATATGAATATTTGTGAGTTGTATGTGTATGGGAAATAAAGACCTCAATCAAAACCTTATCAAATATTTAGCCTACTATTTAAATTAATATTATCATGAAAGTTTTTTGGTACAGATTTCTAACTTTAGTCAATTAATAAAGAGATATTCTGTGGGCTTTTTTTTTTGGGGGGGACGGTGGGCATATTTTTCAGGTTTGCTTCACACCTGGTGCTACTAACATGAAAATTCTGCAGCCACATGTAATAGCTATAAGAAGAAATTATCTTCCAGCATTAAAAGTAGAATATAGCACATCTGCACATCAGTCATCGTTTAGAATTCAAATTTATAGAATACAGGTAAGTTTGAAAAGATATTCAAGTCATATTTTAAAGAAATATGGAAATACAATAAATGTATTCCCATAGTCTGTTTTGTCTGTAGTTTGTTGGATTAGAGTGTTTGGTGCCTTCTCCTTCTTAAATTTTGTTATTCTAGTCAGATTCTATAATTAACATATTAATATACTGACCTATTTGTTTCTTAGATCCAAAACCAAATACATGGTGCTATATTTCCATTTGTGTTTTATCCCATTAAACCGCCCAAGTCCGTCACCTTGGATTCAGGTTTGTTTCTATTTTTAAATTGCTGTAAAAATGGTTGTATTAGCTGTTTGATTTATTTTACTATAAAAGTATGAAGTGAAACCATTCTCAAGTTTAGTTTCTGTAGGATCTTTGGAAAATTCAATGGCTTGAAAAAAGACCAGGAAGTACTCAACTAACTTCAATAAAACTGAGTGAATACTGAAGAAAAGATTGATTAGAAATGTATATATAATTTTTAGAGATATTAATTTCTTTAAAAGGTTACAAATTTGTAAATCCTAATTTCAAAGCCACTAGAACCTTTGAATAAAGGGATAAGACCGTGAAGTCTGTTTTCACAAAGTTGTCCTGATGATTCTAATGTATACCTCTGGTTTAAAATCACTGATTTAAAGGTTCAGTTAACCTAAAAGTGAATACAGATAATTAAAAAAAACAATCCTGCAGTCTGAAATTAAGACTGTGGTAGATCTTACAAATATCAGTAATTTTAATTCATACTCATGATTTAATACATAATTTAAGTGTCCGTTGTGATGTGTATTAAATTACAAGAAAATGCTTATCTTTTGTTTAAAGCATCATTAGATTAATCATATTTGTTAACCTTTACAGCACCAAAACCCTTTACTGATGTCAGTATTGTCATGAGATCTGCAGGACATTCGCAGATATCACGTATTAAGTAAGTGTCTTAATATGTTTATTTTGTGTGCATTTAAAGCACAATGTTTTGTTTAAATATGTGAGTTAATTGTACTCTTAAATTTTAGATGAGTCAAAGATTTAAGTGTAAAATGTTAAATTAGAAAGGTCATAGAAAAATCAATTATTTCATAATCTTGAGAAGTCAGAAGGCTTCAAATGAATTATACATAGATATTAATAATAGTCATTTCTAAATTATTGTTTTTTATTACTTTCTTTTTTATTTTCTCTGTTGTCTATTATTACTACATACTGTTTTATAAATAAGAAAGAAAATAGTATATTCAAATTCAGTCACCACCCATTTCAAAAAACAGAACATTGACAGTAGCATCCATCTATGTATCACTCCCATATTTCTTGTTTCCTCCACCCTATCACCAAGATAAATACTGTTTTTATTCCCTTTTAAAAATACTGGTTTATTATTTATGTGTAGCTAAGCATTATGCTTCTTACTTTGCCAAAAGTTGTGCTAATTAAATTTTTTTCAAACTGTAAATATATGCCTTGGACTTGCTTTTTTAATTTAAATTTTTACTAAAATTTATTTTGTTGTATATAGCTAGAGTTTATTTATTATCACTTGTATATCATATTTCCTTGTGTTACTTTGTGCCAGTTTACTTATAAATTTCCTCTTTGTAGGCATTTTCACATTTTGAGTTTGTTTCTATTATGAACAGTGTTGCCATTATGTTTTTAATTCATTCACCTAGAAAGTCCTAAGTGTCAATGTTTTAATATGTGTCTTATATTTTTTCCTTTATAATTGTGTTAATTCAGTTAATCGATAATTTTTAAATGTTTTACCTTGTTTTACCTTGCTATTATAGGTATTTCAAAGTGTTAATCCAAGAAATGGATCTCAGGTTAGATCTTGGATTTGTCTATGCTGTATCAGAACTTATGACACCAGCTGAAGTCACTGAAAAAACAGAGGTGAGACTTAAAATAGTAGTATTGATTGGAAAAATTAGGGAATGAGGGGGACTTTAGAAAACAATAACATTATACATTCTTAAATGTATTAACGTGTTTCTAAAAATTAAAAGATTTTATTCTGCTACCATGGTTCTATGTTGGTGGAAATCACATACTCAAATTATAGAAGCTAGAAGCAAGACAGCTAACCTTTTGAAGATGAGGTAGCAAATAAGAGGAAAAGTTTTAAGCCAGTAAAAGAGGCAGAGGATAATCAGTCATGTTTACATCACTTATTTCTTCCTATTTTATTTTCCTGTGTTACTTTTGTGTTGATTGATAATTTAGAAGTTTGGATATGACCAGGATATTTGATGAGAAAAGGGATAAGGAAAATAAATGTAATATGTTCTTTGTAACTGATAGAAAGATGATAAAATTACAATTATTAGGTGGATAAGAGATGTTTTATTTATCAGCTGTTCTTTTAAAAAGAATTTTGAAGAAAAAACAAACTACAGTTTACCTTTGAACAATGTGNATGTGTATAAGAGACAGGGGATAAGGAAAATAAATGTAATATGTTCTTTGTAACTGATAGAAAGATGATAAAATTACAATTATTAGGTGGATAAGAGATGTTTTATTTATCAGCTGTTCTTTTAAAAAGAATTTTGAAGAAAAAACAAACTACAGTTTACCTTTGAACAATGTGGGGGTGATGGGCACCAACCCTGTTCTCAGTTGAAAATCTGTGTATAATGTATATTTGGCCCTGTGCATACATAGTTCCTCTGTATCCAAGGGTCTGCATCCAAGGAGTCACACAACTGAGGATTGTATAGTACTGTAGTATTTAGTATGGGATGGGGGGAAGGGAACATGTGTAAGTAGATCCTTGTACTTCAGATCTCTGTTGTTCAAGAGTCAGTTGTACACAGATAAAGACAAGGAAATTATACTTTTTTTCCTTTTAATAATAGTTCATCGAGCTATAATTCAAATACTATACATTTTACCCAATTAAATTGTATAGTTTAGTAGTTTTTAGTATATTCAGAATTATGCAACCATCACCACTGATTCTAGAACATTTTCTTCACCCCCGAAAGAAAACTGCCTTAGCGTTATGCAAACACTAATGTACTTTCTGTCTGTGGATTTTCTTATTATAGATATTTAGTATAAATGGAATCATATACTATATAATGTTTTTTGATGTGTTTCCTTTTATTTAGCATAATGCTTTCGAGGTTCATCCATGTTGTAGCACGTATCAGATTCCTTTTTATGGCCAAGTCATATTCTGCTGTATAGATATACCACATTTTGTTTATCCATTCATCAGTTAGTAGACATTAGGGTTGTTTGTACAGTTTGGCTATTATGAATAATGCTGCTGTGAGTATTTTTGTACAAGTTTTTATGTGGACATATGTTTTCAGTTCTCTTGGGTATTTACCTAGGAGTGAAATGGCTAGGAAGTTGGTAGCTCTGTTTAATAATTTCAAGACTTCTAGACAATTGTCCATAGTTACTGCATCATTTTATACTCTTCAGCAGAATATATGAAGATTCTGATTTCAACAGATCTCACTATACTTACTCGTTATTGTCTGTCCTTTTAATTCAAGCTATCCTAGTAGGTGTGAAGTAGTATATATCACTATGGTTTTGATTTGCATTTATCTAATGAGTAATGATGTCAAATACTTTTGATTTGGTAATTTGTTAATTGAGTACTTGCATATCTGCAGTGGAGAAATGTCTGTTCAAATTTTTTGCCTGTTATTTAATGGGTTTGTTTTCTAATTGAATTGTAAGAGTTCTTTATGTATCTTGAATGCAAGCCCCATCCATGTCTGATATATGATTTGCAAATATTTTCTCTAATTCTTTATGTTGTGTTTTACTTTCTATTTGTCTTTAGAAGCACAGAAGCTTTTGATGTTACTGAAGTCCAAAATATTTTTTCTTTTGTTGCTCATGTATTTGGTGTCATTTCTAAGACTCCTTTGCCAAATCCAAGGTTAAACGATTTAGCGCTGTGTTCTAAGCATTTTAAACTTAAAGTTCTTAAAATTAGGTGTTTCTTTCATATTGAGTTAATTTTTATGTACTGTATAATTAAGAGTCTAACATCAGTAAATTTTGAAATTGAGAAGTATGAATATTGGTATTTAGTTCTTTTTCAAGATTGTTTTGGCTATTTTGGATCCCTTTGCAGTTCCATATGAATTTTAGAATCAGCTTGCCTTCTTCAGAGAAGTCATGTAGGGTTCTGATAGTGATTACACTGGATGTACAGATTAACTTGGAAGAGGTACCATCTTAATAGTATTAAGTCTTCCAACCCTTGAACATGGGATGTTTTCCGTGTATGTAGATCTTCATTTTCTTTCAAGAGAGTTTTTATCATTTGAGTATACATTTTATACTTCTTTTTGCTAAATTTGAGTATTTTATTCTTTTTATAGTATTATGAACAAAATTGTCATCATAATCTCATTTTTGTTTTTTCCATTGTAAATGTATTGGCTTAATATTTATACAGATATATTCCTTAAGTTTTTAATATTTTATATTCCTTTATAGGTTGAGCTTTTTCATAAAGACATAGAAGCTTTCCAAGAAGAATATAAAATAGTCTCGTTAGTAGATTCATCACAAGTCAGTCTCTATGAATACTTTCATATATCTCCTATCAAGGTAAGGGGAAAATAAAAGTCATTTTTATTATCCTTGGTAATCTAGTTAATAGAAATTGATTTGATCAGCTTAGGAGAATATAGCATTTCAATTCCGTTCTTTGATAGTATATAAATTCTGCAACTTCACCATTCAAATATAAGTTAGAAAGGAATGACACTTTTAATTTTTATTTATTTTTTTACTCTTTTATCATGTGGAAGCCACCTATAGTATTTGTTTATATGTTTACATTTGACCTAACATTATGTTCATTTACTATCAAAATGTTGACTGATAATTTTTGAACTTTTATATATGATATTAAAGTTTCAAATAATTCTACAAAATAACCTTGATTTTAAAACTGAAGATTGAATAGAACTAAAAGTAAGTTCTTAACATAAAATTTCTATGAGTTGCATAATGTCTGAAGAAAATTGCTATATAACTACGTACACCATGGTGATCTTCTCTGTAGCTGAAAGACTAAAGAATCTGCCTGCAATGCAGGAAACTGAGGTTTGATCCCTGGGCCAGAAGATCCTCTGGAGAAGGGAATGGTAATCCACTCTAGTATTCTTGCCCGGAGAAATCCCATGGAAAGAGGAGCCTGGTGGGCTACAGTCCATGGGATCACATTGTCAGACACAACTGAGTGACTTACACTGCATACACTATATATATGTATACACACACACATATATGCATATAATATAAAAGTGTCTTTAACTAGCTTCACCATGCTTCCCTAGTGGCTCAGATGGTAAAGCATCTGCTTGCAATGCGGGAGACCCAGGTTTGACCCATGGTTTGGGAAGATCCCCTGGAGAAGGAAATGGCAACCCACTCCAGTACTCTTGCCTGGAAAATTCCATGAACAGAAGAGCCTGGTAGGCTACAGCCCATAGGGTTGCAAAGAGTCGGGCACGACTGAGCTACTTCACTTTCTTTCACCATGAAAACTTAATTCTAATAGTTGANGGAAGATCCCCTGGAGAAGGAAATGGCAACCCACTCCAGTACTCTTGCCTGGAAAATTCCATGAACAGAAGAGCCTGGTAGGCTACAGCCCATAGGGTTGCAAAGAGTCGGGCACGACTGAGCTACTTCACTTTCTTTCACCATGAAAACTTAATTCTAATAGTTGAAACATTCAACTTGGAGAAATTTTGGAGATATTTGAGTTATTTTCAACAACTTCAACTTCTAGATTGTTACTGTTATTAAAAATTTTTAAAGATTAATAATTTCCTAGGTTTACCAAAGCATTGGATTGAGCTAAATAACATACATTACACTGTTGGATTCAAAATTTTTAAAGGTGCTGTTTAGATTTTAAAATCCTTTAGCGTTCCACTTATTAATTATAATAAAATTAATATCTAGGTTATTTGAAATCTTATGTATGCTATAGTAAATTTAGAATGAGATTGAATTTTAAGAGTTATTATGAAGAAAGTGCTTTAAATATTTATCTCTTTATCTCTTTAGTTGCATTTAAGTGTTTCACTGAGTTCAGGCGGTGAAGAAGTGAAAGATTCAGAACAGCATGAAGGACTGATGGCAATTCATTCTTTAAATCTTTTGCTGAAGAGTATTGGTGCCACTCTCACAGATGTACAAGATGTAGTTTTTAAGTATGTTTATAATTCAAATCTATATACTGACAAAAAGTCCATTTTTATATTTACTTTAAAATTTTGTAAGTAAAAAAGTATGTAAATTACATTGCAGATCATAGACTAAATATAATTTAATATATTGCCTTAACTATTAAATAGCAGAGTAATTATTAAATAATTTCCTTAATTCAGAGGGACAGAGACTTCCCTGGTGGTCCAGTGGTTAAAACTCCAAGCTCCTACTGTAGAGGGAGAGGGTTTGAATCCTGGTCCATACACCACATGGCAGGGTCAAAAAAAGAAAAAAGAAAGAGGCCGTGCAAGTTTGTGTGTTATATAATGCCTTTTTTACTTAAGCAAGGATCCCTAAGAAGATGTATATACTCAAAGATGTGATGTGTAGTGCTTTTATAGATGTTACTTTAAGGCCTATGGTATCAAGACTCTTTAAAGCATATATAACTAGGAGAAAATGAATACTATGATAGCAGAAATGAAGGAATCTGTTTAAATGGTACAGTCAAGAATTTATACTTTAATGAGTCATAATGTAAGCTATTGGAGTATCTGATCAGAGACTCAGAGTCTGAGTGGAGTCTGTAGATGAGAATGACCTTTGCAGATAGCACCTAGAACTGTTATTAAGAATAGTAGTAAGAATCAATGGCACCCGACTCCAGTACTCTTGCCTGGAAAATCCCATGGATGGAGCCTGGTGGGCTGCAGACCATGGGGTTGCTAGGAGTTGGACATGACCGAGCGACTTCATTTTCACTTTCATGCATTGGAGAAGGAAATGGCAACCCACTCCAGTGTTCTTGCCTGGAGAATCCCAGGGACAGGGGAGCCTGGTGGGCTGCCATCTATGGGGTCGCACAGAGTCGGACATGACTGAAGCGACTTAGCAGCAGCACCAGTAAGAATCAGTGAGTCCAAAGAGGTAACTGTAAATCTAGATAAAAGTTAGAAATAGTCAAATTAAAAAACATAGGTTTGCAGACATGAAAAATTGGATGAGATTTCTAATCTTGCTGCTGTCCTATCCTTAGCATGAAAGAAAAGAAGTGTCAATCACGCAGTTATGTCCAACTCTTTGTGACCATGGACTGTAGCCTTAGCATAAAACTTCCCAACTAGTGGATCCAGGTAAATGCTGTGAAAAGGTTATAAATAAAATGATGGTGAGGACTCCCATGTGGCTCAGTGATAAAAAATCCCTTTAGGAGATGTGGGTTTGATCTCTGGGTTGGGAAGATCCTCTGGAGGAGGAAATGGCAACCTGCTAGTATTCTTGCCAGAAAAATCCCATGGACAGAGGAGTCTGGTGGGCCATAGTCCATGGAGTTGCAAGGAGTCGGACATGATGGAGCACCCACAAACTTAGGGTGATTCTTCAGCTGTCAGCTAATCAGGGAAAACCTGCAGCAACTGAATCGTGGCTATCCTTGAGCAACTTCTGTTTATCTCAGTGAATCAAGCATTTTCTGTGTAGGCCATAGTAGGACAGAATTGAGAAGTGAAGTTCATGTTCATGAGTGAGACCCATATGCATTTTTATGTGTTTTTTGTTGTGTTTTCTTTTTAGGCTAGCATTTTTTGAACTCAATTATCAGTTCCATACAACAGCTGAACTACAGTCTGAAGTAATAAGACACTATTCAAAGCAGGTTTGTCTGAGATTATTTTACAGAGGGACAGACTGATATAAAATAGTGAAACCACATATGTAGTATATAATTTATATTTGGCAAGTAAATGAATAGCCATTTTCAAAATTTTAGAACTTGGTTTTTCTCCTCAGGGTTGTGGAAAGAAATTAAGCCCAACTACCATTTCAGATTTTACCTTTACTTTTATTAATTAATTAATTTTATTTTATTTTCTTTGCCTATCTTTTTTTAAATCATATTTTTCTTTTTTTTTAATTTTTATTTTTACTTTATTTTACTTTACAGTACTGTATTGGTTTTGGCATACATTGACATGAATCCATCATGGGTGTACATGAACTCCCAAACATGAACCCCCTCTCCCACCTCCCACCCCACATCATCCCTCCGGATCATCCCCATACACCAGCCACAAGCATCCTGCATCCTGCATTGAACATAGACTGGCAATTCATTTCTTACATGATAGTATACATATTTCAATGCTATTCTCCCAAATCATCCCACCCACTCCCTCTCCCTCAGAGTCCAAAAGTCCGCTCTACACATCTGTGTCTCTTTTGCTGTCTTGCATACAGAGTCCTTATTACCATCTTTCTAAATTCCATATATATGTGTTAGTATACTGTATTGGTGTTTTTCTTTCTCGCTTACTTCACTCTGTATAATTGGTTCCAGTTTCATCCATCTTATTAGAACTGATTCAAATGTATTCTTTTTAATGGCTGAGTAATACTCCATTGTGTATATGTACCAATGCTTTCTTATCCATTCATCTGCTGATGGACATCTAGGTTGTTTCCATGTCCTGGCTATTATAAACAGTGCTGCGATGAACATTGGGGTACACGTGTCTCTTTCAGTTCTGGTTTCCTCGATGTGTATGCCCAGCAGTGGGATTGCTGGGTAATAAGGCAGTTCTATTTGCAATTTCTTAAGGAATCTCCACACTGTTCTCCATAGTGGCTGTACTAGTTTGCATTCCCACCAACAGATTTTACCTTTACTTTTAATCTTTGACAGAAATCTTCCTGGACCAGTGTGAACTAGATATAAATCTTTAAATAATAATTAACTGAGTAACTCACTTCACTTACTTAAAAAAATAGGTCAAGGGAACTCTTTATCAGTAAGTAACTGAACATAGGATATTTTTAATGTAATTAAGTTGCTTAGTCAAGCTAGATATTTATTGGCGTTTTCTCCATCTCTAAGGAGTCCTATATTTTATGGTAAAACTGACAGAGCACTAGGATAACTGTTGTATGGTGGACAGATCACTGAGCATGACTTACGAAATCTGGGTTTACATTATGGAGAACAGTGTGGAGACTCCTTAAAAAACTGGAAATAGAACTGCCATATGTCTCAGCAATCCCACTGCTGGGTATATACACCAAGAGAACCAGAACTGAACCCCAGTATTCATTGCAGCACTATTTACAATAGTTAGAATATGGAAGCAACTTAGATGTCCATTGGCAGATGAATGGATAAGAAAGTTGTGGTACATATACACAGTGGAACATTACTCAGCTATAAAAAGGAATGCATTTGAGTCAGTTCTAATGAGGTGGATGAAACTGGCACCTGTTATACAGAGTGAAGTAAGTCAGAAAGAAAAACACCAATACAGTATATTAATGCATATATATGGGATTTAGAAAGATGGTAAGCATGACCCTTATGCTAGACAGCAAAAGAGACACAGATGTAAAGAACAGACTTTTGGACTCTGTGGGAAAAGGCGAGGGTGGGATGATTTGAGAGAATAGCATTGAAGCGTGTGTATTGCCATATGTGAAATAGATGACCAATCCAAGTTTGATGCATGAAACAGGGCGTTCAAAGCCAGTGCACTGGGACAACCCAGGGGGATGGGATGAGGAGGGAGAGGGGTTGGGACAGGGGGACAGATGTGTACCCGTGGCTGATTCATGTCAATGTGTGGCAAAAACTGCTACAGTGCTGTAATTAGCCTCCAATTAAATAAATTTTTTTAAAAGAAAGAAATCTGGGTTTGGATCTCATTTTTACTGTTTATATGACTCAGCATCATTTGACCTGTGTGCTTCTGTAGTCTATAAAATGGTGGCAGTAATAACAACTGTCACACATAGTTGTAAAAGTGAAAGTATCTTGAATATTCTAAAACCCTATATAAATCGAGTCATATTATTTCTAATATTCTAATACCAAATTGCTTTTTTAAACTAAGACTAGTGATGAATAGGTGATATGGGATAGTTTGAAATTGCTGGTGAGAATGTTAGCCTGAAAAAAAACGAGATATGTGTACTAAATGTAAGGAAAAAAATATTAACTCTGATTATCTGATTTGACTAATGTTTATATTTCATTTTTAGGCCATTAAACAGATGTATGTACTCATTCTTGGACTTGATGTTTTGGGAAATCCCTTTGGCTTGATAAGAGAATTTTCTGAAGGTGTTGAAGCATTTTTTTATGAACCTTACCAGGTAACATAGTTAATCTTGTACAATATGTCACACTAATCCTTTTGAATAAATAATTCATTTCTTTAGCAGATACAAGTTGCTATATAAAACAGATGATCAGCAAGGTCCTACTGTATATATCACAGGGAAGTATATTCAATATCCTGTAAAAAACCATAATGGGAAGAGTATGAAGAAGTATACACACACACACACAAGTTTATATAACTGAATCATTTTAGTGTATACTGGTAACCAACACATTGTAAATGAACTATACTTCGGTGCATCCCAATTGTTAACTTGAATTGTAGGTGTAAATAGATTTTTGAAAACAACAAAAGGACATAATTTTGAAACAATGGTAAGAGGCTTTGCAAAATCTTCGAAGAAATGTTTACCTTTTCCTTCAAAACTTAAGACTTTACTAAGAAATAGCAAATTTTAAGTGATCTGTTGGAATATTAAAAGCAGATAAAGTTTACACTATAGTAGAATCAAGATTCCCATGGACATGCAGTCTTGCTTTGCACAGTGGTGTGGGACAGTAAAAATAACCAATGGCACCCCACCCCAGTACTCTTGCCTGGAAAATCCAATGGACGGAGTAGCCTGGTGGGCTGCAGTCCATGGGGTTGCTAACAGTCGGACAGACTGAGCAACTTCACTTTCACTTTTCACTTTCATGCATTGGAGAAGGAAATGGCAACCCACTCCAGTGTTCTTGCCTGGAGAATCCCAGGGACAGGGAAGCCTGGTGGGCTGCCATCTATGGGGTCACACAGAGTCGGACACAACTGAAGTGACTTAGCAGCAGCAGCAGCAAGCTGACAGTGTGCGAAGCAATCTTGATATTCAGTGGCAGAAATTATAATTGGTCTATGTCTCTTAAAAATTCCTGTCAAAACATTCAAAACTCTCCCACTTTGACTTTTAAACATAGAGGATAATGAAAAATAAAATATATTTGATATTTATTTTGTACACTGTAATCTAAAACATTAGAAATACTAAGAATTAAAGTGTTTTTATTTTTCTGAAAATTTTTCAAGAGTAGTTTGTGATTACCTTCTCATATATAGCTTATAATCCATGTAAGCATCTTTTGTATACTTTGGTGAATAATCATATTCCTTTCTAAGTTTGGATCAACTTCCAGCACTTTATCCTTTGTACTTCGAAAGTCATGAAATATCTGAGCATTCTGTTAATGTGAAGTTTTCTTCTGATGTCAGTTTCTCTAGGACATCTTTATTCTTTCTGTCACTACTACCTTCCTTATATATCTTTAAAATTTTTACCTTTAAAAGTAACGGTAACTTTATTTACTGTTACTATATTTTGACCCTTTAGGGAGCCATCCAGGGTCCTGAAGAGTTTGTGGAAGGAATGGCACTAGGACTGAAAGCACTAGTTGGTGGAGCTGTTGGTAAGAAAGAGAATGCCCACCAAGGGTCATTATGCTAGAAAGTAAGGATGGGTTTGGTTTTTACTAAAGGTGTTATAATTTTGCCAGGTGGACTAGCTGGTGCTGCCTCCAAAATCACCAGTGCTATGGCTAAAGGGGTGGCAGCTATGACTATGGATGAAGACTATCAACAGAAGAGAAGAGAAGCCATGAATAAGCAACCAGCTGGTCTTAGAGAAGGCATCACTCGTGGAGGAAAAGGCTTAGTTTCTGTAAGAAATTTCCCATAGTTGTGAACATTTGGGGAATATCTTTTAAAGCCACATTCTATGAGAAATGAAATAGAAAACTTGCATTCACTCAAATATTATTTGGGTGTTAGAGGAGCAGTAGGGTTGTTATATATAAAAAAATATGTCAGTAGCCTTTAAAATATTCTGTTTAAATAAAATATGTAGGAAATACTTTAATTCTTGTGGTATCTAGAAAGCAGCATTCTGTATTTCTTTTGTAAGCCAGACTTGGTTCTTCAAAGTATCACATCAAATTATTGTAAATTTTCATTTGTGCTTTTCCTCTAGGGTTTTGTAAGTGGCATAACAGGAATTGTTACAAAACCAATCAAAGGTGAGTATAATAATTCTTTTTTTTTTTTTTTTGTATTTATTTATTTTTTTACACGAACTCCCAAACATGAACCCCCCTCCCACCTCCCGAGTATAATAATTCTTTTGGGTGATATATATATTTCATGAATTGATTCCTTTTTCATTCTTAATCCAGTTGTCAAAAACGCTGTCTTTTTTCTTTCCAGGAGCTNTTTTTTTTTTTGTATTTATTTATTTTTTTACACGAACTCCCAAACATGAACCCCCCTCCCACCTCCCGAGTATAATAATTCTTTTGGGTGATATATATATTTCATGAATTGATTCCTTTTTCATTCTTAATCCAGTTGTCAAAAACGCTGTCTTTTTTCTTTCCAGGAGCTCAGAAAGAAGGAGCAACTGGTTTCTTTAAAGGTGTTGGAAAAGGTTTAGTTGGAGCAGTGACAAGGCCAACTGGAGGCATCATAGACATGGCTAGCAGTACATTTCAGGGAATAAAAAGGTAAATTCTCCTGATGTAAAATGCTTCACCCAAGAGAAATGAGGTGACTCTGTTTGACCCGGGGTGCTTAGCTATGAACCCAATAATAACAGCAAGTTACATATGATCTTCCTAATTGCTTTTGATACTTTTTTGCATTGCGTCATTTCAGCTTCAGTTCTGCTTTATTCATCATTCATTCCCAGCAGCCTTGGGAGGAAACGTTTGGCAAATTCAGCTTTTTACTTACTTTGATGAAATACTTTACAATAATGTAATTCTATACATTAGTTATAAAATTAGCAAGTGTAATACTCTAATTCCTTTTCTGAGAAATAAAGAATGACTTTTTATATTCCTCATTCAAACTCAGCTTGCATTCATACCTTCCTTTATGATTTCATTTGCTGTGAACTATTACATCTTTTCTGTTTCTCTTATGCAAATAATTTTAAAACATGTTCTTTTTTCCTCCGAATTATGTTTATTATAAGACTAAAATTTAGTAGTTACATTATTGCTGCCTCTCTTCTAGAAGTTTGTAGCATATAAAACAATTGATTAAACTCATGCTAATGAATTTAACTTAGAAAACAAACTTACAAAGTTGGTGGGTGAATATCTCCCTGATCTTTTTTCTTTTGTATTATCTTTCACTTCTTGTTCTATAGGAATAATCATTATCATTAAATGAGCTGCTCCTTTTAAGTCGCTATTTCATACTATTCCCATGATGCAGTGTTTACTGTTTTAGTTTAAAGTTAAGATTAGAAAAAAGCCTCAGTTTCTTCTGCCTATAACGTTGGTTTCATATATATAATTATTGAATCGTTGTCATCAGATAAACTCTAAAGTCAATAAAAATAAGGAATTATCCATGGCAATCGGAGAAGAAAAAGAAATAAAAGGAATCCAGATTGGAAAAGAAGTAAGACTGTCACTGTTTGCAGATGACATGATACTATACGTGGAAAATCCTAAAGATGCTGTCAGAAAACTGCTGGAGCTCATCAATGAATTTAGTAATGTTGCAGGCTATAAAATTAATACACAAACATCTCTTGCATTCATATACACTAACAACAAAAAATCAGAAAGAGAAATCAAGGAAAAGTCCCATTTACCATTACATCAAAAACAATAAAATATCTAGGAATAAATCTACCTAAGGAGGCAAAAGACCTGTACTTTGAAAACTATAAGACACTGATGAAAGAAATTAAAGACCACATGAAGAGATGGAAAGATATACCAAGTTCTTGGATTGGAAAATCAATATTGTCAAAATAACTATACTGCTCAAGGCAATCTTCAGTGAAATCCCTATGAAATTAATGGCATTTTTCACAGAATTAGACCAGAAAAAATTTACAATTTGTGTGGAAGCACAGAAGACCATGAATAGCCAAAGCAATCCTGAGCAAGAAAAACAGAACTGGAGGAATTGGGATCCCTGACTTGAGACTATACTACAAAGCTACAGTAATCAAAACAGAATAGTACTGGAACAAAAACAGAGTTACAGATCAAAGGAACAGGATAAAAATCCCTAGATAAACCCATGCACCTATGGTCACCCTATCTCTGATAAAGGAAGCAAGATACAATGGAGAAAAGTCTCCTCCATGAGTGGTGCCAGAAAAACTGAACAGCTGCATGTAAATGAATACAATTAGGACACTTCCTAACATCATGCTACTGCTGCTAAGTCATGTCAGTCGTGTCTGACTCTGTGCGACCCCATAGATGGCAGCCCACCAGGCTCCCCCGTCCCTGGGATTCTCCAGGCAAGAACACGCAAGTGGGTTGCCATTTCCTTCTCCAATGCATGACAGTGAAAGTGAAGTCGCTCAGTTGTGTCCGACCCTCAGCGACCCCATGGACTGCAGCCTACCGGGCTCCTCCATCCATGGGATTTTCCAGGCAAGAGTACTGGAGTGGGGTGCCATTGCCTTCTCTGTCCTAACATCATACATAAAAATAAACTCAGAATGTGTTAAATACCTAAATGTAAGACCAGATACTATACTATAGGAAAAGGAGTACATCAAGGCTGTATATTGTCACCCTGCTTATTTAACTTAATGCAGTTTATAAACTAATAAATTTAACTTATTTAACTTACATCATGAGAAACACTGGGCTGAATGAAGCACAAGCTGGAATTAAGATTGCTGTGAGAAATCTCAATAACCTCAGATATGTAGATGACACCACCCTATGGCAGAAAGTGAGGAAGAATTAAAGAGCCTCTTGATGAAAGTGGAAGAGGAGAGTGGAAAAGTTGGCTTAAAGCTCAACATTCAGAAAACTAAGACCATGGCATCTGGTCCCATCACTTCATGGCAAATAGATGGGGAAACAGTGTCAGACTTTATTTTTGGGGGCTTCAAAATCACTGCAGATAGTGACTGCAGCCACGAAATTTAAAAGATGCTTACTCCTTGGAAGGAAAGTTATGACCAACCTAGACAGTCTATTCAAAAGCAGAGACATTACTTGGCCAACAAAGGTCCATCTAGTCAAGGCTATGGTTTTTCTAGTAGTCACATATGGATGTGAGAATTGGACTCTAAAGCAAGCTGAGCACTGAAGAATTGATGCTTTTGAACTGTGATGTTGGAGAAAACTCTTGAGAGTCCCTTGGACTGCAAGGAGATCCATCCAGTCCATCCTAAAGGAGATCAGTCCTGGGTGTTCATTGGAAGGACTGATGTTGAAGCTGAAACTCCAATACTTCAGTCACCTGATATAGAGAGCTGACTCATTTGAAAAGACCCTGATGCTGGGAAAGATCTGAAGGTGGAAGGAGGAGATGCAACAGGATGAGATGGTTGGATGGCATCTCCAATTCAATGGACATGAGTTTCAGTAAACTCTGGGAGTTGGTAATGGATAGAAAGGCCTGGCGTGCTGCAGAAAGGCCTGAACTGAACTAAACTGGAGACCAGATACTATAAACCTCTTAGAGAAAAACACAGGCAGAATACTCTGACATAATTGGCAGCAAAATCTTTTTTGATCCACCTCCTAGAGTAATGAAAATAAAAATAAAAACAAAAGTAAACAAATGGGACCTAGTTAAACTTAAAAGCTTTTCCAGACCACCTGACCTGTCTCCTGAGAAATCTGTTGCGGGTCAAGAAGCAACACTTAGAACTGGATATGGAACAATAGACTGGTTCCAGATTGGGAAAGGAGTATGTCAAGGCTATATATTGTCATCCTGCTTATTTGAAGCCTAGCTTGGAGAATTTTGAGCATTGCTTTGCTTGCTTGTGAAATGAATTCAGTTGTGCAGTAGTTTGAACATTCTTTGGCATTGACTTTCTTTGGGATGGAAAAGACCCTGATGCTGGGAGGGATTGGAGGCAGGAGGAGAAGGGGACAACAGAGGATGAGATGGCTGGATGGCATCACCAACTCAATGGACATGAGTTTGAGTAAACTCTGGGAGTTGGTGATGGACAGGGAGGCCTGGCATGCTGCCATTCATGGGGTTGCAAAGAGTTGGACATGACTGAATGACTCAACTGAACTTCTTTGGAATGAAAACTGACAGTGGATTAATCTCCAAAATATATAGACAACTCATGCAGATCAATAGCAAAGAAACAAATAACCCAATCAAAAAATGTGTGAAAGACCTAAACAGACATTTCTCAAAAGAAGACATACTGATGGCTAAAAAAGCACATGGAAAGATGCCCAGTATCACTGATTATTAATGCTGGAGAAATGCAGATCAGAACTACAACCAGTCAGAATGGCCATCATCAATAAAATCTACAGGCAATAAATGCTGGAGAGGGTGTGGAGAAAAGCGAACCTTCCTACAAGTTGGTGACAATGTAATTAGTACAGCCATTATGGAGAACAATATGGGAGTTCCTTAAAAAACTAAAAATAGAGCTAGCATATGATACAGCTGTCCCACTCAAGGGCAATTATATCTGGAGAAAACCATAATTCCAAAAGATACATGCCCCGCAAATGTTCACTGAAGCACTGTTTACAATAGCCAGGATATGGAAGCAACCTGAATGTCAATCAACAGATGAATGAATAAAGAAGATGTGGTACAGATATACAATGGAATATTATTAGCCATAAAAAAGAATAAAATAATGCCATTTGCAGTGATATGGATGAAGCTAGAGCTTGTCAGAATGAGTGAAGTAAGTCAAAGACAAATATATGATATTGCGTACGTGTGGACTCTACAAAAATGGTATGAATGAACTTATCTACAAAGCATAAATAATTACAAATGTAGACAACAAACTGGTTACCAGGGATTAGGGAGCGTGAAAATGAAAGTCACTCAGTCGTGTCCAACTCTTTGCAACCCCATGCACTCTATACAGTCCATGGAATTCTCCAGGCCAGAATACTGGAGTGGGTAGCCGTTCCCTTCTCCAGGGGATCTTCCCAACCCAGCGATCGAACCCAGGTCTCCTGCATTACTGGCAGATTCTTCACCAGCTGAGCCACCAGGGAAGCCCATGAATACTGGAATGGGTAGCCTATCCGTTTTCCAGAGGATCTTCCCAACCAGTAAATTGAACCGGAGTCTCCTGCTTTGCAGGCGGTTTCTTTACCATCTGAGATACCAAGGAAGCCAAGGGGTAGGGAAGGGAGGGATAAATTGGGAGATTGGGTTTGACATATACACACTATTATATATAAAATAGATAATTGTAAGGACCTACTGTATAGCACAGGGAACTCTACTCAGTACTCTGTAATGGCCTATATGGGGAAAGAATCTAAAAAAGAATGGATATATGTGTATGTGTAATTGAATTATTTTGCTGTACACCTGAAACTAACACAACTGTGTAAATGAACTATATTCTAATAGAAATTAATTCTAAATAAAATGTCCTTCTTTGTGTCTAACAGGAATTTTTTAAGTCTAACTGTTTCTGATTTGGAAGAGCCATCTCAGCTCTCTTTTGGTTATTATTTACATTTTATATGTTTTCCCATCCTTTTACTTTCAATTTATCTGTGTCTTTGACTCTAAAATGAGCCTCTTATGGGCAGCATATAATTGGATCACATTTTTTATCCATTCTGCCAATTTTTGCTTTTACCTGGAGAATTGATCCATATGTATATGTTTATACTATGGATACATTCAGTTCAGTTCAGTAGCTCAGTTGTGTCCGACTCTTTGCCAGCCCATGAATCACAGCACACCAGGCCTCCCTGTCCATCACCAACTCCCAGAGTCACTCAAACTCATGTCCATCGAGCTGGTGATGCCATCCAGCCATCTCATCTTCTGTCGTCCCCTTCTCTTCCTGCCCCCAATCCCTCCCAGCATCAGGGTTTTTTCCAATGAGTCAACTCTTCACATGGAGTGGCCAAAGTATTGGAGTTTCAGCTTCAGCATCAGTCCTTCCAATGAATACCCAGGACTGATCTCCTTTAGGATGGACCGGATGGATCTCCTTGCAGTCCAAGGGACTCTCAAGAGTCTTCTTCAACACCACAGTTCAAAAGCATCAATTCTTCGGCACTCAGTTTTCTTCACAATCCAAATCTCACATCCATACATGACCACTGGATATATTATATGCTCTTAATATTTATTGAATGGGTGAATATTTGTTGAATGCATAAATGATCAAATAAGTGAGTCAATCTCATGTAGGTCCATATAGTCAAAAGTGTTAACATATTACCAAATTCAGCAATGTGTGTATGTGTTTCAAACAGTACATATCAAGCCTCAGAAAGGAATGTGAAGGTATTTGAACATTAGAAAATCATGTAATGTGACTTAAAACATGAATAGATTGAAGGGGAAATTCCCTATTTAAATCCATTGGTCATTCAAGATTTCAGTAACAATGACCAAAAACAAACTGTTAGGAAACTAAAAGTAGAAATTAACTTACTTGGCTTCACAAGAATTGCCTTAAAAAAAAAAGTTGCTGGTATCTATACTTCATGAAGAACTCTTAGAAGCTTTCTTTTTAAAAGTTAGGAACAAGAGAAGGGTGCTTGAGTGCCATCTTTAGCATTGTATTGGAGGAGCTAATAATGCAATATAGTAGGAAATAGGAAAAGCAAAAGAAATTAAAGGTCTTAAATCGGAAGAGAAAAAGCAGTACTCATATGCTGATTCTCTGATTCTCGTCTACAAAGAAAATCCAAGAGAATCTATACAAAAACTTCTTTACAGTTCTACATTTTTCTAGAAAACTTACACTATTTGTGTCAAAAGACAGGTTTTACAATGGAGAAGGGAGGTAATGGTTTCATTTTGTCCAAAAGATCTTTTTTAGTATTAATAGTTACATTTTAAAGTATACTAGGAGTTTTTGAGTAATTTTTAAAGTCAAGTTATACATTTTCCCTCTAGAGCGACAGAGACTTCTGATGAAGTGGAGAGTCTGCGACCCCCTAGGTTCTTTAATGAAGATGGAGTTATCAGACCTTACAGGTTGAGGGATGGTACTGGAAATCAAATGTTACAGGTGGGTGAAGAAATAACTTATTAATTAAAATTAATTTAGTCATCAGTTTTTTTTTAGGTAGCTATATATTGCTTTAAATATGTATTTGGCTATTTGGGCTTTTATAGTTCTGCTTAATTTCATTTAAAGTTTCTTACATTTACTTAGGTTTTAAATGTGCTATGAGATCTTTTTTTTCTTTTTTACAGGCATCAAAAAGTTTGATATGAGAACAGTTAATGCATGACTTTGCAAGTGAAAGCCAACAATAGATTTTAGTCTTTAAATTTACAAACTACATACAGCTGTTTCAGTATTTTGAATGCAAAGAAAAGCTTTTATATTGGTAACATTTTGTATAGAATTTTTAGCAGATCTGATCTTTTATTGTTAGCTCTGTACTAGATTTGCTAGATTTGTTGAAAGCCACTGTGCCTTATGTTCCTTCATAGTTGATGGTGCTTATTTACCCAGTTAGACCATTTCTATTTAGGGTACTTCCTTCAAACCACTAATATTCCAGATATAATCCTCATGTCCAGTTAGACAATATAAGGAAAAAAATCATGACTACTGCTATTGTGAATTCTTGGGTTCTCCTTTTCTTTTGAAGTTGCTTAAATGGCCCTGACACTTCCTCCTGCTCTGTGTTTGTATGGTCTATTTAAAACCCTGTGAAATTAATAAGCAATTCACATGAAAACCAGCATCTTTTAGTAAAGAAAGTTAGCTTTTGGAGCAATAGTAAGTTTGAAGGTCGAGTATTTTATCTGTTTATATAGCTTTTACTTTGTAAATTGGACTTTTAAAAATCTGGATTATGCTGTAGATAACATTCACAAGAGGATATACCAATTTAAAGTCATTTCTGTGGTTTAGATGTGTAATGCTAAATTAAATGACTTATTTTAAAACAAGGAGTCATTCTGTTGTACAGACTTGAAAATATTCATAGTAATAATAAATTGTGGGGAGATACGGTCTTTCCTCTATAGCCTTGATATTTTAAATATTGTTATGTTTAAAGTGATCAGGGTAAAGATTTCAAATTTTAAGATTTTACCCACTATATGCCCAGTATATAATTTTGCATTAAACATACTTCCATAAACTCTAAGCATTGTGTTAATATATGACATTTAGTTATGTGGTTTTACATTGTGTTTACATTGTGTTAAAATGTTTTTAAAGCATCAAAATAATTGCATGTTGGGATAAAACTGGCAATCTACTGAGAGATCGTGTTCTAAATAGCATGTTGACAGACTCTTAAGGATAGTATATCATTCCTTGGAAATGTTGTAAAAATCCCCCATAGTTATACAATTGAAATATACATACCTACTCAGTACCTGCCTTCCCTTATTAGAACATAATTAACATATTATTAATTCATTTTATTATACTGAATAGTTAATATTCAGTGAAGAGAATTTAGAGTGATGAAGAGAGTTTAGACATACATCCTCATTATTAGAGAATAGATGAAAAGGAAGCCATGAGATGCCAAAAGTTTCTCATGTTTGATTTCTTGATTTCAGTAACAAGTGAATTTGTCCTACACTTTTTTCCATTGATTGTTTTTGAAAGCTTTAAAGTTGGGGATTTAAGGCCATGACTATTGACTGTATTTTTAAACATGCCTATTATTTTCAGAAGGGCAGTCTTAGTATTAATGGTTGAAGGAGCTGTTTAAATGACTAAAAATTCACGATCCTTGTCAGCCACTACTTTCAGCAAGTGCAATAAGCACTGTATCAGTCTGAATACCTATAGGAATTCACCAGATGTCTTAGGATGTTTGTGTTTGGCATTATTCCCTCACAGGTTTAAGAAGTGGGTTGTTGCTTTAGTGGTAACAGTAATTTTTTGAATTAAAACTTCACTATTAGCAAATACTAAAATACATAAATACCAGTACTGTTGTAAAGAAGTAGGTGACACATAATCAGTATTTCAAATCTCATCTACCTCAATTTAACCTAAGTGATTTAACAATAATGCCCTTAGAAAATATTTAGTACTTTCAGATGTTTGTCCTTTTATTTACTAACTTTCTAAAAAGGGTGCTCTGTGTTTACTAAATTATATGTGCCTATGTTTGGTAACTAAATATGAGATACACTCTGATTGTATACCTTTCTGTCTAGAAGGTGACACATTATTATAGTACTTCCTAGTAGTCTGTTAAAGTTGCCTACTAGAGAAAGAAAATAATTCTAACACAGTCATGGAATAATTTACTGATATCATCAAGTTATTTTATACATTAAGTGTGCCAACCAGTGGAGTTAAGTCTATTAGAATATGAAATATAATATCTATAATTACTATCCCACTTAGATAGTAATTATGGATGTTATTGACTTCTTGAACATTTCATAATTGTACATGTTTTCCAAGCAGTTTGCCATACTTAACTAACCTTTGTGCTTCTTTTTTTCTTTACCATGCTTACAGAAAATTCAGGTCTACAGGGAGTGGATTGTGACTCACAGTAGAAGTAGTGATGATGATGATGACGATGATTAGATTCTGAAATGTTAAAATCTATATGTTCTTTGTAATTTTGTTTGGGATGTTTCATTAACATGTTCTATATGATTACTACCATAATGCCTCTATGTCCATTGTTAGAGAGATAAAAGTACTTTTTCCTTTTAAAATGTTCTTCTGTTTTCAAAAACAAAAATTACTGCATTAAGCACACAAAAAAATGTATTTTATAGCCAAAGTAGGGCATGCCATATATCACAGCATTTGCTTGTATGTATTTTGCAATAACAGTTTGTCTTTAAGATTTAAAGTTAGACAATTTTTTAAAATGTTCATTAGTTTCATTTTAAATTATCTGCTTATTAGCAAAATGCTGTTTTTAATGTTCTCTGTAGATTTTCTGGGCTGTATTATAATGTCATTGAGTTTTGAAAAAAAGAAAAATAGTAGCCAGTCAATAATTTATACTTACTCAGCATTTCAGAAGTATTTTGTCAAATTTCTTTTAATAATAATAAACTTCTGTAACCTGAAGCAATACAAATTTGTTCTTCTATTCCAAATTCTAATAGGTTTAACTACTATTATAAGAAACATTCATGATTTGTTTTAAAGGTTATACAGTGAAATAATTTATAGTCTGAGAGTGAAAAATATGTTCTTTGGTTCTCCTTATAATTTCATTTTATTATGTATAGTTTTTGTGAAACAGTGAAAAAAGTTGGTTTTACAGTCATTTTAACTTACATATCCATGTACTATATCCTTATTGTAAAATGTTATGAATTCAGGACATTAGAAGAATTTTTATAGTAAGCATAGATCTATGTATTTCTTTTGGGTAATATTGGAAAAATGTCATAATCTATGTTTCTGAAAGATCTATAAGGAAATCTGTTTTATGTTTTGTGTGCCGAAGGCTTTCTCTTTAATATCAACCTAGATGAAAATTTTTGTTCTTTCTGTTATAACAGATTTACTTAAAAAGGACTTCTTTTTAATGTACTCTCATTGTATATCCGTCTATAAAGTAGCACATTATTATAATGCTTCCTAGTTTTTAATACTCATTAAATAACTGAGTACTTAATGTACATCAGTTAATGACTGTTAATAGTATGATGTATAATCCCTTATGACTGCTCTGCATTTGGATCAACAGAGGAACATTTACCTTATGTTAAGCATTTTGCTTATGAGGTGAAGTGATGTCGCTCAGTCGTATCCGACTCTTTGCGACCCCGTGGACTGTAACCTACTAGGCTTCTCCGTCCATGGGATTCTCCAGGCAAGAATACTGGAGTGGATTGCCATTTCCTTCTCCAGGGGATCTTCCCGACCCAGGGATCGAACCCGGGTCTCCCTCATTGGAGGCAGATGCTTTAACCTCTGAGCTACCAGGGAAGCCCCATTTTGCTTATAATAAACTTATATCAGATTGTAGTAGATAATTGTCATAATTGTTCACCTTTTGGTTTATTCAGCCAATAATTAATTGAGTCTCTTCTGATTCTTAGGTTTATCAGGATTTTATCTCTATAAATTATTATTCCCTATTTCTTAGAAAATGACTATTTAAGATTTTTAATACTGAGATTACCAAAAAAAGAAGCTAAACATTTAGCTCTTGAAATTCTACCTGCCTAGCATTGATTCAAATTAAGTAGAAATCAAGGTTATGTATGCTAGGACTAAGAAATATGTGACTGTCAAAGAATTTACTGTTTTCCTCAAAATATTATATTCTTATCTTTTAGAATAAGTAAATAAATTAAAACACTGAAACCATTAAAGTAGTCACTACTGGAATCAGAGACAATTTGTATTTGTCAGCATCCACTGCTTTCTTACCCTTGGTCAAAATCAAAGCCTGCTGCTTCTCCTGGAAGCTGAAATAGAGTCTGTTGTTATATATAGTGTGTGCCTGAGGAAGGAAGGGTCTGGTAATTTCTTCCTTGACTTTTTAGATCACAGCTTTGCTAAGCATGAGGCCTTTCTAAAGGGGAAAATACTAAACTGCTTATTTGCAAGACATTTACAGCTGAGTTTCCTTTGATTGGTCTGTGACACTTAATTCTATGGTACAGATTTCATAAAAGTCCCTAAGAATTTATCTGGAAAAAGTTCTGGATATTTCAGCAGTGCCTTACCATATTATTGAAAACTGGAGATAGAATTACATTTACTTAAGATTTCTTGAATAGTAAAGAGATTTAAAATAATATTTTAAATTAACTTGTACACTTTGTTCATGTGGCCTTAGGGATTCATCCTTAAGGTTTTAACCCTTGGAAGTGACATATATTCTTTTAACAGTATAATTGCCCTTGTTCTTTCTGTTTTCTTGACCCAGTGAAATAATCTTTTCAAACTTTTCTGCTGACCAGTATTAATTATTTTTCTATTTTAAAAAATATATTTATTGTGACTTTTATTTGAGGAAAACTCAAGACTGAGGATTGCTGTATGGTTTCTTGATAGAGATATAGTACTTTGACAAAAATATCTTCTTATTCCTCATCAAATATATAGAAAATGAGTTCAATTTTGAGATCTTAAATAAAATGAAGTTATTTTGTTGATTAGTGGCTTTATAATTAATTAGAACTTTAAAACTGAGAGTTTCCATCTAATAAAGTCTAGTGAGAAAGTGAGTTTGAAAGATTGACTATGTAATACCATACCTTTCCATATCCTTTAACTCTGTTTATGTTCTAAATTTCTGTGCAGTCATTGCTTATGTATAGAAAAGGAAATGGAGGGTTCTTCTATCTTCTTCCTGAAAGGAGTAATCATTTATTCTCTATTTCCTTTGTGTCTACTTTACATTTGAATAGCATAGTAAAAACTGACAGGAAGGAAAATTTATAAAAATCCTGAATTTGTGAATACCTATTACCATGGATAAATAATCTGCTTATAAGAACCTGTAAATGAAATTATTTAGTGTTCACATTGGTATAGATATAACAAATGAAGTCCAGAATAATATTACTGACTTTGAATATTCCTTATTAAAAAGGAAGTTGAAATCTTCAGTTTGCTCCTGTTTTTAAAATGATCAAAATTTTATAAATTTTACCTTCTGAAATTGTTCAAAACACATATATCATTGTGCAGTGTTGAGTGTTGACTTGAAGGTCACATTATGAAAATTTACAGATGGAGCCATGTTAGATCTGTGGCTGGACATTGAAGTTCAGCATGAAATATGAGCTGCTGTATTTTGTGTCCCAAAGTCATGTGCACTCTCAAATGATGACTGCTGTAATAGCTGCTGTAGTGGTTTGTCGGATTTAAATCCTATGGTAAAATTTTGTTATACTCTCCTGTAGTGATGGAGGAGGACCAGAAACAACCATCCCAACTGTTTTTGATTACTTTTCTACTGTACCTTCAAGCCTCAGCTTTTTGTTTTACGGGTTTCCTTACATATTAATAGTTTATTATAAAAGTCCAAAATATTAAAGATCCTGTAGGGTCTAAACAAGATACACAGATTGTTCATTTAGGTCAAATAATAATTATGATGGATATGTAAAAAGAATGTTAGTTTTATTTATTATTCTGTCCCTACACCTTTGAAATAAATGGAGATCAATTAAAATGTATAGGTCATTAATTTAATCTTTAATTTCAGTGGATGAATATTCAGATTTATGAAGTGCAGTGAGTACAAAGCATTCTATACGAAACATTACAGAAAGTCCTGAATCAAAGAAGAATGAAATACATTATTTTAAATAACAGAGACCATGATGGGGGAGCTAATTAGAATAATTTATAATGGTCATATGTAGGCATTTATGACTTGGTCTGTCTTAATGTGATAAACCATTTTTTTTTGTTTATACTTATCTCTCAATCAGTATGATAAATTTAACACTTTATCTCATATCAACCAATATATAGGAATAGTGTACCTCAAAGTATCAGCTTTAAATGTTTAATAATTTTGTAAAACTGGTTTTTAATGTAGCCCTCTTCATTGCATATACATACTCTATATAGTGAAATGGTAACAGATATCTACTAAATATGCATTATGCTATTTCTCTGGATCGTAGAGATCCTTAATTATTTGAGCATTTATAATATAGTTATTGTGTTTTTATCAGCAGATAATTAGGATGGTATATATAATTCTTAATTGGGAATGCTATGGTTTTCTACTATAAGTTATCATTTATGAATAACTTGTTACATATATTATGTCTCCAAAGATTTTTCTAATGTATTCAGTAGAACTTGGAGTTTCTTTGAATTAAAAGTATTTATAGAGACTCACACTCCTTGGAAAAAGGTAATTCCCTTTTGTGAATCACTTGATTTACATTGGTTCTCAATCTACAATTTCAGTATTTTATAGAAGATGTGAAATTTTTTAAAAACTAGATTATTTTCTTCATTGTTAAAGTAATATATACCCAGTAAAGAAAAATAGGAATAGAAAAGAAAAAATTACCCTATCTCTCCACTACTTATTATAGTGTATTTCACTTTAAAATTTTATTATGATTCAAATATATAAATTTCTGTTATATATTTTTGTTTTATTGTAAATTTTTATAAATTGAATCACTTTTTTAAGAATTATTTTTAATTTCTAAAGATGAAAGAAGTGATTCTTTTCATACCCAATGTAGGAAACCTGGTCTTTGTTTCTACAATACATTATAGCCAGCAGAACTTTTCTCTATTTTTATACTTGATGTAGAAAATTTTTCTTTTTGTTTATTAATAATATCATAGATTATTTTATATTTTTTGTTGTTTATTTTGAAGCTTTTTCTTTTTGATTGAAAATATTTTTACCTTTTGACTCTGCCTTTTAAAAACAATTTGTCCCTTAAATAAATCTTCTTCTCTGAAAATTCAATTATGTGTTTACATGTATGTATGATCCTTATGATTTTCATTGTGTATGAATATTGACAATGTGTTGTCCCATGGAGTTACTAATTTTCAACCATTTCAGACACTTAAAAATTGTTTCTATGTTGTCTTTGAATCTCTTATCTCTTAGGAAGATCATAGTTGCCGTTATATAAGTTGTAGAAGGGAGGCTGTTTTTGTTGTTGTATATTTCTTTTCTTTCAGACATTATAGATGTTTAAAAGTAACTACAAACACTGCCTTAATAGCAATTGGAAGATAACTGCCTTCAGCTGATGTGGTCTTTCCCTTTACTTCGGGAGGAGAATTACAACTGATCTGGATAAAAGGGCTTATCATAGGCAGGCAGATCACCAGAGTAGTGCTGAACACTCTTCCTGACTTCATCTGAAATTTTGAGTAAGTGGACAAGAACTAGGAGATAAAGGACCATCGGATCTTACTCTTCATTTTTAACTCTTCCTCTCCAGAATCTTACTTCTGAATGGGATGAGAAAACAGAAGAGAGCCAAATTCTGTTCTCAAGGCAAATTAAAGTTAGCATTTCAGATAAGGCAGATCCCCTGAAAAGACAATGACCTGTCCATTTGGATACAGTCCTCATACTTCGTTTGTTAGTTGATCTGAACTCCCTTGGAGAGTCTTTTGACACATCATTTTTGAAAGCTTATTCTTTTGAACATTTAGTAGTGAAACCCACTAACTTATTTTGGGCTAGTGGAGTAACTCACCCCACTTAGAACATTCCAGAATTACAAAAAAATATTGTGTGAATAGAACTTTGAAATTACGTCTTTTTCTGAAAGTGATGGTTTCACTGAGGGGAGGTTCCAGTTTCTTCATTCCAGTGTACAATGAATTTTTAAATTATTTTTTAATCCAATAATTGAAATGAAGCTAATTTGATTACTAAATCATTTTCAAAAGTTTGTCATCATTTCATCCCATAAATTAAAAAAAAAATAACTCATCAGTAGCAATTTGTATTTGTGTGGGCTTGACAGTTTGCAAAGCTATTTAACATGCATGATCATTCAGTCTTCACAAATTAGGAAAACAGCTTGCTGAAGTGACATGTGCTAAATCACTCATCCCATAAATTTATAAACATATTAAGGAAGGATAAATATTATTAAAATAGGAAATGCAGTGCATTTAACTTTAAAAGAAATAGAAGTGTTATGCTTAAATAGGTTCAACTTGAGTCTTATTTTTGCTTGCCAAGGATATGCAAATAGAGTTAAATTTCTACAGTAAGTCCTAGTTGAAAAGGTTGCTGCTGCTGCTAAGTCACTTCAGTCGTGTCCGACTCTGTGTGACCCTATAGACTGTAGCCCACCAGGCTCCTCCGTCCCTGGGATTCTCCAGGCAAGAACACTGGAGTGAGTTGCCATTTCTTTCTCCAATGCATGAAAGTGAAAAGTGAAAGTGAAGTCGCTCAGTCGTGTCTGACTCTTAGCGACCCCATGGAAAGCAGCCTACCAGGCTCCTCCGCCCATGGGATTTTCCAGGCAAAAGTACTGGAGTGAATTGAAAAGGTGGTTACTCTTTATTTAGCTAAAGGTGCTAAATTGTACCCTGAGACTCAACCCATGATTTCTCTACTGATTATAAGATCTCTACCTTACCATGTCCCCTGGTTACTTTCGACAGCATATAATTCTCATCATAAATTGAGCTTAGTAAAAGTTCATCCATATTTGTTTTTAGTGTGTGCTCTTAACAGTAATATTATTAAAAGACTTTAGCATAAATTATGAAAAGTCTTTTATTAGCCAAATATCCTATGAAAGAAAAGCTGTTCTCCTGCCAAATGAAATAATTCATCTTCATAGAAAATTAGATTGGAGGCTGATTTCATTCGTCTAAAGACAGAATTTAATGTCATTCATGAAAGGAAGCACCACACATGGTTTTTTGTCAGTTGAGTCTTTGGTTGTAAATTCAAATGAAATTGATATCCTAGTTACTTCTGAGGATGATTCTGATGAACTGTAACCCAGTGAAAATTTACCACTGGAAAAAATCCTGCAGGAAGCAACGTGGAAAATATGTATCTAGACATTTTGTGCACTTCGAATCTGAGTTAGTTGTTTCTTAGTCTTATTATCTTCCAAATAGATAATTATCCCTGGGTATTATTTGAAGTTGAAGCATTACAAGAGGCGTGACACAGCTTGTGGACTATCTGAGTCCATATTTCAATGAGCTGTTAAAATAGGATCCCACTGCATTTACTGGAATACATGTAGTTCTTCTATGTGAACATATTTTCACAGTAAAAATAGTTGGAGGTGCAATAATACAATATGGCTCAGTGCCTGGATTCTGGAACCATGTAAACTTGAGTTCAGTACCAGCCTTTTGTTTTTACTAGCTTTATAATCTTTTTTTCTAGTCTGATCTTATATTCTAGACTATAAAATGGAGATCATTGTACTAATAGTACCTGGGTACATAATACCTTGATGGTATTGCTAGGATTAAAATTTAGGTTATGTATATGATTATTAGTACAGTGTCTAATAGGAACTCATTATTATATTTTCATTATTCCAGATGAATAATAATTTTATGCTAGTTGGTCATCAGTATTCCTCATTTGTCTTCTCTTGGCCAAAATTATCATTAAATTTTGCCCTTTTTTTTCTTTTAAGGTTAATAGAATAGTTAGAATTTTGTGACAATTTCCACACATTAATTGTATAGAAACAATAAAACTTAAGTAATTTGGACTGATCTGATTATTTTAATATTTTGAAAGAAATGTTACTGTTTTCAAGTTTATATAGTGTCATGGGTCAGTAAATGTTTATATAGTGTCATGAGTTAATAAATGTTGTTCAGTAGAGTTTCTGATGGAAATGCATTAGAAAAACTTTTGTAACTATCCACTTACACTAAGCCACTTTGTCTGGCTCTACTTCTAGATTGCATTAGGTCTGTTGATTAATAGTCTTCTGTTGTCAGTGCACATAATCATGAGCTATTTCTGTCCTTTTTCCAGACTGTTTTAGTTGAACCAGTAGGTAACAATTCACATTTCTTAAGATAATACTTTCTTCTGTTTGATTTTATGTCAAGTGTTATGCTCAGCTGTGTAAAGTGTTAGCATGGTTTATACAGTCATGTATACACAGTTTATACATGGCTGACAGTCACCCTTTTCAGATTTGATGACACAGTCAATGAGATTTAGTTAAAAAAAATTTGCCTCACACAATAAGCTAAATATCTCTTCACTTGTGTTTATATCTATTCTATTATTTATATATATATATACATATATATATGCATGCATGCATGCATGCATGTCTGTATGAAATCACTGAGCTTTCAGGTGATGAATGTCTACTATATTTGCCCTTGAAGCTTAGTTGAATACCTTGTTCTTCCTGGCTGTAGCCCTCATGTCTCTTACACTTGAAGTGAATTGATAAATCCTTTTTTATCCCTAAGTTTTATCATATTACTCTAAGGAAGTTATACTTACTGACTTTCTCAGTAGATGATGAATAAGTAGATGAACAAGTCATCTTGAACAAGTAGAAGACTTGTTCATCTACTTATTTACTTCTTAAATAATTGAGAAATGGCAGCATTTAGCATTTTAATTTTATGTTTACTTCCCTGAATTTTGTCATTTTAAAAGTAAACTTAATTTTTTAGTACAATCTGTTCATAAACCTTTCACTTTCCACCCCATTATCTCCTAACCAAATTAGCCAATCTGTAAAACCATTTATTGGTTATCCAGTAGATTTTCTTGCTCAATAGCATTTTATCTTTTTTTCATCTAGATAAATTTCATTTTCCGTTTACCACTCATGTGAAGTGAAAGTCGCTCAGTTGTGTCTGACTCTTTGCGACCCTATGGGCTATAGAGTCCATGGAATTCTCTAAGCCAGAATACTGGAGTGGGTAGCCTTTCCCTTCTCCAGAGGATCTTCCCAACCCAGGGATCGAACCCAGGTCTCCCACATTGCAGGTGAATTTTTTACCAGCTGAGCCACAAGGGAATCTCAAGAATAGTGGAATGGGTAGCCTATCCCTTCTCCAGCGGATCTTCCTGACCCAGGAATCCAACCCAGGTCTCCTGCATTGCAGGCAGATTCTTTACCAACTGAGCTTTCTTAATATATGTATATATTATATAATATATGAGCTATATATATTATATATGTATATATGAGCTACCTTAATATATGTAATATATGTATCTTAATATATACCTCTATGAAACTCCTCTTCTTAAAAAGTCAGATAGTAATCAGATTTTGGTTTTGTTTTTTGCTTAACTGTATTCCTATCTTTACCTAATTTTCTTAAATGTGTCTATACTGAATATTATCACCTTGTATTTGGGATTTAAAGCCTTCCATGTTAATGAGTTGTTCGTATCATCTGCCTTTTCTTCATATTTTGTTTTTTTTCTTTTGGAAATGTTTTTGTTATAGAACTCTGCTACTTCATAGCATTTGGATGGTTTGAAAGTACTAGCTGTGTTTTATATAGTAACTGTAGTTGTTAGGTATGTTCTTTTTCTAAAGTACTGGAACTTATCTGGCAGGAAATACGGATATTAGTAGAGAGTAACTGATACAACTGTCTATCCAGTTCCTACTTTGGGTGTGTTTCTAATGTATAATCATTTGGTTTGGATTTTTTTTTGTATCTAGCAAACTAAAGTTTACATACACATCTTTTCTATTGTAAAAGGAACCCTTACCACTAACCATACATTTTAATTGTTACCTGTAGGTTCTGACAATTATATACAACAAATGCTTTTTCCTTAGTGTTTCTGTTTATTTCGTTAAGAAAATATTTAAATGATGATGGATAATTCATATATTTACTAATGAGTAAGGCAAAAAATGCTTTTCTTTTAACACGATGGCATATAGATGAAACAAACATGTCTAAAGTACTGGCAGTTTTTTTTTGAAACCTCAGACAAACTCATTGATATTTCTGCCAAACTTTGGTCTTGATGCAAAGACTACATGTGATTCCTAGTCCTGGTATTGCTATTTTTTCATTTGTTTTAAAGGATATCACAAATTATTTTAGGAAAACCATTCATACCTAACATCTATTTAGAGTAGAAGATAGGGTATTAATATTATACTGTTGGAACCCTGTTAACCTAAAAACAGTTTTAGCAGCCTTCCATGGCAACAGCCAGCATCCAGGGATATTGAAGACATTTTTGAGGTCACGGAAACATGTGACATGGTGTAGTGAAAAGCATTGAAATTAGAAATAAAGAAACCACTTTTTCTGAGCCCACTTTCATAACTTACATGTCTGAAGTACTGACCAAGTGACCCCAAGCAAGTCAGTTAACTGTAATCTTAATAACACAGGGTTGTAATGAGGATTAGATAAGAAGGACACTTAAATGACCCTTGGTTTCTTCATGTATATGAGGAAGAGATTAGTTTGGATGAACAGTAATATTCCTTCAGGTCTGAAACTCCAGATTTTAAAAAGAATACAAATGATGTTTAGAAAAGTATAAAGGTTCATATGGAGTGAGTTTATAGAGTCAAATAATGTTATCAGGAAGTTGTGACCAAATGCATGACATTTGAAGATTCCTTACAGCATGATGAAAGATGATTAGCTATCACATTGTCTCCTACCCATCTGTGGGATTTAGTTCCAAAGCTGTCACTTCTGCTTATTAATCCTGTTTTTCCATAGTTACATGTTTTAACGGAGACTGACCAATAAAATTTTGCTGCATGTTGAGTTATCTTTGATATTTATTCAAATACATTCAAATTCTATATGTTTCAAAGCAGTTTGACCACTCATGTTTCAAGTTTTGCATTTGAGATTTTCGATGAACTCCAAAAATCATTGCATGAATTACTTTTTATTAGCTTTCTTTTTATTAGATTTTATTGTGACTGTTGAACGTGGTTTAATTACTTAAATGTACAGATCAGATTGGAACTGAAAAGTGAAAGGTGATGAAAAGAAATTAAGTTGAAATACCCAAACCTAATATTGAAATAAAAGTTACTTAGAATTGAACCATTAGATTTTATTTGAAGATTGTAGTCTATTAATGGGGTTTATAGACTCTTGGCTTCTATTAGTAGTGCTATTCTTGAGGAAATAAACATTTGTATTTTGTATTTTAAAACTTAGCCATATAGAACAAAAGAAAATAAATACTTGCAAGCTTTTTTTCTTCCAATACCATAAAACTGAAAGAAACAAAGGATGTAAAATTGTAAATAAAAGCTTCCCTTATACCCCCATGCGCATCATTATCCTTCCTAAACCCAGAGAACAGATTGGGTGTGTTACCACCAACCCTTCCCAAAATTATTTGTTTTTATGCAAATATATGTGTTGCTACTCCCCTCATTCATTCTCAGTAACTTAATTTCTTTTCAGATAGTATATCTTGCCCAATTTTCAGTATCAGTACACACTCATCTACCTTTTATTGCCCTTGTAAGCAGAATTGTTTCTTTTTCATGATTGTATAGTGTCCTGTTGTATGCCTGCTGTAATTTATTTAAACAGTCTCCTGTTTTTGAACATTTATCTTTTTTGCACTTAACACAACATTACCATGAAGATTCCTATATATATTTCTTGGCATGGCTTTGCATAAGATAAATCATAGCAGTGGAATTTCTGACTCAAATGATACATTTATTTGACTTGAATTTTCTTGATTTTGAGTTAGGTTAAACATTTTCTCATGTTTATTGTCAGATTTTGTGTTTTGTTGAATTACCTGGTCATATCCTTACACATTTTCCTAAAGACTGACTCCTTTTTCCTCCATTGGTTTATTCATATTACTAGAATTCTGTGTGTTATGATATTAGTTCCTTATCACTGTATTAACAGATATTTTCCTAATTTATCCTTTGATTTTTATTTTATTTCTATTTTCTTACTGTTTTGCTATTCATTGGTGTTTCATTTCCACATACTTAACAGTTCTTATGGACTTTGTGTTTTACATTTAGACCTTTACTGTAAAATCATAAAAGTGTTATTTTATTCTAGTGCTTTTATAATTTCATTTTGTGTAGTTAAATTAATGATACATGTGGAATTAACTTGGTGGAAAGAGAAACAGAGATCTAGCTTTAGCCAGCAAGTTGCTTGAAACATCATTTATTTGGAAATGCATGTTTTTGCCCAATAATTTGAAATGTCTTGATTTTATAAAAACTATGTTTGGATATATAGGATTTTGTAAAATCCTGTTGCATTTTGGTCAGTTTCTGGAATCTGTATGCTTTCTATTGATATGTCTGTATATAACTTCCACTAGCACCAGATTTTCATGCCTGCAACTTTATAAACTGTATTAATGTCAGCTAGGGTAGTTCTTATTCTCCTTTCATAGTTTATATTATCACTTATTTTTATATAAATCTTATTATAATTTTGTCAAATCACTTTTTCCCCTCCACAAAACAAATTAACAAATACCATCTTGGAATCATATTAAGAGTTCATGTATAAAAATAGGATAGAAGAGTAAAATCTTTATTATAATGAATTTTTATATCCAAGAATAAGACATGGATTTCCATTTTCAAATTTCTATTATTCTCCTTAATAGAGTGTTACAGCTTTTATCATACAAATTCTGCATGTTATTTATTAAACTTCATGTATAAACATTTATCTTTTTATTACCTTTGAAGCAGGTTTGTTTTCCTTCCATTTTTCAAATTGATTACTGTGTTTTAAAGTAAAATTAACTGGATTTTATATTTGGATGGTCCAGATACTGTTATCTGCAAGTAATTTCTACTCTTCCTCTCTAATATTTGATGCTTCTTTTTTTAATAATTTATAATTTCTTAAAATATGACCCACATTACCACTAGTTTTGCAAATTTATTTGCATAATTTATGTTATTAATTTTTCTGAATCTGTGGTTATGTCCCTTTTTCATTTGTAACTCAAGGAATTGAAGTTTAAATGGCCCCACTCTCTACAGTAAATAGTAAAGTTACTCTTTTCCTCAATATTCTGATCTTTGAAGTTAGAAAGTGCTTCCATGCGGTTAATTTGTATGTTTTATCCCGCTTTTTTTAAAAAAACTTCTTTAATAAAAAAAGTCTATTGTATCAGCCTTCTAAAGCAACCTTACTATGAAATCACTTGTTAGCTTTCTTCTAAATTGAATAATTTTAGTTTTTTTATATAGCCTCATGGAATACAGTTTTCTAGAATCTTTATATCTTCTTTTGGAATTTCTTCAAGAGATCTAACATTTTTGTCTAAATTTTCAAGGAATCTTAGTCACAGTTACATTGTTTGCCTTTAATAAATAATAGTCTAGCCTGATATACATTTTAAATAGCCAGAGTAATTCCATTTTCAGAGCACATTATATTGAGAATATTAAGTCTATTTTGTTTATGTTCAGTTCAGTCGCTCAGTCGTGTCCAACTCTTTGTGAGACAAAGAGCTGTTGATCACGTCATGTGCAGACAATGTTTCAGCAGTCTTAAAAGAGAAAGTCTAGTCCGTGGACTGGTTCTGGGGTTTCCTGTCTTTCCAGAAATAATTTGCTTCCTAATTTTGAATGAACTGTGAGATTGGCAAAGAAAAGCATGTTTGTAAGGCAGATATGACAATTATAGGGAAGAGGCAAAGTGGGAGGTAATAGTAGTTTATATGATGCATATGTTTAAATATGTATTAGTGTTTACATGTGTTTTTGTACAGATATGATCAAATACTAATCTGTTTTCCAAGACAGAATTAATGTGATTGTTTAATACTAACTTCAATAGGTTTCACTTCAGTTCAGTTCAGTCACTCAGTCATGTCTGACTCTTTGCAACCCGATAAACTGCAGCACGCCAGGCCTCCTGTCCATCACCAACTCCTGGAGTTTACCCAGACTCATGTCCATCGAGTCGGTGGTGCCATCCAGCCATCTCACCCTCTCTCGTCCCCTTCTCTTCCTGCCCCCAGTCCCTCCCAGCATCAGGGTCTTTTCACTTAAACTTTGTAAAATAACAGTATCTTCTAAAACTAACGTTAAACAGCAGTATAGCTGCAGTTGAGTAATCTTGAATAAAGTAGTACAAAAAGGTGCTTTTTAAGAAGGAGCAGCAATGATTTTGTGGATATTCAACTTTCTGACAATATGTTTACTGTGTAAGTGTGTTAATGAATTTGCCCCCTTGAGAAGGGTTTTTAGAGGATCAGTAAAGCATTATTTGCATTAGAATAGGATATTATCAACTTTCTCATTCTCTCACCTTTCTCTTTTAGGTCATGGAAAACGGAAGATTTGCAAAATACAAATATTTTACCCATGTCATGATCAATAAGACAGACATGTTAATGATTACCAAAAGGTAACCTCCTTTCTCTAGTATAAGTTGATAACAGGTTAACTGACAATCACTCATGAAGTGAAGCAGTTGTTACTCACATCTTATTCCACATATTTAACACTGATTCATAGTAACTATGGGGCTTCCCTGGTGGCTCAGTTAAAAAATCTGCCTGTAATGCGGGAGACCTGGTTTTGATCCCTGGATCAGGAAAACCACCTGGAGAAGGGAATGGCAACCCACTCCATTACTCTTGCCTGGAGAATCTCATGGACAGAAGAGCCTGGTGAACTACAGTCCATAGAGTCACAAAGAGATGCAACTAACACCTCACTTCATATTAACTGTGATTCTCTTGCTCTGCAAGCCTTGTGCCTAAAACTGTACGTGCATACAAATAAATGCATAACCATGCACAAGCATGACTTTAAGTACTTTTATTTGTTTCTACCAATTAAGTGGATATAGAAATTCCCCGTAAAACTATGCTCTAAAGGGTGGGCAATACCATTCTTTTCACCTCTCTGAAAAAGTGTACCATTTCAGGTTACCCCAGAAGTCAGTAATCTTCTGGTGGTATCTGATCATTAGAATATATAGAGACTCAGTCACATAGATGGGTGTACCATTGGAGACAGATTAGTTTTTACAGCCAGATCTTCACATTGGCCAGTAGACAGTAAAGGGAAAAATAAAAATACACAGTGGCGTAGCCTTGGAACAAGTGTTCACAGGAGTTATTGTTGATATCATGAAACCTGGGGAAATAATAAGCAAGTGCAGTTTTAAGATGGATTTCTGGATGGTCACTTTCACTTTTCACTTTCATGCATTGGAGAAGGAAATGGCAACCCACTCCAGTGTTCTTGCCTGGNGAAAGAGAAACAGAGATCTAGCTTTAGCCAGCAAGTTGCTTGAAACATCATTTATTTGGAAATGCATGTTTTTGCCCAATAATTTGAAATGTCTTGATTTTATAAAAACTATGTTTGGATATATAGGATTTTGTAAAATCCTGTTGCATTTTGGTCAGTTTCTGGAATCTGTATGCTTTCTATTGATATGTCTGTATATAACTTCCACTAGCACCAGATTTTCATGCCTGCAACTTTATAAACTGTATTAATGTCAGCTAGGGTAGTTCTTATTCTCCTTTCATAGTTTATATTATCACTTATTTTTATATAAATCTTATTATAATTTTGTCAAATCACTTTTTCCCCTCCACAAAACAAATTAACAAATACCATCTTGGAATCATATTAAGAGTTCATGTATAAAAATAGGATAGAAGAGTAAAATCTTTATTATAATGAATTTTTATATCCAAGAATAAGACATGGATTTCCATTTTCAAATTTCTATTATTCTCCTTAATAGAGTGTTACAGCTTTTATCATACAAATTCTGCATGTTATTTATTAAACTTCATGTATAAACATTTATCTTTTTATTACCTTTGAAGCAGGTTTGTTTTCCTTCCATTTTTCAAATTGATTACTGTGTTTTAAAGTAAAATTAACTGGATTTTATATTTGGATGGTCCAGATACTGTTATCTGCAAGTAATTTCTACTCTTCCTCTCTAATATTTGATGCTTCTTTTTTTAATAATTTATAATTTCTTAAAATATGACCCACATTACCACTAGTTTTGCAAATTTATTTGCATAATTTATGTTATTAATTTTTCTGAATCTGTGGTTATGTCCCTTTTTCATTTGTAACTCAAGGAATTGAAGTTTAAATGGCCCCACTCTCTACAGTAAATAGTAAAGTTACTCTTTTCCTCAATATTCTGATCTTTGAAGTTAGAAAGTGCTTCCATGCGGTTAATTTGTATGTTTTATCCCGCTTTTTTTAAAAAAACTTCTTTAATAAAAAAAGTCTATTGTATCAGCCTTCTAAAGCAACCTTACTATGAAATCACTTGTTAGCTTTCTTCTAAATTGAATAATTTTAGTTTTTTTATATAGCCTCATGGAATACAGTTTTCTAGAATCTTTATATCTTCTTTTGGAATTTCTTCAAGAGATCTAACATTTTTGTCTAAATTTTCAAGGAATCTTAGTCACAGTTACATTGTTTGCCTTTAATAAATAATAGTCTAGCCTGATATACATTTTAAATAGCCAGAGTAATTCCATTTTCAGAGCACATTATATTGAGAATATTAAGTCTATTTTGTTTATGTTCAGTTCAGTCGCTCAGTCGTGTCCAACTCTTTGTGAGACAAAGAGCTGTTGATCACGTCATGTGCAGACAATGTTTCAGCAGTCTTAAAAGAGAAAGTCTAGTCCGTGGACTGGTTCTGGGGTTTCCTGTCTTTCCAGAAATAATTTGCTTCCTAATTTTGAATGAACTGTGAGATTGGCAAAGAAAAGCATGTTTGTAAGGCAGATATGACAATTATAGGGAAGAGGCAAAGTGGGAGGTAATAGTAGTTTATATGATGCATATGTTTAAATATGTATTAGTGTTTACATGTGTTTTTGTACAGATATGATCAAATACTAATCTGTTTTCCAAGACAGAATTAATGTGATTGTTTAATACTAACTTCAATAGGTTTCACTTCAGTTCAGTTCAGTCACTCAGTCATGTCTGACTCTTTGCAACCCGATAAACTGCAGCACGCCAGGCCTCCTGTCCATCACCAACTCCTGGAGTTTACCCAGACTCATGTCCATCGAGTCGGTGGTGCCATCCAGCCATCTCACCCTCTCTCGTCCCCTTCTCTTCCTGCCCCCAGTCCCTCCCAGCATCAGGGTCTTTTCACTTAAACTTTGTAAAATAACAGTATCTTCTAAAACTAACGTTAAACAGCAGTATAGCTGCAGTTGAGTAATCTTGAATAAAGTAGTACAAAAAGGTGCTTTTTAAGAAGGAGCAGCAATGATTTTGTGGATATTCAACTTTCTGACAATATGTTTACTGTGTAAGTGTGTTAATGAATTTGCCCCCTTGAGAAGGGTTTTTAGAGGATCAGTAAAGCATTATTTGCATTAGAATAGGATATTATCAACTTTCTCATTCTCTCACCTTTCTCTTTTAGGTCATGGAAAACGGAAGATTTGCAAAATACAAATATTTTACCCATGTCATGATCAATAAGACAGACATGTTAATGATTACCAAAAGGTAACCTCCTTTCTCTAGTATAAGTTGATAACAGGTTAACTGACAATCACTCATGAAGTGAAGCAGTTGTTACTCACATCTTATTCCACATATTTAACACTGATTCATAGTAACTATGGGGCTTCCCTGGTGGCTCAGTTAAAAAATCTGCCTGTAATGCGGGAGACCTGGTTTTGATCCCTGGATCAGGAAAACCACCTGGAGAAGGGAATGGCAACCCACTCCATTACTCTTGCCTGGAGAATCTCATGGACAGAAGAGCCTGGTGAACTACAGTCCATAGAGTCACAAAGAGATGCAACTAACACCTCACTTCATATTAACTGTGATTCTCTTGCTCTGCAAGCCTTGTGCCTAAAACTGTACGTGCATACAAATAAATGCATAACCATGCACAAGCATGACTTTAAGTACTTTTATTTGTTTCTACCAATTAAGTGGATATAGAAATTCCCCGTAAAACTATGCTCTAAAGGGTGGGCAATACCATTCTTTTCACCTCTCTGAAAAAGTGTACCATTTCAGGTTACCCCAGAAGTCAGTAATCTTCTGGTGGTATCTGATCATTAGAATATATAGAGACTCAGTCACATAGATGGGTGTACCATTGGAGACAGATTAGTTTTTACAGCCAGATCTTCACATTGGCCAGTAGACAGTAAAGGGAAAAATAAAAATACACAGTGGCGTAGCCTTGGAACAAGTGTTCACAGGAGTTATTGTTGATATCATGAAACCTGGGGAAAGAATAAGCAAGTGCAGTTTTAAGATGGATTTCTGGATGGTCACTTTCACTTTTCACTTTCATGCATTGGAGAAGGAAATGGCAACCCACTCCAGTGTTCTTGCCTGGAGATCCCAGGGTCAGGGGAGCCTGGTGGGCAGCCGTCTATGGGGTCACACAGAGTCGGACACGACTGAAGTGACTTAGCAACAGCAGCAGCAGCTGTTTTTCACTTTGAGCACCATTCCATTCCATCCTGGATGGTATGGAGTGAAAATGTAGCTGAGGAGGAGAAATACAACTAAATAGAAAGGAGTGGCCTACTGATTGATGTGGGTTTGTTCACTGCCAAAAGGGTGAATTTATGTAAGCATCTTGTTGGTTCAAGTTGATTATTGAATTTAGCAATCATTTTTAATGTTTTTAATCCTAATAATTTCTGAGCCCCAAATTTATAACACTATCTTAATTTTCTTATTTAAAGAATAACATAAAGTAGAAAACTCACAGTATTTAGAAGCTATAGATGTGAGAGCCAATATTCTTTCCATCTCAGATAATAGTCCCTCTTTTCCTAGAGGCAACTTGCTTTTGTTTTGTGTCCTTGAAACATTCTATGCCTGGGCAAGCAAAAATCGGCCTCTAAAGCGTATGTCTGCCTGTATAGGCAGGTTGTGGCTGTGGTTCAGTTGCTAAGGAATGTTTGATTCTTTGTGACCCCATGGACTGCAGCATGCCAGGCTCCTCTGCCCTTCACTATCTCCCGGAGTTTGCCCAAATTCATGTCCATTGAGTTGATGATGCTATCTAACCATCTCATCCCCTGCCACCTCCTTTTCCTTTTGCCTTCCATCTTTCCCAGCATCAGAATCTTTTCCAGTGAGTCAGCTCTTTGCATCAGCCAAAAGTTTGGAGCTTTAGTTTCAGCATCAATCCTTCTAGTGAATGTTTAGGGTTGATTTCCGTTAGGATTGACTGGTTTGATCTCCTTGTTGTCCAAGGGACTCTCAAAAGTCTTCTCCAGCACCAGTCTGGAACCATCAAGTTTTCAGCACTCAGCCTTTTATGGTCCAACTCTCAAATCTGTCCATGACCATAGCTTTGACTATATTGACTTTTGTTGGCACAGTGATGTCTCTGCTCTTTAATACACTGTCTAGGTTTGTCATAGCTTTTATCCCAAGGAGCAAGCATCTTTTAATTTCTGCAGTCAGCATCTGCAGTGATTCTGGAGCCCCCCAAAATAAAATCTGCCACTGCTTCCACTATTTCCCCTTCTATTTGCCATGAAGTGATGGGACCGTATGCCCTTATCTTAGTTTTTTGTATAGGCATACCCATATATATCTTAATATAAATGGGAATCTATTATAACACCATTCTGTACCTTAATTCTTTACTTAAGGCCTATGTCTTAAAGAGTATTCCATGTCAGTATATGGGGATCTTTCTTAATTTGTAAATGACTGCCTAGTATTCATTTAGAAATATGTACTATAATGTACACCTAAGTTGTTTCTGAACTTTTATATTTAAAGACCAGTGCTTCAGTCATTTTTGTTCATAGCAGCATTCAGTCATGTTTTATTAACCCTTCTCCCCATTGACTAAGGGAAGGGTGACTCATCAGAGTTATACAAGAATCATTTGCTAAGTTTATTATTTCCACATCTTGCAACATTTTAGAAATAACTTTCTTCTCAACATAGTGGACCTCTGTAAATGTGGTCATATAAACCTTGACAGTAAGTGTAATGAGTTAGCCTATTGAAAAATGATATTTATATTTAGGGTATACTTTCTTTCCAAGTTTTGTACTTGAAGATAAAGGATCTTTTAATCAGGAGAGGAAATACCAAGTATCTGCAATAAAATTAGCTTAGTTTTGGTTTTTCACATGGTTATAGATATTCTGGAAGACCAGTGGGTCTATTCCAACAGTCTCTATAATCCGATTGGTGAAAGAAGGGATCAGAGACAGAAGATGGAGATGAAAGAAATAAATCTTGATTAGCTGTCTTTTTTTTTTCCATTCTAGCCATGTGTCAACTGTTTCTTTAATTCAGTCCCTTAACTTAAAGTATATGCCACTTAGAGAAACCTCTGATTGTACCTACAATTGATGTTTCAGCCAGAAAGACGATTTGGGGAAGAAAGGCCTTTGAAGGAAGAATTAAATAGAATTATTATAAACAGAATTATTTGCATCTCTTGATTTCTTTCCTCAAAATAATTGTGGGAGAACAAGAATTACTTTTTAAAATCTCTTTCTGATAAAGTTTGGTAAATATATTTTATGGAGTGTTAGCAACAAAAACATTTTTTTTCTAAAGCACTAATTCCATGGAAGTTCTCCAAAATATTGCTTGGTAACTGTTTCTCTTAACTTTTTCCTATTTCTTAAAAAATTTCTAATATATTTCACTTTATAAGTACTTTATTTTTTCTAATATAAGTATGTCATGCTGTACATTCCCTAAGAAACATTGCTATAGATTTCATGTTTCCATTCTCATTTAGTTCAGTTATTTTCTAATTTCCTTTGAGATTCTTTGACCCATTTTTTTTTTTAGAAGTATTCTGTTAAGTAAACATTTGGAAGTATCCTTATTTCTGTTACTTGTTTTCTGGTTTAATTTCATTAAGCATACTGAGAACATGATTTATTTCAGTTCCCTTAAATTCATCATAGTCTTTTATGACCTCGAACGTGGTGTCTCTTATTGGATGTTCTACATGCCCTTGCAAAAAAGGTGTATACTGCTTTATTATATTATTGGATGTAAATCCTTCAGTTTTTAAAGTGGATTCTTTTTTCTCTTTTTGAGTGGTGTATTGTTTGTAACAAAAGGAACATTTGGACAGCTTACTTGTGAGTGGCAGTATAGTTTTGATGAGTTTACCAAAGAGCCATTCATTGTTCATGAGAGAAGACTGCGCATTGAAGCAAAGGTATGTTGAATAGAATTTTTTAAACACTCAGTGCTGAAAACAACACATTAAAATAGTCTTGACCTCTGTAATGTTTCTACCTTTTTTATGGATGTGGCTTTATCTTTGTATGGTTTTTCTTTGCATCTGCTGTCTTACTCAGGCTTAAAGAAACTTAGGCCAAGAAGAAATGCACTTTTGTTCTCTCACATTGACAACATTTTTGGGCCCTCATTTCATACTCAGTAACAGAACTGTACCTTCCTCGTTGCTATCTAAGGCACTAAAGTGAGATATTTGTATACCTCAGAATCCCTGGCAGTTGCCTACAGAATGTTTTTCCCTGAAATGCTCACTAAAGGACACTTGAGAAGTTTTCATTCTAACAGCCTGTTGTCAATAGTTCTTCTATCTTTTTATAGATATTTTCTTCCTAATTCAGTTGTAATCTTTCTGAATGCAGAGACCATTTCTCCGATTTGTAGCAGCTAGTGCAGTACCTGGTACTTGGATGTGATATACAGAAAAGTGCTAGTCATTTGGTAAATCATCAAGAGTCTCAATATCCATTGTAAGTTGTATTGACTACTCTCAGTACTATAGGTGATACAAAGAAATATAAAAGAATATATTTGACCCCAAGGTATTTACTAGATATCATGTGGAGAAGGAAATGGTAACCCACTCCAGTACTCTTGACTGGAGAATCCCATGGACGGAGAAGCCTGGTAGGCTATAGTCCACGGGGTCGCAAAGAGTCGGACATGACTGAGCGACTTTTCTTTCTTTCTTTATGTGGAGGGCCACTTTGGCAGTGGCTATATTAATCCAGAAATATGTAATTCAGGCCNAATCCCATGGACGGAGAAGCCTGGTAGGCTATAGTCCACGGGGTCGCAAAGAGTCGGACATGACTGAGCGACTTTTCTTTCTTTCTTTATGTGGAGGGCCACTTTGGCAGTGGCTATATTAATCCAGAAATATGTAATTCAGGCCAAGTTAGTTTTGTTCATTGCTATTTTTGTTTGGTTTGGTTTTGAGGGTTTTAATTAGTTCATATAACTGAGAAGTCCAAGTCTATATCTTGTGGCTTAATTATGCTCTAATGACATCATTAGTATTTATTCTCTCGCCTTCCTCTCCTCCTCCATTCTGTCCATCATTCCTGCCCCCATCTCTAGGTTCTACTTTCTTCAGTGTGGGCTTCATTCTCAAGCAGTCTATCCTTTGGTGACACTGTGACCAGGAGAAGTTCCAGGCTCATATCCTACTAGCTCAGCACAATGAAAGCTTCTCAGTGGTCTCACTGGGCCACCTTTGATCACTTGCTTTTTCCTAAACCAATCATGTTAGCCAGTTGGCCGGGGGAGGGTCACAGGATCACTATGGTGCTACCAAGAAGGAAGGGTCAGCTCTATATGAAGTTCTGGCAGTAAGACATGGTGAGAAGTAATTACCCAGAGGTGATTCAAGAAATTGTTACTGGAAGAACAGGCATTAGACACAGTCAGAAATAACAGATTTCTTCTAGGCTAGCCTACAGAACAGAACTGTGCCTAGGTCCTATGCTTAACTAATGAAGACCATTAGTTCAATCTTACCATTCATTTCAAAGACATGGGGCAGCTCTTAAGTAGACTGGATGTTAGTTTTTTAGCATCTTAGTCCAGTTTACCCACTGAGAATTTCTCTGATTCACTCAGAAAATGAAAGACCCTGTGACCACTTAGGAAATAATGAGTAGCCCCAGGTCAGTAGGTGCCCAATATGCTAATGGAGATCATTGGAGAACTAATTCCAGAAAGAATGAAGAGATGGAGCTAAAGCAAAAACAACACCCAGTGACTGGTGATGGAAGTAAAGTCTGATGCTGCAAAGAGCAATATTGCATAGGAACCTGGAATGTCAGGTCCATGAATCAAGGCAAATTGGAAGTGGTCAAACAGGAGATGGCAAGGGTGAACATTGACATTCTAAGAATCAGCGAACTAAAATGGACTGGAATGGGTGAATTTAACTCAGATGACCATTATATCTACTACTGTAGGCAGGAATCCTTTAGAAGAAATGGAGTAGTCCTCAGAGTCAACAGAAGAGTTTCAAATGCAGTACGTGGATGCAATCTCAAAAATGACAGAATGATCTCTCTTTGTTTCCAAGACAAACCAATCAGTATCACAGTAATCCAAGTCTATGCCCCGACCAGTAATGCTGAAGAAGCTGAAGTTGAACAGTTCTATGAAGACCTACAAGATCATCTAGAACTAACACCCAAAAAAGATGTCCTTTTCATTATAGGGGACTGGAATGCAAAAGTAGAAAGTCAAGAAACACCTGGAGTAACAGGCAAATTAGGCCTTGGAGTACAGAATGAAGTGGGGCTAAGGCTAATAAGAGTTCTGCCAAGAGAATGCACTGGTCATAGCAAACACCCTCTTCCAACAGCACAAGAGAAAACTCTACACATGGACATCACCACATGGTCAATACTGAAATCAGATTGATTATATTCTTTGCAGCCAAAAATGGAGAAGCTCTATATAGTCAGCAAAAACAAGACCGGGAGCTGACTGAAGCTCAGATCATGAACTCCTTACTGCCAAATTCAGACTTAAATTGAAGAAACTGGGAAAATCACTAGACCATTCAGATATGACCAAAATCAAATCCCTTATGACTATACAGTGGAAGTGACAGATAGATTCAAGGGATTAGACCTGATGGACAGAGTGCCTGAAGAACTATGGACAGAGGTTTGTGACATTGTACAGGAGGCAGTGATCAAGACCATCCCCAAGAAAAAGAAATGCAAAAGGCAAAATGGTTGTCTGAGGAGGCCTTATATACAGCTATGAAAAGAAGAGAAGCTAAAGGCAAAGGAGAAAAGGAAAGATATACCCATTTGAATGCAGAGTTCCAAAGAATAGCAAGGAGAGATAAGAAAGCCTTCCTCAGTGATCAGTGCAAAGAAATAGAGGAAAACAGTAGAATGGGAAAGACTAGAGATAAGAAAATTAGAGATACCAAGGGAACATTTCATGCAAAGATGGGCTCGATAAAGGACAGAAGTGATATGGACCTGACAGAAGCAGAAGATATTAAGAAGAGGTGGCAGGAATACCCAGAAGAACTGTACACAAAAGATCTTCATGACTCAGATAATCACGATGGTGTGATCACTCACCTAGAGCCAGACATCCTGGAATGTGAAGTCAGGTGGGCCTTAGAAAGCATCATTATGAACAAATTCCTGATGGAATTCCAGTTGAGCTANGGACTGCAAGGAGATCCATCCAGTCCATCCTAAAGGAAATCAGTCCTGAATATTCATTGGAAGGACTGACCTGATGCAAAGAACTGACTCATTTGAAAAGACCCTGATGCTGGGAAATATTGAAGGCAGGAGGAAAAGGAGATGCAGCAGGATGAGATGGTTAGGAGGCATCACCGACTCAATGGACATGAGTTTGAGTAAACTCCAGAGTTGGTGATAGACAGGGAAGCCTGGCATGCTGAAGTCCATGGGGTTACAAAGAGTCAGAAACAACTGAGCGACTGCCCTGAGTGGCTATTAGGCTCTGCTTTAGCCCATATTGTGTTTTTCGGCTTTTTTTGTTTTATCTACAAGGAAAAACTTCTTATCTCCATGTTTTCTTCCTCTTCCACTAATATCAGCAATCATCCTTTTTTTTTTAATAGAAGAATCTGATTTCTTCTGAAGTCTGTATACACCTGTTTAGTCTAATTACTTATAGAAATTGTTAGACTAGTAATATACTGCTTCTTCTATGTCCTTACCCATGGTTAATAGAAGTAATCACCACCCCTCTCTCTTCTTAATAATCCCATTCTTTCTATTTGTCCCTCTAATACTTAACATCCACCACCATCTGACAGTTCTTCTCCCACAAGTACTGAACAGAATACTGAAAGAGTGAAAAAAAATTGGAGGTCAGTCACATAACACCCACTGTGATTTCTTTGATTCTGAAGCTATATTTTTATTGCATTCTTTAAATAAAAGGAATTGCATTGGTTTAAAATGTCAGAAGTTACAGAAACACAAATACATGCACATACTTTACACCTTGTGTATATATGTTCACACACATGTGTACATTATTTTTCAGCTGATTATCAGGAGTCCATGGCCAGAAATCAGGAACTATCTGAGAGAGGGAAAACAGTGGCATTGCTTCTAGATGTACCTCCTTCCTATCCTCTGCGCCAACCTTTTATGGCTTTATAAAGCAATTGAAATCTCACCTAAAATTCTTTGTCTTAGGTTTTGTGATAATTGATGGGTTAGAATTTAGTCTTTTTTTGTTTGTTTGTATTTGATTCTTCTTGATTTCTCATTCTTGGCTTTTTTAAAAAATGGCATTTCTTTATTTGTATTTCTGCAACTAGATTTCCATTTTAATGAAGTACTTACTCTGTTTATAGGAACGGGTGAAGTCTGTATTCCATGCCAAAGAGTTTGGAAAAATAGTTAACTTCAGAACCCCAGAGGATGCAAGGGTAAATATAGTCAATCTTTTACTTAAACACATAGCAGCTTCTCATTTCAAAGCCGTGTAAGTTGTATTGATATTAGTCTTTAAGGCAGATAAGTTGTTAGTTTTTCAATTTTATGTTGTGTTTTGATGATTTTAATATATGTAACTATGTAATATTTCCCCCCAATTATTTTTTTCATTAGATTAAATTCACAAACCTACTTGTTTTTTTAAATCAAATTGCTCTCTTATTTTAAATCTTAACTGTAATACTTTGCCAAAAAAAAAAAAAAAAGCCAAAAAACAAAAGAAATTAATTCACTCTAATGCTCATCTACCAGTCCAGCAGTGAAAGTAGAGCACCACACTGTTTATTTCTCTACTGTGTAGCTGTAATGATTTTTTAAAATTTGATTACTGTAGCCTTGCACAAGGAAGAAGAGCCATGCCCGTAGTCAGAAAATCTGATTTTTAAATACTGGTTCTGTTCCTTCTTGACTGTAGGACCTTGGGGAAGACAGTTAACCTCAGTTTTCTCAAAATGTGAATTAGGTGAATTGAAAAGGACTCTACATACTTTAGGGATTATGGCAATTAAAAGTATATGCACTGTCAAGAAAACGAAGATGAATTGATTATCTACCTCACTGGTCACAACTTAGATGCTATTCCTGACACTGAATTGTACTCACTGTATTGTGAAACTTACAAATGAGAACACATGGTTTCTTTGCTGAATCCCTGGGCCCCAGGCCTCTCTGTGTTGGTCCTGGCTGGTTATGACTATTTACCAGTTCACTTCTCACACCTGGAGGTCAAAGCAGGAACCTCTTTCACCCATACATGTGTGCCTTGTATCATTTAGCAAATGCTGTGCCATTTTCTATGCAGACATTGTGATATAAGGTAACACTGACATACTAACATAGAAAACTGAAAAGGGGACAAGTTAGAAAGAATGATAAAGTGACTAGAGCCTCAGTATGCATGTTGCCTGGAACAGGGAGACAGTGTAAAGCATGATGATAATATGACTTGCAGGCCATCTTCTTCATGTTGCTGAAGGGGACATTACCTTCAGTTTCTCTGTAATAAGTTTTCTATTTAATCTCTGTCACCATATTATTTTATCTCAGAAAGTTCTTTTTAATCTCCCTGCTCAGCCAGAAACATCCAGAAAAGCTGCTGAGCCTAGTTCTCTTTCTCTGTTTATCTTAGAGCTGTTCCCACTAGGTTCTTCTTAAATAAAAAAGCACAAATATATCTACTTAAGATTTTCATAATGGGATAACCCCAGTTATCACTGACTCCATGGCTTTTATTTGTCATATAGGCCAAATGATAGTAGACTTTATCGGCAGAAAGTTTCCCATTTCATTTCATTTGCATTTTGAAATTTCAGATCCTTTGAAAATAGAAAATATGTCATGAAAGCACCTGTTAATATGCTCAAGAATGTTGCTATGCTACTATTTACTGTAGAATTATATGTATTATTCCTACTCAGTCAGAACCCAATATGATGAAGGTTTGTGATACAGAATTGGCATAGGTTGGAAGGAATTCTACATAGATGATTTTTACACTATGCCAGAGTTATTCAATCCAGCTGTCAAATTACCCTTCTCTCTTGGGATGGTTCATTTTACTTTTCTTATTCTGAAGATGAACATCTAAATGCAAAGACCTTAGAATGGTATTATCACTAATACCATTTGTTAAATCAAACCCAGTACCATTGTTCCTGAGTCACCTGGACTATTTAAGTGAGTGAATGATCTCTCCTACATAGTGAATTTAGTTCTTGGCTATATCAGTATACTCCTGACTAAACTGAAGATAACTTCTAGATTTTCACGCATTACATTTTGTCATTGCAAGTTCACTGAAGTTAAGTAAATGTTGCTTCATTTCCCCACAACAGTGGATCCTCAGAAAGCTAGAAGAAGCAAGAGAACCTTCCCCGAGCCTCTGACAGAGACCACTGCCTGAAGATGTACAGCAATAAATCATTACAGTTTCTACCTTGTACCTTCCAAAACCTGTTTGGGAAGTGTAGTACAGAAGCAATTCCAAGCACTTTTTAAAAAAAATTCAGAATCAAGTAAAACAGCTACATGATTCAACTATTTCAACTCTTTGGGGATCCATTTAGTTTTCTAATTTGAATCATGCATCGGGTTAAATTCTGATTACTTTATAAAAGAAGTTATTTCTTTTATGAATCTTAAGTATTTGCTCCAGGTGATTCTCTGTAATGGTGGAGAAATTGCACATAGTTAGCCTGAATTTAATGGAGCTAAATTGAATATTCCTAGTTCACATTTTAAAGTTCTATCATGTTTATGTCAAACTCCTTAAATGAAAGATAAGTAGATGATGAAATCAGACATTGCCTTAGTGCTATCAAGATAACTTTGATGGTAGTTTCTTTAGAAACATGAAGTTCATTTTACAGATAAATATTTTAGTATGATTTTCCTTATTTTTTTAAATAAAGGGTAGATTTAAATTACTATTTGAAGTACATAGCATGACTATGAAAAATAATCTTTTTTATTTTATATGATACAAATTGACAAATACCCCTTCAAGCTTCATCTTAAGAAAGGCTTGAAGAAATGAGTGTCATACCTGAATAGGGAAAGTCCCTCTCAAAACTTTAAAGCCTTAGAAATACTTCCTGAAGCCAGCATCTTGAGATCTACTTGGTTTCCCAAGGTTATATTTTTCATAGATTTAATAGATTGCTGACCTTAAAGGAAAATTCCTGAGGCCTTAACAATACCAGCTTCCTGTTCACTGGTAGTATGAAATAAAATTTTACTGTCTTAATACAAGTTATGCTTCAGAACAGATAGCCCCTCTCTGTACAAATGTAGGATAAATATGTATACCCTAAAATTTAACCTAGTAACTTATTCTGTTGGCAATAAATTGAGAATTTCTGGTTTGCTTTGTCTTATTCAAATGAGAATCATCACTCTTTCTAAGTGTATAGCTCATCCAAACAAAAGCCATGGGCAGCAAGTTAGTAAAAAATGTCATGGGGTTTTTTTCCCTTGGTTTTTACCCAAGATCCTGTACCTTTATATTAATGAGAGTTTTCAAGTGAAAGAGGATAAATACATGATTGTAAACCATGAAGAGAACAAGGCAGTATCTTATTTATTGAATAATAGAGTATTTGATGCATGCTGTACATGCCACCAAATTACTATAAACTGTTCTTAGAATTGGAGACTGTATAAGAAGTTAATGGTTGTGAAATTCTCATATTCCTTGAACCCTTGATTTGTTGTAAAAGCTAAAATAAACAGCATGCCAGACTGTAATTGTATTTCTTCCTGACAAAATCTTTCTACTAAATACTACTGATTTTCCCCTGATTATAAAAACACACTGTTTATCAGTAATAGTTCCTTCAGGATTTTTTTTTCTTTGCTGAACATAAATTTAATCACAAGATGACAAGTTTTGAATCTCATGATAGTGCATGTTCCCTTGATGGCCTTTGTTCAAAGTAACATATACTTTTTGTCTTTTGCTGAGCTCTGCCAATTTTGCATACATTAGAATTAAACCTAAGAATAGAGATAGTCAGAAATCTTTTATCAGATTGTCCTCATCTGAAATGTTGCTTTACTGGAGTTCTAGTCAGTGTCATTAGCCAAGTGCCTCATTACCTACTCCAGTTTCATGGTTTTATTCTCAGAAAGAATAGAGACCCATCACTCTTTGGATATCCCATTGGTAAAAGGGAAAAGTCTTAATAGTGTAAGGAGAGAAATCCTTCTGGTATCCTCTGGAGGCCAGCCAGAGTGGGTCTTGTCACTAGTACACATGCAAAGCCAGTGTGCCCGTTTTTCCTGTTCCCATGTCAATGAGAACCTAGAATTATCTTTTCTTATTCTTTCTCCCCCATCAGTCATCTGTCCATCAACACCTCCAATCCGTTCCTGTCTCTGGAATAAAAAGACCCACAGTTTCAAAAGCAATAGTTTTATCAGTTGTCTTAGAAGCTTTTTTTCATCTAAAACAAAGAACATAAGTAAATCACTAGATAATGAGTCAGTCTTTTTATCATAACATTTTACAATTTACAGTTATATGTTTGATTTCTATAGTCTTTTTCTTGAATATTACAGAGTTCATAATCTTAGTACTTAAAAAGTAACCTACCTTAAATTATATCTAACTATGTTTAGTGGTTCTCAGCTTGAGAACTTTAAACTTCTCTTTGTTGTTTGGTAGTTGCTATGGAAAGGGGTCCTGAGTATTCTGTCCTTCATCTCTTTCTTTTTTTTTTTTTTTTAAATTTTACTTTACAGTACTCTACTGGTTTTGGCATACATTGACATGAATCCACCACGGGTGTACACGAACTCCCAAACATGAACCCCCCTCCCTCCTGCCACCTCCCATCATCCCTCTGGATCATCCCCATACACCAGCCCCAAGCATCCTGCATCAAACACAGACTGGCGATTCATTTCCTACATGATAGTACGTACACATATTTCAATGCTATTCTCCCAAATCATCCCACCCTCTCCCCCTCTCTCTCCCTCTCCCTCAGAGTCCAGAAGTCCACTCTACACATCTGTATCTCTTTTGCTGTCTTGCATACAGGGTCCTCATTACCATCTTTCTAAATTCCATATATATGTGTTAGTATACTGTATTGGTGGTTTTCTTTCTGGCTTACTTCACTCTGTATAATCGGTTCCAGTTTCATCCATCTTATTAGAACTGATTCAAATGTATTCTTTTTGATGGCTGAGTGATACTCCACTGTGTATATGTACCCAGCTTTCCTATCCATCCATCTGCTGAGGGACGTCTGGGCTGCTTCCATGTCTCTTTCTATTATGTGTCAGCTGTTGCCCTGTACCCTTCACGTATCCTGATCTGTGATTATGTATGAAGCTGAAGGCAGGGTGTCTGTTCCTAGCCAACGCGCCTCCAGAAAACTGTAATCACTAAACATAGCAACTTTGATTTTTGCTACAAAAAGAAGCTTGTAACTGCTTCACATTTACAAAATACCCTATGAACCAAAGAGCGTGTGCGCTTCTGCAGTGGCTTCCAACTACAGTGCGTATATCGGCTGCTCCTTCCCTGGTGGTAGCAAGACCTTGGATTTTTCCCAGGCTCACTTCAGTACAACTGCATTATTTCCTGATCCCTAAATAATCATGATTAGCTGTGGCAGTCCTTCCCTGCCCTTCTCTCCTCCATAATCCTAATCAATCCCCAAACTATCCTGTGGCCTCCAAAGAAGATTTTCTGAAACTTATTTGTCAATTCTATCATAATTATCTCCATCATTTCTTCCAACAGTAGTAGTAGTAATACCGTCCCAGTAAGGATACACATACCTAAGTCATCTCTTAGAAATATCCTGTGAAGTAGTATCCTGTTACTGTCTGGTAAAAAGTAAAGATGCTACTTAGTGCTGAATTTTATGAACCTTATTTATTCAGTCACCAATGACCAGTTTTTGTTGGTACTTTTCAGGCCCCAGTATTAAAAAGATTGCCACAAGGTACTGGGTTAGTTTGCCTGTAGGAACTGAAAGTGTTTGCCAAATACACTGAAGGTAGAAGTAGCTGTTTGGAAATGGACATATTCATGCCCCAGCCACCATAGGTCAGAGAAAGCTGTTTGGATTCCAGGGCCATTGCTTTTACCTTCTCTCAAGGTCAGCTAAAATCCTCAAGGATGGTGTTTTTCAAACTGTAGGTCTTAACCCATTAGTGAGCCATGCAATCAGTTCAAGACCAGCATATTTTCTTAATGGAATAGAAAAGAGCTTTGCAGGTAACAAGGTTAAATATTGTTTTAGTTAAATAATTAAATAGTCTATACACTGTGTATACTGGGTCACAAAATGTAATTTCTTGCTGTGAATTGCAGTCTGGGGAGGAGGAACCTGAAAGCCACCGCTGCAGGAGGCGTGTAGCTTTCAGTGATTGTTGAAACAATCCGGATCGTGCCAAGCCTTACTTTACCTTGGGTAAGGCGCAACAGACCCACAACTCAGGGATTCTTTAGGTTGTGACCACTGTCTTTTTCTATTGAGGGAGAAGATAGGATAGCTCTTATTTTGGAAATGTTTTCCTTTTCTGGGATATATCAGATACCTGTGTAATATGTCCCACCAAGTATCAGTGGTCTAGAAAAAGCATAGAAAATTTAGATCCACAAACAGCTCCCAAAAAAGATCACAGAATATCCTTTAATTTAGTGTATTTCCTCCTTTCTCCCACTAAACATTTTACTAGGATTGGGCACAGAAGTTCTCCTTTTAAGGATATTGACTTTGCTCCATCTACCTGCCATCTGAGTCACCAAGCAGACAAAGGCAAATGGGGAACTGATTCATAGGTCACAATCTTTTAGGGCCAAAATACTTATTCTCTGTAGAGTGCCAGAAAATGCCAACACTTTTTAGCTGAAAATAATCAAATTTCCTAATTTATGTAGGATTCAAGTAGAAAATACAGATAACTTGATTCTTTTTGCAAGATTCAATGCAAAATTTGTTGAATCTGGTTTTCTTTGGTGCTACCCAGTATCACTGATCGCTCTTTTGCATACCCTAAATGAGAACCATCCGCCCTCCTGGCCAATCCTTTGAAATATGCTTTTGAAATTATACGTTACTGATAGTGCTATACCTAATCAAGCTAGCACTGATTGGTTAAAATTTTTAGGATTCTTATAACCTTTATCTTTGATCATTGCCCCAAACAGCTATCGGTGCAGACCTTTTCTCCTGTTTTGTTTCTCTCTACCCCAGTTGGTGTAAAGTAGTATTTGTTCCAGGGCTATCACAGGCCAGCACAAGGACTGAGGAGATACTGGATCCTACTCTTTTGCAAACCATCACGTTTCTTTAATTGATACCATTCTTTATTTCCCTGTTTTGTAAAATACATTGTCCCATGTCATTTTTTAAAAAAATGTTTCGCTTTAGAATTACAGATTAGTTCTTTTTTAAAAGCATTATTGCATTTTCCAAAAAATTGATAATTTTGGTTACCCAGTGAGCCATGTAAGATGTGAAACTTCAGATTGTATAGGTTGATGCTCATATATTTTTAACGTTTTTATCACTTTACACAAAGTCATTTGTATTATAGTTTAGCAACTGCTGTGATGTCTGTCAGCCTGAAAATCCCTGTCACTGAGCACCATTCACATTCATTTACTGTTGCTTTGATACCTTTAATAATGGGTTCCTTCTCTTGAAGTCCTTGTAACAGGAAACCCTGTGAGAGTGTTACATAAAAAGTCCAGTCGTCAGAAGTGTACTTAAAAGAGATCATGTTGAAAAATCCAACATTTCTTCTTATGCAGTCATACCACTAGCATTCCATTGGCTACCCGAAAGTTTCCAACTCGAAAGCTGAAGAACATTCAAGTAAAAATGTAGACTACATTGAGATGTTCTCATTGTCAGTTTTATACCCACATTCACAGACTGTTAGAAATTGTATCTGGGACTTGTTGCAAGGTCAGATTGTTAAGACTTTTTAAAATGGTCCTCTGTATGTGAATATGTATTTTACATATAAAATTCAATTTTTCGGGAAATGTGCACTTTAAAAATATTTCCTTATTAATGTTTGTATTGACCAAATAGCCTTTGCTTCTTTGGAATGCTTATTCTTTAGTGAAAATATGGTTCTTGATGATGATAGTATTTTAAATGTCTATTTCTGATTCAGTGCAATATTTCCTTGTACTTATGTCTGACCCAGTTGCCTGTTATACAGTGCCTGCCTTGATTTTGTGTATTCTGATAATTAATCTATAAACACAAAAATTACAGTGAAGTTCTTGAAATTGAACTTAGTCTTTTTCCTCATGAAAATTGGTTCGCCATGCTCATCAATGACTTTTTTCTAAGTAATGATTTCTTGCTATTGGTAGAATTGAATTGCTTGGTCACATGACTGCCCAGTTTAATTCTGTGTACCTCTTTCAAATAAATTGAGTAAAATAAAAATTTCTTATCTTCAGCCTGCCTCTGTTTTTTAGTTACTGGATAGAACTAGAAACATTACCATTAAGTCCTCTCTCACCTATCTAAACTCTGCCCTTTTTGCATCCTAAATAAATCTGGATAACTAACAGATTGCCCAAGGTCCTGGTTTTGCAGTCAAAACTGACAGCTTTCCAGCCCAGCATGATCACTGCTGACTAAGAGCTGGAATGGTAATACCTTCCTGATTCCGTAAGCACCAAGACTGTGCCGCCCAGCCTCAGAAAACTTCAAACGGCTCGTTTCCAAGGTAAGTAATGATTATATTTTGAAAGGAGGGCTAAGAGAATTTCCTACTTGCAGAATTATTATTGACAGAAATAAGTAATTTGCTTCTAATATGAAGTGTTCAGCCTTTTTATGACTTGTTACTGATACTTAAGTGACTCAAAGGCATTTTCTTAGCTAAAGATAAAAATAATAACTGAGTGCTAGAAGGTGCTTAAAAACAAAATTCCTCATTATTTAACTGCCCTGGTAACTGATTCTCTTGAGCGCTTTTCACATGTTAATTGGATGATCAGAGGTGGTTCCTGACCTTTAGAGCATGGTACCCAACTCCCACCCCAGGTTGCTTTGCTTTTTGTTTGTTTCATTTCTAGAAATCCTTGACAGTGACTTCTCCATCCTTTGGGGGTATGTTTTTTCTTTAGGTATTTTATTGTTTATTAAAATATACTTGATTTGTATGTTTCATGTATGCAACATAGTAATGCAATGTTTTTTAATTTTTATTTTATATTGGAGTATAGCTGATTTACAGTGCTATGTTAGTTTCATGTATACAGCTGAAGAATTCAGTTATATAGATGTCCATTCTATTTTTGATTCTTTTCCAGTATAGGTTATTATAGAATATTGAGTAGCGTTCCCTGTGCTATATAGTTGGTCTTTGTTGATTATCTATTTTATATATAATAGTGTGTGTATATGTTATTCCTAAACTCCTAATTTATCCCTACCCTCCACATTTACCCTTTGGTAGCCAGAAGTTTGTTTTTGAAGACTGGGAGTCTATTTCTGTTTTGTAAAGAAGTTCATGTGTATCTTTTTTTTTTTTAAGATTCCACATGTAAGTGATGTCTTAGGATATTTGTCTTTCTCTGTCTGACTTCACTTAGTATTATAATCTTTAGGTCCCTCTATGTTCCTGCAAATTGCATTGTTTCATTCTTTTTTTGGCTTAGTAATATTCCATTGTATATAAGTACCATGTCTTCTTTACCCATTCCCTTGTGATGGACACTTAGGTTGCTTAGATGTCTTTGCTATTGTAAACTATGCTGCTATGAACATTGGGGTGCATGTGTCTTTTCAATTATGGTTTTCCCTGGATATATGCCCAGGAATTACATTGGTGGATCCTATGGTAGTTCCATTGTTTATATGTGCTGCATCTTTATTCATTCATCTTTTGATGGACATTTAGTTTGCTTCTATGTCCTGGCTACTGTAAATAGTGGTGCAGTGAACATTGGGATGCATGTATCTTTTCAAAGTATGGTTTTCTATGGGTATATGCCTAGGAGTATGATTGCTGGGTCATACGGTAGTCCTATTTTTAGTTTTTTAAGGAACCTCCATAACATTCTCCATAATGATTGTACCAATTCACATTCCTGCCAAAAGTGTAGGAGACTTCCCTTTTCTCCACACCCTCTCTGGCATTTATCATATACATTTTTGATGATGACCATGCTGACTGGTATGAGGTAGTACCTCATTGTATCTTTGTTTTGCATTTCTCTAGTAATTAGTGATGTTGAGCATCTTTTCAGGTGCTTTCTGGCCATCTGTATGTCTTCCTTTGAGAAATATCTACTTAGGTCTTCTGCCCATTTTTTGATTGGGTTGTTCATTTTTTTGTTGTTGAACTACATGAACTGTTTGTATATTTTGGAGATTAATCCCTTGTCGGTCACTTCATTTACAAATATTTTCTGCCATTCTGTGGATTGTCTTTTCATTTTGTTTATGATTTCCTTTGCTATGCAAAAAGCTTTTCAGTTTAGTTAGGTCCCATTTGTTCATTTTCATTATTCTGCAAGTGGATCAAAAACTTGCTGTGATTTATGTCATAGACACTTTCCCTTTCTCTTCTTCTTCTGGAACCCCTATAATCCTAATGTTGATGTGTTTAATTTTATCCCAGAGGTCTCTGAGCCTGTCCTCATTTCTCCTCATCCTGTTTTCTTTCTTCTGCTCCTCAGCTATTGCCACCATTTTATGTGCCAACTGACTTATTCTTTTTTCTGCTTAAGTTATTCTGCTATTGATTCCTGCTAGTATATTTTCATATTTCAGTGATTGTATTGTTCATCTCTGTTTATTTGTTCTATAAGTCTCCTGCTGCTGCTGCTGCTAAGTCGCTTCAGTCGTGTCCGACTCTCTGCGACCCCCATAGACGGCAGCCCACCAGGCTCCCCTGTCCCTGGGATTCTCCAGACAAGAACACTGGTGTGTGTTGCATTTCCTCCTCCAGTGCATGAAAGTCTCCTAGCTCTTTGTTAAACATTTCTTATGTCGTCTTGGTCTCTGCCTCCACTCTGTTTCTGTGATCTTGTGTCATCTGCACTATCATTACTCTGAGTTGTTATTCATTTAGATTGCCTGTCTCCTCTTGTTTGTTTTTCTGGTTCTTTATCTTCATCTTGAACGTTCTTCTCTGCCATTTCATTGTGTGTGACTTTCTGTGTTTGTGATTTCCTTTCCTCAGGCAGCAGGATCATAGTTCCTCTTGCTTCAGGTGTCTTCTGCCCCCTGGTGGGTGAGGTTAGTCCAGGGGCTAGTGTTGGCTTCCTGGTGGGAGGGACTGGTGCCTGCCCCCTGGTGGGTAGAGCTAGGTCTTGTCCCTTTAGTGGGCAGAACCATGTCAAGGAGTGTGTTTAGAGGTGCCTGTGAGCTCAGTACAACTTTAACAGCCTGTCTGCTGATGATTGGAGCTGCGTTCTCTGCCATTGCTGGTGGTTTGGCTTGAGGCATCCTAACCTTGGAGCCTACAGGCTGTTGGGTGGGGCCAGGTCTTGGTGCCAAAATGACTACCTCTGGGAGAGCTCACGTTGATCAATATTCCCTGGGCCTTCACTCCCAGTGTCCTTGCCCCCATAGTGAGCCACAGTTGACCCCCAGGAGACCCTCCAGTACCTACAGGTAAATCTAACCCAGGCTTCTGTGGGGTCACTGCTTTGTGCTGGGTCCCACTGCATGTGAAATCTAGTGGAATCTCTGTTGCCCCCAGTCCTGTGGAGTTCCTGCACAGTAGGAGGTCCTACTGACCTGCAAAACAAAACTCAGTGCTCTGGGGGCTCCTACTCCTGATGTCAGACCCTCAGATTGGAGAAGCTGATGTGGGGCTCAGAGCTCTCCCTCCTGTGGGAGAAGCTCTGCTGTATAATTATTTTCCAGTTTGTGGGTCACCTTCCCAGTGGATATGGGGTTTGATGATAGGGGTATGCAGGTGCAGTTGCCTAGGCAAGCTCCCAGTAGGGCGGGGGCAGCAGTCGGCCCCTGCTTATGTGTCTCCCACTGGCCCATGCGCCCCTGGGACAGCAGGGCAGTGACTGGAACCTGCTCCTGGGTTTCTTAGTGATGGTGGCAGTATGCACATTGGCCGGACGGCATGGTCAGCAGTTGGCACCTGCTCCTGTGTCTCCCATTCTTTGTTCTCTGATGCAAAATGGCCTTGGCTATTCCCAGAATGTTACTGTTCCGGATTACATTTTGATATAATTGTCAGGCTCCACAAAAACTGTTGCGTTTGCCTTCATTTCTTGAATGAAGTTTAGCTTTTAAAGCTTAATGCCTCAAAAAGGAGGATGAAGGGGAGCAGAATACGTCATCCCCAGATATGCCTCTTTAGCAAAGGGATTATTTTGAGCAGGTTATTTTCAAGAAAAGCTCTAAAAATCTAGTAGAAATTACTCATTTGCAAGAGACATTTACATTTATGAGATAAACTTTTTATTTGTAAGGATGTGTTTCCTAACCTGTACCAGAAAGAGAAAGATGACTCTAAATCACAAGAAACTCTTATCAATGGAGAAGATACCCAGCTCAATTCTGCATAACAACCTTACCCCGTTTACTATGTTTTTCCTGGTAACTTCTCATAACTAGCCTTCTCCCAACATTCTTCTGGTGTCTTTAGCTGAAAAAGGTATTTAAGGTGATGGCTTGGGCCATTGAGGGAGTTACTCAGTTTTCCAGGCTGTCTTCACGTGTAAATAGGAGGTATATATGTTGTTTTTCTCCTGTTAATCTGTCTTTTTTATTATAGGGATGGGGTCTCAACTAAGAACCTAGAATGGTAGGGGGGTAATCTTTCTTCCTCACTTGACAGTTTGGTGACCCATGATGGGACCTGCTGAAACTGTACTTCCTTCGGAGCCTGAAGATGGGAACCTGGAAAACTGACAGAAGCCAGCAGAGTAAGAATTCTTACGGAAGTAAGCTCTCTCAGATCTCTGTCTATAAGGCTCAGTTGAGAGGAAGAGGAACTTGCACCTTATTCTTCCCTTTCCAAATTTAGATTTACAGAAGAAAATATTCATGTGCATTAGTTCCTGGAGTATAAAAACTCATAGAAATTTTGTTATAAGTACTCTTGTTTTCTGTTGATCCCTTTCCCTTCCAGAGATGGTCACTGACTTACATTGTCTGTCTTTTGTGTCATTTTTCATGAGGAGAACCGCAGTCAAGATAAGGTTTTCTTCCATCTTGTTCTTTGTCTTGAGAGCTTGGCTTTTCGACTGGAAAACTATCTCTAGTCATCACCAGCTCGAAGATGCTAGTATCGACTTGTACCTGGCAGCCACACAGTAGGATGAAGATTCGAAACACACAGTGACAGGTAGCATTCCCACTGTGTAGCTCTCAGGAGAATTGGTCTGAGGGGCTCCAGTCCATACGGGGCCAACCTTTGTTTGCATGTCAACCTTTGTTGTCTTGTGGTGGAAAAGTCCCATTCCACTAGTGTCTGCCTGGTATTACAGATTAACAGATTTGTGACTAGAGGTATTTCATGTTCTCAGAGAAAAACCTGAGAGATTGTTTTCAGTACATCATTCTTCCCTTTGACAAAGAGGGTCTTTAATTTCTTAGGGGTAACTCTGCGAGTGAACTTTCTAGATCTTATGATCTTTTGCATCCCCTTAGGGCACATCTCTTACACCCACAGTTAAGCCATGAAAAGGTTTATTTATTTGCTATTGAGATTAATATAATACCATTGAAGAGCCTACTCATCAATGGCCAGATGATGAATCTTTTGAATTGGAAAAACTTTTGTATTTGAAAAAAATTTTAGAGAGCTCTTATTCTAAAGAATTGTCTTATTGGTACCTATGGGAAGATCAAATTGAAAAGAGAACACAAAGGAATATCGTGTCTAGCCTTTGTGCTTAGATGCTCAGTTGTGTCCAATTCTTTGTGACCCCATGAACTGTAGCCTGCCAGTCACCTCTGTCCATAGGGATTCTCCGAGCAAGAACACCGGAGTGGGTTGTCATGCCCTCCTCCAGGGATCTTCCCAACCCAGGATCAAACCCAGGTTTCTCACATTGCAGACAGATTCTTTACCAGCTGAGCCACCAGTCTGAGGTTTAGCGCAATTTGTCTTTGTAAAGTCTGTATAAAGCATTCAATACAGACGCCTCTGAATGCGCTCCTTGAGTGTACAATCCAACTTTGGACAACTTTTGCTTCTATCAACCCCTGAACACAGACCTTTAACAAGATCAAGTTACAAAGCCCCTTTTGCCTACACTTTCAGAAGTTCCTACCAGATTTTGAAAAGAGATCAATGGCCATTCACAACCTCACTCACAAGGACCTTTTTAAAAATAAAATTAAAAAGAGTATTTTTATTTTCTTATTTGGCTGTGCCAGGTGTTAGTTGTTGCATGTGGGATCTTGGTGGTGGTGAGTGGGGTCTAGGTCCCTGACCAGGGATCACACCCAGACACTCCACATTGGGAGCAGAGTCTTAGCTGCTAGACCACCAAGGAGATCCCACAGGACCTTGATTGGATGTTTAAAGGTGTTCTTCTCATTTATAATTATACCACAGGTATCAGACAAGCCAGACAGCCCCCTAGTAGATGGACCTCCCAACTGCAAGGAAACGACCAGAATTTCTCCCAAGCTGTCAAGCAGATGATCAAAAATGGATCAGCTGGAGGTCAGTCTTCAGGGGTTGATAGAAGCAAAAGTTGTTCAAAGCTGGATTGTACACTCAAGGAGCACATTCAGAGGCGTCTGTATTGAATGCTTTATACAGACTTTACAAAGACAAATTGTACCAAACCCTAAAGCTCCAGGACATAGGAGTCTTTATTTCCTTCTTAGTTGGAATGGAAATCTTCTCCTTGGCAAAAAGGGAGTGACTGTAGACAGAAAAATGATACTTCAGTAAATAACATACTCTTACGGGTATAAGGTTCTAGTCCTATTGTCTGTTTCCTTTTTTACCTATAAATTAGATGGGATCCTGAATTATTCTACTTTCCTCAAATAATCTGGCTACATCTCTTCAAACTGTTTCCAGTTTTCTTCCACTCTTTTGACTTGGAATCAAAGTCAAATTGTTATCACATTCCTAGAAATCTAATGTGCTTAGATGCTCAGTTGTGTCCAAGACTTTGCAACCCAATGGACTGTAGCCTGCCAGGCTCCTCTGTCCATGGGATTCCCCTGCAAGATACTAGAGTGGGGTGCCATTTCCTCCTCCAGAGGATCTTTGCAACCCAAGGATCAAACCTAAGTCTCATATCTCCTGCATTGGCAGGCAGACTCTTTACCATTAGTGCCACCTGGGAAGCCTGGTAAGAAATCTGATATGTCTTTATATATTAATAATACCATCATTTGCAATGATAGTTTTCTTAAAATGTATGTCATAGAAATTAACCATATTTCTTTGCCAACTGACAAAGGCTCATCAGTTTTTTAATCATGACTATTTTTAGGTCTTGTCATTTATGAAAGTTATTGTTTTGCTTTTACAAAAGTATTTCCCAAGTCCTACAAACTGAATATTAAGTGGATTGCTATAAACTTCAGAGAAACAGCCCAAAGGGCTCATGTTTAGATCATCTTTGTGCCTGGTGCTCTGTGGGCCACTCAGGAAGTTTACCTGAATATCTGATGACATCAGAGGCACTCAAACTTGGAAGATGCTTCAGCTCCAACATCTTGAGATCTGATTGGCGGCCTTCAGGACTCAGGCTGAGTTTATAATTTGCCCCAACCACTAACTTTTGTTTTTCTTTTGTTTCCACAGAAATGCTTGTTAATAAGTACCTAATTGCTCACACCATGTAAGGCTAACTTCGGGATCCCACCTCAACACTAGCTCCTGAAATGAGACAGCTATTCAACTGCGCTGACAGACTCTCAAGACTAAGAGGTTGGTTCAATGAAATTTAATAGTCTATCAACTTAGCTTCTGGGCTATAAAACTTCACTGAACTTTTAAAGACAGGACTGAAGGGGAAAGAATGTGACCCAAATATATACCTCTTTAGTATAAGGATTACTTAGAGCTGATTTTCGGGGAAGGCAATGGCACCCCACCCCAGTACTCTTGCCTGGAAAATCCAATGGACGGAGTAGCCTGGTGGACTGCAGTCCATGGGGTCGCTAACAGTCGGACAGACTGAGTGACTTCACTTTCACTTTTCTCTTTCATGCATTGGAGAAGGAAATGGCAACCCACTCCAGTATTCTTGCCTGGAGAATCCCAGGGATGGGGGAGCCTGGTGGGCTGCCGTCTATGGGGTCACACAGAGTCGGACACAAGACAGGACTGAAGGGGAAAGAATGTGACCCAAATATATACCTCTTTAGTATAAGGATTACTTAGAGCTGATTTTCGGGGAAGGCAATGGCACCCCACCCCAGTACTCTTGCCTGGAAAATCCAATGGACGGAGTAGCCTGGTGGACTGCAGTCCATGGGGTCGCTAACAGTCGGACAGACTGAGTGACTTCACTTTCACTTTTCTCTTTCATGCATTGGAGAAGGAAATGGCAACCCACTCCAGTATTCTTGCCTGGAGAATCCCAGGGATGGGGGAGCCTGGTGGGCTGCCGTCTATGGGGTCACACAGAGTCGGACACGACTGAAGTGACTTAGCAGTAGCAGAGCTGATTTTTAAATTTATTTATTTATTTATTTTAGGCTCTTTTCCCATATAGGTCATTACAGACATTGAGTAGAGTTCCCTGTGCTATATGGTAGCTTCTTATTAGCTATCTATTTTATATATAGTGTATATGTGTCAATCCCAATCTCTCAATTCATCCCCTCTCCTTGGTAACAATAAGTTTGTTTTCTACAAATACAAAAGTATTTCCCAAAGTCCTGCAAACTGAATGTTAAGTGGATTGCTCTAAACTTCAGAGAAACAGCCCAAATGGCTCACGTTTAGATCACCTTTGTGCCTGGTGCTCTGTGAGCCACTCAGGAAGTTTACCTGAACATCTGATGACATCAAAGGCACTCAAACTTGGAAGATGCTTCAGCTCCAACATCTAGAAATCTATGACTCTATTTCTGCTTTGTAAATAAGTTCACTTTTACCATTTACTTAGATTCCACATGTGAGTGATAACGTATATTTGTCCTTCTCTGACTTCACTCAGTATGTAATCGCTAGGTCGATCTATGTTGCTGCAAGTGGCGCTAGTTCGTTCATTTCTGTGGCTGAGTGATACCCCATGGTGTGTATGTATCACATCTTCATCCATTCATCTGTTGATGGACATTTAGGCTGTTTCTTGTGTCTTGGCTATTGTGAATGGTGCTGCTGTGAACACTGGGGTGCATATTATCTTCAAATTATGGTTTTCTCTGGATATATGCTCAGGAGTAGGATTGCTGGATCTTATGGAAGTTCTATTTTTTTTTAGTTTTCTGAGGCACCTCTCTTCTGTTCTCCATAGTAGCTGCACTAATTTACATTCCCACCAACAGTGTTTGAGAGTTCCCTTTTCTCCACACCCTCTCCAGCATTTATTGTTCATAGATTTTTCGATGATGGCCCTTCTGACCGGTGTGAAGAAGTACCTCATTGTAGTTCCGATTTTCATTTCTCTACTAATTAATGATGTTGAGCATCTTTTCATGTGCTTTTGGTTATTGTTTTTAAGAAACCAGAGACACAGGAAAAGCTCTGAAAATCTAGTAGAAGTTACCCTTTTGTAAGGGAAATATACATTTATTTTAAGGAACTCTCCATTTTAAATGTGTCTCCTTCTCTGTTCCTAAAAGGGTGATTCTAAATGACAGACTATCAATGTAGAAGGTGTCCCTCTTAATTCGGCTAAACAACTTTACCCTTTTTTATTGTGCTTTACCTATTAATCTCCCATAAGTGACCTTCCCTTCTCTTCCATCTTTCTTGCATCTTCAGCTGAAGAAAGTATTTAAGGTGATGGCTTGAGTCATTTTAGGAGAGTTAAACTCAGTTTTCCAGGATATATCCCATGTATACAGGAGGATACATGGTATTAGACTTTATTATTAGAGGGGTGCGGTCTCAGCCAAGAACCTANTCTTCAGCTGAAGAAAGTATTTAAGGTGATGGCTTGAGTCATTTTAGGAGAGTTAAACTCAGTTTTCCAGGATATATCCCATGTATACAGGAGGATACATGGTATTAGACTTTATTATTAGAGGGGTGCGGTCTCAGCCAAGAACCTAGAAAGGTGGATGGAAAATTAGTTTTCCTTCCCTATAGGGACATTTAGGAAGTTTCTGAGTTATTAAAGTCACAGCATTTTTCTTTTTAGGAGCAGAACTATCAATCAACCATGAGCTCAAAGAAACATAATCCAATGCTAATGGCAAAATGGTATATTCTTCGCCTCCTCAGAAAGGCACAACATACGTGGTTCAAACAGCAAATCTGTGGTAGCCATCAGAACTATGGCAGAGATTACAGTACATTCATTAAACAATTTGGGCTTTTAGCCATTTCATAAGTTTATAAGGCCTGGTCATCTACATTGGAATATATATATATGTGTGTAAGTTTTCACCACACATTTTTCACCAATACAACATAATACTATCTAGAGCCCAGAGTACCCAGAGTAATCAAATTGTGGTAAAACTAAATTATTAGAGGTACTGATACAATCATTAATTTGACTTAGGAAGTTAACATGAAGAAGAACAAACTTCAAAAAAAATCTTTGGTTGCATGTTGAATACTTCAGCATGAAGAGAGAAAAACATTAGTTACCCATCTAATACTAGATGTCTCAAAGCAGGATCCATAAATTGACAAGCTCCTCATGTGATTTTTCTAATGGCTATTGGCACACACACTTCAATTAAAAAAGAACAAACTAAATCACAGTGGCTTTTTAGACTTTTGTAGAATACCAAATTCAAAAATTATGCAAAAATCTTACAGCTTAAAGTTATGAAAAGAAATGTAAAAGCAAGACTTTGAAAAAGTTTTGCTGAATTCAAACATCTTACAAGCTCCATCACCCATCCTTGTCCCCGTGGCTGCATGATGGACTTGGCGCCACCCAGTGGGCTGAGCTGGGTGATGTTAGAGCACTTGCAAACAAATCTGGTTTTCTGGCCCAGGTGAGGGGTGCACAGCAGCTTTTAAACCAGGTTGAACTCCCTCAGGTTTAGTTGTAGAATTGTGTCTTTCACAGCAGCAAACACAAAGCGGATATTCTCTGTGTCTGTAGCACACGTGAAGTGGGAATAGATGACTTTCTCTTTGTCGGGATTCTGATCTTGATAAAGCTTCAGGATGAAATCTCTGGCAGCTTTGACGTCTTGCTTCGGTCCTGTCATGAGGGCAGTCAGCATCAAAAAGAAAGATACCAGCTCACCACCAGGCCCTCTCAAAAGTCATATTCAGTGTACTCTTGTTTTTATTGGGAATCCTTCTTTGAGCCATCTGATTTCTAGAGACTTTTTTATTTGGGGCATTATTTTATTATGAACTTGTAGAAGGGTATTTTAAGTGTCCATTGGTATCTAAAAATCATACTTGAAGGAGGAAGAGGTAATTACTCTTTAAAAATATACTGATTTATTTGGCTGCACCATATCTTAGTTGCAGCATGTGGGATCTAGTTCCCTCCCCACTGTGAACACAGAGTCTTAGCCAATGGACCACCAGGGAAGTCCCTGAAGAGGCAGTTCTTAAGTGAAGTAGAGGAGGGAAAAGAGAGAATATGGGGCCTAACACAACTAAGCTCCCAAGTCTGATTGTGAAGCTTGAGAGCTGTATTAACCACATTATCATTGTGGTTAATAAAAGCAAAAAGGAGAGCGTTTAAACACCACTTGTCTAAATATCAGTATCAAACTTAGTAATGTTTCTGCACCAGAATTAGTGACAGGGTCCAAACCCTCTCTCTACCTTGGAGAGGTCATAGAGATAACTTCCGGGTCCACCCTGTCTGGTGAAGGGGCTGCCACATTTCGGCACTAGATGAGTCAGGCAGTCTCTGCCCTCAGGGTCTGCTGGGACAAAACAGCCAAAGGCGGAAAGAGCAAGGCAAGCCCAGGTCCCCAAGGGAGCCTCAGGAGGTGCACCTACTGTGGAAGGAGGTGGGGTGAGGATCAGAAGGCCTTCCCAAAGGAGGAGGTGCCTGATTTGGGTCTCAGGGAACAAAGCAGAATTAGCAAGGGAGTTGGCAGTACATCCCAAGCAGTAGGAGAGGTGTGTGCAGAGGTGCTGAGGTGAAAACACGCTGATTTGACTGGAGCTTCCATTCAGGAGTGAGGGATGGTAAGAAAGCCCAATAGAGGCAGATCAAGGAGGCCCAGATAAGCTATGCTGAGAACTCTGAACTGGTGCCAGGGAGGTCAGGGCCACAGGATGGACACTTACTTACCAGTGTATTCTGGAAAATAGCTAATTAGATGAGAGTACATGATTTTCTCTTCCAAAAGATCCTTCTTGTTTAAGAACAGAATCACTGATGAGTTCAGAAACCAGGGGTAGGTGATGATAGTTTTAAATAAGGCTTTACTCTCTTCCATGCGGTTCTAAATGAAAAACAAGAGATTTAGGATAAACTAGGAAGAAAAACAATGCTTTGGGAACAGCATGCCAAATCACTGCTTCCATCCATCTGTCCTTTTACCCAGCTGTCCTTTCCAGGTCTCTGGCCTTGCTCAGGCTGGGGAGGGAGGGGCAGTTGGTCCCTGCTTCTATTTCCCTCATCCTCACCCTCCCATTAACCACCCTCTTCTGGAATTCCTCTCGCGCAAATTCTTCTCTGGCCCGCAAACACATAAGGATATAAGAAGGCCTTTTGTGTAACTCGGAAAAGGAAGGTTGCAACCCAGAGTTGACACAAGTTTTCTGTGTATAACTACTGGGATTACCAAGTCGGGGGATCATTCAGAACTACAGACCTGAGATGCCCTTTCACTGGGTGTGGGCTCAGGAGTGCAGTGACAATGAGGAAGGAAGAAGGGCCACCACCCTCAGGGACGCTGGTGGAGAGGAGAACTAACTGCTGAGCACCTGCCCTGCACCATGTTTGACAGGCGGGTAACACAGCCGACGCTCTCCAAGGGAACGGGTCCCCGTTTTATGGGGAGCATAGTGTTCACAAGGATGTAAATGCTTTCCCAGGACTGTACAATAGCACAATCCAGTGGAAGCTATGTAGACCATAATAATTTCTGAACATTAGACACTGGCAAGAAAATATTAAATGAAAGTAGGTAGGGCATGTATAAATCTTCTCTGGTCACAATAATCTAGCATTCTGCCCTCTCCCAGGTATTTCTAAGAAGAAAGAAACCCTTTCCTTCTTTCCTTCCCTTAGACTGAGAAACGTCTGTTCCTATGACTCCCAATGCCTGGGCCCATTCTCCCACTTAGTACATTTTTGGGGATCACTTATGGAATCTGTCACCAAAAAGGTAAGGTTTCAGTTTCTTTTAAAGCTTCTTTAGCATTAATTATGATCTTATCAATAATGAGCTCCAAGGAACTACAACACATGAAAAAAACAATTCCTATATACCATAGTGAGTGGATGCAAGACATATCTCCAGCCAGGACAGAAAAGTCTGGAGTGGCAACCACTTCATTTTCCCCCAGATACCTAGGATTTTTTAGAGAGGAGAAAGTAATTTCTAAGCACATCAGGCTAAGGTACTCATCCCTGGCTCACCTGACTAATCTTCCCTGAGAAATGTTCTAAGTAATTCCTGAGACAAGTTTGGAGCTAATTTTTCATATTGATAACTCAATGCCTTTGCTTTAAAAAAAAAAAAAAAAAAAACACCTCTCCACTGGGAGAGCTGGGTGGCAGCCAAGATTTCTATTCTTCTTTGCACAATGACACTAGTAAATGGGCTAATCCACCACTAATTAGCTAATGTAACTGTGCTCCTCAGAGAAAAGTCTGCTTTCAAAAAATACAAGATAGAATTTGTTCATAATTATTGCCTAATCCTGGACAGAATTCTTTATTGATTTCCTTTCATTCCCTACAGGCAAGAGGTATTTCTAAAAGGTCAAGAGGTCTGGTGCAAAAGGTAGGGGAAAAGATGGTGATTACCACACAGAAAACAGCCCTAACCTCACAAAGAAGGGGCCGGGATAGTTCTCTTCACTTTCCTGGCAGATCCAGTTAATGGAATTTAACAAGCCAGTGCCATGGCAGCTCTGCAGAGGGCACTGGATGCCTGACTGGGGTGGATCAGTGGCAGCTGCCTGAGCAAGTCCTCAGGAAGTGAAGGTCAGATGCTGCCCCCGGACAGCACCGAGCATCTGGTACCACTCCCCGAGCCAACTTAGCTCAGGACCTAATTTGAGAGCACCATGGAGGTTGGGAAGCCTGTCCTCAGGTAAGTCTATTAGAAATGCTGTTGTTCACCTTTGGTTGTATATGCACATCCGTAGGGGGCTTAGTGAAGGTAACCCCCAACTCTAAACCAGGAAATAAGAATCTCAACCATAGGGTCCTAAAGATGTTTATAAAGAAAAAAAAACCCTCCCATGATGCAGCCAAGGCCGAGACCCATGTTTTTGAGTGGCTCCACCCTTCATGAAGACTAGACGTCCAAGGTCAGGCCACACATAGTTGTTCTTTAAGGTCCCCTGGGAATTTCAGGGTCCATCCAAGTGTGAGAGTCAGGATTCTAGGTCAGTGATTCTCAGATTACCTGGGATCTTCTTGAGGATCCTGCTTTATTTGGCCTGGAGTGATTCAGAAGGTCTGTATTCCTAACAAGCACCCAGGTGATGCTAGGATTGCCAGCCCACAGGCTACACTTCAGGAGTGAGGCAACTTAACCTAAGGGATAGGGCCTAATGCTAGAGTGGGCTGGCTTCTTGCAAACTGAAGAAATAGGTTTCTGTTTTCCACAGCTAACCAGACTCCCCACCCAGCATACCTCATTGTCACACTCAGCCAGCACCTGGTCATATTCACTCAGAGCAACCAAAAAAATAATGGAGGTGACACTCTCAAAGCAGTGAATCCATTTCCGTCTTTCCGATCGCTGGCCACCAACATCCACCATCCTGTTCAACAGAATAAACATAGGACTCTCTGGGGGGAAAGCACATGGAAATCAGCACTATTTAGGGTCCTCAATAATAGTTAAGGATAAAAAGGGATCCTCAGATTAAAATGCTTGAGCACCGCTGCTTTAGGCAATGAGGAACCACTGGATTTTTCCTAGCAAAGGAGGCAACAGAATGTAAGTGAAGTTACTGAAGATGCATGCAGCGGTCACTCAGATGGAGCCTGCTCGAGGATACTGGTTAGGGAGCTGCTGCAGTAGTCCAGGCAGAAGTTCAGGCATCACTTGGGTGGTGCCCAAACCATCCCAGAGTGCCAGGATACCAGGCAGAAAGGCAGGCAGGCTTCTGGGCTACTCGCCACCTCTTGTTTCCTGGCCCCTCCAGTTAATCCAGAGATCCTTTGTGCATTAGCTGAATGCTACTCCTTCCCTAAAAAGACCTGCAGCTGCCCTCTGTCTGATGTGGAGACCCAAAGCCTTAACCTGTGTCTTTGGGACAAGTTCAGGGTGCCATAGCCCAAGAATCAGTCACAAGCTCGAATGTTCCAGGGCTCGGGCAGTTTACAGAAATGAGTCCGGGGACATCTCTCAGGTAGCAAGGGATACACTTCAAGCGTGCTGTGCTGGGCCCGTCTAGAGGGAGGTTTGGAAGGGTTAAGCAGAGATTGATTCTGAAAAGGTTTAGATAAAGTAATGGGCATGTACTCACGGAGATGCCGAGTATCGGGGGCTAGACCAGAGGGCTCCCCCAGCTGGACAGCACTCCAGCAGCACGAGCTGCACGGTGGGCAGGGCAGGACTGTACTCGTGCTGTCTCCAGACAACCATGTGTAACAAGTGTTAGGAGGGACAAGGGAACGAACGGATATAAAAGTGCTTTGAAATCTGCAATGATAAGTCTTGGAGCTGAGAATAGAAGGGAAGAGAAAAGACTCCAGTATTGCCAATCTGTGGGTTACAGAAATATACATCTGTGTTGTGTGTTACACACGAGAAGCATTCCAGACATCAGCAGGGAATCTCTTCTTCTCTAAAGGGAACAGAAAGGTGTGTTTGTATCCACTGTACAACTTGAGACCATCACATAGCCTGTGATGGCGAAGGCCATTATTGCTCGAAGAGATATAAGCCCTTTTAGCAATAACACATTGAAGAATCCATTTGGAGACTTCCAAGCCTGGAGAGACAGATTCTTAATGGACCATGTCAAGGAGACAGGCTTACCGAAAGATGATGTTTTCCAGGTCAAACGGATACTCAATGATGCCAGTGGTGGGCACTCGGACACGAAGCACATCCTGCTCTGTTGGCACGAATGATGGCATGGCGATCCGGTCAATGTCCGTCAGGTAACTGATGTTAGGGAGCAAGATGCTGACAAGGGGGAAATGCCCCACCCAGAAAGTCACCCCAACTCCAGCCACCCCTACTCATTCATGGGTTCATCAGTGACTTTCCTGAGAAGCAACCCTCCAGCCCTCCTAAGACTGTGTGGAGAGAGTTTGGATCAGAGGCTTTGGTGAGCCTGCTGAGACTCAAGTTTGCAGCTCTGGTCTCTCCTGGTTCTCAGCTGCGTCACTTTGCTGGGGAGGGAACCAGCCAGGCCACAGGGGCAAGAGACGGTACCTGGCTCTCTGACATTTCATCTGTTCTCCTCTCACAGGCCCTCCTCCAAGAACATTGTAGAATGTAGATGCTGTGCTTGGACACTTTACTTTGCTCAATAAATTAGAGTTAAGGAAAATATAAAAGCATAAATCAGGCCAATGGGAAGTCCTCTCAAAAAGTTCCTTGTTACACTGGGAAACTGAACATCTCCTAAAATAACCCAAAACTTGTCTTGGATTATTTGGGGCCATATATTACAGCCCAGGCTTAAGACGTCTCTTTTTCTGTGGTAAACAAGAATACACTTCTTTTTTTAATGTTAAGGCCTTTGAAAAAGGCACTTTTGAGTACATAACTGAGGGCCTGGCCAGTGACAGTGCTGATGACTTGGAGCCCCCTGCACACGGAGGTGGCCCCACCTTCTCCTGCACCCCCCACACAGGCAGCGCGCACCCAGGTGTGCCGGGGCGGAACAGGTGGACCGCCAGGGCAGCTTCTGGGACCACAGCCCCAGGGCTTATCAGCATGGACTCCTGGCGCTTCAATTTATGCCTGTCATGTTTCCTTGGTGGCTTAGACGGTAAAGAATCTGCCTGCAAGGCGGGAGACCCAGGTTCAGTCCCTGGGTCGGGACGATCCCCTGGTGAAGGAAACGGCAACCTACTCCAGTATTCTTGCCTGGGAAATCCATGACAGAGGAGCCTGCTGGGCCACAGTCTGTGAGGTCGCAAAGAGTTGGGCATGACGGAGCGAACCTCTGTGTCATCCCACCAGAGCCTGTGCTCCTTCAGGGCAGAAAGCACCAGTTGTACCTATAGCCCTTTCCTCCGTGCCTGGCACAGAGCAGACACACATTAAATACCTCTCCAAAGAAGCAGACAGCGGCAGCAGAGCGGGTGACGACCACGGACCTGGACCACGGAAGCGTCTGGGGTCTCACCTGTGCCAGGTTTGAGAGTTCCCTTTTCTCTATACAGCCCTGTCCACCACTCCAGTCACTCTCCACACTCTTCTCCGTGCACTTGCCCCAGTTGTCAGGCCCGACTGAATTCTACAGCAGGCCTACTGGGTCTTTCCCAAGCTGATCCATATCAAGAGCCCTAGCCACTCCCCAGGGCCTTCCCGGAAGCCAGTGACACAGGCTGGACCAGGGAGGACTCAGGGGTGCCCTGGCTCCCAGCTGTCAAAGGCTGTCTGCCCTCCTTTCTGTCCTGCTGTCTTATGTGCTGATCTAACGACTTACTGGGGTTTTCTAGTTCCTTTTCCTGCTTTGCTGCTGTGTTGTACTAACCTGGATTCATGTCATTCAGCACTCAGCCTGGGACAAACGCCAGAGGAAGGCCAGTGAAATTAAGGAGGTAAGATTCTGGTTTCCTTTGCTGCCCTCTGGCTTGTCAGGATGGGTGAATTACCCACACCCCTTTGGAGGGTGATGGCAGCCCATAAAGGGAAGGGGATGGGTCTGGGGAAAGAATTCCAGGGCCCTCAGAGGGTGAAAGTAACCCAGAGCAAGAGGAAAGGAGCTGAGCTGCAGAAGCAGGAATCCTCACCCCTTCAAAGAAGGACCATGATCCAGCTATTTGCCCAGTGATCTGGGCAGAGGCATGGTCTTGGGGAATTCTTAAAATCAAATTCTGTGATGTCTGTGGGATCATCTGCATGCAGAACTATCTATTTCTTTTTACCCTAATAGATTACTGATTACTCGTTCACAAGGAGTTAATGAACAAAGAGCTCCCAAACCGAGCTGCCGTCCATGACTCATCTTGTCCACTTGAGGGCAGCACCAGGTCAGCCACAGATGGGTGTACTGCACTGTTGGGTCTAAACTCTTGATTTTAGGGCAGCTGGACCTGCCGTTTGCCAGTCAGGAAACCAGAAGGCAGAGGGATATGGAGAGGGGAAAGGAGAAACCAGAAGCAGTTGTAGTCCTGGTTTAAATCGTATAACTTTAGCACCCCAAATGAGATCAGCCCCACCAAGGAAAGCCCACAATTGACTTAGCCTCTCAGTGAAAAGGACAGAGGCTTAAAACTAGATGAGGAAAGGTAGGTATGGGCAAGGAGGGCTATCTAGGGGGCTCCTTAGGGGGACTGAATTTAGGAAGTGGGAAGCGAGGCATCAAAACACAGAGGAGCAGAGGGAGGCCGTGCTGCCGCTGAGTGCCTGCATTTTAGCAGGTAGCGCCTTTCTCCCTGGTAAGAAGCTCCTGTGAAGTGTGGCCACAGCCCGGGGCTCTGTACTCACTATTTGGCAGAGTCTGACAGCTGGTACTCCCGCCTGCGATCGTAGCACTCCTGGATTCCAGGATCCTGCCAGAGCTGCTTGATGGCCTGCACCTGGTCCCTGGAGAGCGTGGACGCCTTGTCTACCTCCACTCCTCTGATTAGCTGGGCATTTTCCTGCTCAGAGGGAAAAGAACCTCTCATTGGGCAAAGGAAAGGAAACCATCATGTTGGTGACGGAGGGTCAAGACTTACCCTTGTCTGTGGATCAGGGAAGATGTCCCCTAGGTGCTGGGGTGTGGTGGGTGCCCTCCAGAAGAGCTCCTCACAGCAAAGTCAATAAGTTGCAGCCCCACTGGGTGGAGATGATGTGGCTGCTTAGCTCAGTGGAGAGAGCCACAAAGAGCCCCAGACCTGTGGCCTTGGTCCCAGCAATACCTGGGGGTCAGTGTCACCAGCATTTAACACCCAACTGTGCATGGAGAAACACTGGAATGATTGATTATCATTGTACCAACCAACATTACTTCCTCATTAGCATGCAACTCATTTGAATATTTGCATAGCCCATAGAACAATTTAAAAAACAACAGTATTAAGGGTAGGGTAAGTGGGTCCAGTCCAGTGTAGGAAAGAAGGGAGTGCATCGTCATCTTCAGAGAACTGAAAAATCACGCCCCAGCCATTAATCAGGAGTCTGCTTTCTCTTTCCTTTATTTTTTAAAGATGTTTTTAATTGACCTTATTTTTTAGAGTAGTTTTAAGTTCACAGCAAAACTGAGGAAAGTACAGAGTTCTCATGTTTTTCATTATCATGCATCACTAATAAAACTCTTTCCTACTGGGTGGACCACACCTACTGTACCCCTGATCCCATGCCACTGACTGCTCTAATACTGTTACTGTATTATTACTGTAAGTGTTAATTTTATTATTGCTGTAATTACTGTTACTACAGCAGTTATCACTTACTACATTCACTGGGTACCCAGGGCTCTGCATATATCATCTCATCTGATAAACAGAAGGCAAGCAAGAGGCCAGAAATTTTTCCAAACCTTAGCAAATTAAAGTGGTAAGATTGACCTGCATCCACAGCACATTCCTGCTTTGGCCTGAGAGACTCAGCATGCCATCCTTGGCTGCAAGTTGCAACAAACAAGAGTTCTACTGTGGCAGACAGGAGCCTGCCCTCTTCACTGAATTTCAGGGCAATTCACTGGCAGCTGGGAGTCAGCAAAACATCCTTTGGCAGCTGTGGTCTCTTCAAGTATATACTACACCTTACTTCATGGCAAATAGATGGGGAAACAGTGGAAACTGTCAGACTTTATTTTGGGGGGCTCCTAAATCACTGCAGATGGTGACTGCAGCCATGAAATTAAAATACGCTTACTCCTTGGAAGAAAAGTTATGACCAACCTAGACAGTATATTCAAAAGCAGAGACATTACTTTGCCGACTAAGTTCCGTCTAGTCAAGGCTATGGTTTTTCCTGTGGTCATGTATGGATGTGAGAGTTGGACTGTGAAGAAGGCAGAGCACCGAAGAATTGATGCTTTGAACTGTGGTGTTGGAGAAGACTCTTGAGAGTCCCTTGAACTGCAAGGAGATCCAACCAGTCCATTCTGAAAGAGATCAGCCCTGGGATTTCTTTGGAAGGAATGATGCTAAAGCTGAAACTCCAGTACTTTGGCCACCTCATGCAAAAAGTTGACTCACTGGAAAAGACTCTGATGCTGGGAGGGATTGGGGGCAGGAGGAGAAGGGGACGACAGAGGATGAGATGGCTGGATGGCATCACCGACTCAATGGATGTGAATTTGAGTGNTGAAGCTGAAACGCCAGTACTTTGGCCACCTCATGCGAAGAGTTGACTCATTGGAAAAGACTCTGATGCTGGGAGGGATTGGGGGCAGGAGGAGAAGGGGACGACAGAGGATGAGATGGCTGGATGGCATCACTGACTCAATGGATGTGAGTTTGAGTGAACTCCGGGAGATGGTGATGGACAGGGAGGCCTGGCGTGCTGCGATTCATGGGGTCACAGAGTCAGACACAACTGAGCGACTGAACGGAACTGAAAAAAATCTTCACCAAGACTGATGTCAAGGAGTTTCCTGCCTGTTTTCTTATAGGCATTTTACAGTTTCAGGTCATATGTACCAGTCTTTAATCCATTTTGAGTTAACTTTTGTATGGTATAAGACACTGATCCAATTTCATTCTTTTCCTTGTGGCTTTCCAACACCACTTATTAAACAGACTGTTCTTTCTCCACTGTATATTCTTGGCTCCTCTGTCATAAACTAATAGACCATATATGCATAGATTTATTTCTGGCCCTCTGTTACCTTGATTTAGATATCTATTTTCATGCCAATACCACACTCTGACTTACTTCTTTTTTTATTATTAAAAATTAAATTTCTTTCATTACCAAAGTTAAGGAAGTCAAATTAGACACAAAGATTTAAACAGATTCTTACAAAAGATTCTCTGTCTTATCCAACCCCCTGTTCCTGCTCCTGGGAAGGAGTCACTTTCTGTGGTTGCTTCTGGCATTCTTAAATATTCATATTCCTAAGTACTATCATGATTCATTTGTTTCTTTATCAATCAGTTGTAGTCATTCACTTATTGATTTACTGATTTCCTCTTGAAGTAGATGAGCATTTAGCTCTATGAGCTAATTACTCCAATCTCATCCTGTCCTCCAGCTACTCTGCTTTCCTGTTCCAGACAGAGTCTGGTCAGTGATTCTGGCTATATCAGTATCAGTTGTGACTTACTTCTTAACAATAGAATAGGTTAGGATAACTGTGGCTTCCAAAAGTGAAAGTGGAAGTGAAGCTGCTCAGTTGTGTCCAACTCTTTGCGACCCCATGGACTGCAGCCTACCAGGCTCCTCCGTCCATGCGATTTTCCAAGCAAGAATACTGGAGTGGGTTGCCATTTCCTTTTCCAAGGATAGGTCATAAAAGGCATTGTGGCTTCTTCCTTGCACCCTCTCATGGATTACTTTCTCTGGGAAAGTGCCGTATCAAGCAATCCTGTGGAAATGCCCACATGATAAAGAACTAAGGCTTCCTGGCAATATCCAGAACAAACTTGCCAAAATCTGAGTAATTCCCAATTGATTCTTCAGACAACTACAGCAATGGCCAATGAACTGACCATAAGCTCATGAGATCCTGGGCCAGAACCACCCAGCTAAGCTGCTCTCAAATTCCTGACCCACTGAACCTATGAGATAACAAATGTTTGTTGTTTAAGCCTCTAAGCTCTGGGGTAATTGTTATACAGCAATAGATACCTAATACAGATTTTGATTCCCAGAAGTGAGTGCACGCATGCTAAGTTGTGTCCGACTCTTTGAAATTCCATGGACTGTAGCCTGACAGGATCCTCTGCCCATGTAGTTTTCCAGGCAAGAATACTGCAAGAGGGTTGCCATTTCCTACTCCAGGGGATCTACCAGACCCAGGGGTCAAACATATGTCTCTTGTGTTTCTTGCACTGGCCGGTGGATTCCTTACCACTGGGCTACCTGGGAAGCTTGCTGTAAAAAAAAAAAAAAAAAAAATTAAACGTGGGAACAGCTCTGAAATACAGCAAAGGGCAGAGCTGGAAGGATTTTGAGGACAGTGAGTAAAAGTTTGAAAAGCCTTGAAGAAACAGTAGATGCATGATGGCTTCTGAGGAAGAGTGAGTACTTAAGGGAAAGGGAGGAAAACAGGAGGGAAAGAGATCCTTGCTATGTAGTGGAAAAAGCCTGCCATCATATGGGAAGTAGAAGTTATGGCTTATGAACGGGATGATAATCTAGCTAACAAGATTTCCAGACAGGAATGTTGAAGGCCCCTTTTGGTTTCATCTTGACGCATTAAAATGCAAAAGAAGAGGAATACATTAAAGGAAGAATACTTAAAAAGGAGTTAAGATTGGATCATTCTGAAAATTCCCAGACTCTCCAGATGGCAAATGATACTAAAATTAAGAAATGGCTTAAAAAAAAAAAAAAGAAAGAAAGAAAGAAATGGTTTTCAAGCAAAGATCAAATCATGGGCATTGCCAAAAGAAAAGTTAAAGCAGCCAAGAGTGTGGCTATAAAAATTCTTTGTGAAGACCTCAGAAAGATAGTGCCTAGAGAACTATTCAATTAAACAACTGTGGATGTCGTATTATTAATAGTTTCTTGGGCTGCCATAACATACAACAGGAGTTTATTCTCTCATAATTTTGGAAGTCAGAAATCTGGAATCAAGATGCTGTCAGGGGCTTCCCTGGTGACTCAGCGGTAAAGAATCCACCGTCAATGCAGGAGACATAACAGACGTGGATTTGATCCTTGAGTTGGAAAGACTCCCCTGGAGGAGGGCATAGCAACCCAGTATTCTTGCCTAGAAAATTCCAAGGACAGAAGAGCCTGGCAGGCTACAATCCATAGGGTTACAAACAGTCAGACAAAACTAAAGCATCTGAGCACACACACACATAAAAGACATTATTTCCAAATAAGACCATATTCACAGCTAAGTTAGGAAGTTAGGACTTGAACATTGGTGGAGTACACAGGTCTACCCACAACAAGTATTGTCCTTCAGCAATCCCAGCAGAAGTCCGTGGTAAAAAAGGGAGTATCTCAAAAAGACTTGTGAGCGTAGCTTTTGTTAACGGCATGAACTTTACTAATACTCACAGGAGACTCAAAGTTTTAAAAAGAAACACTACCAGCTTAAATTGAAAAGTACAAAGGCAGTACAAAATGAAAAGAGATCTTTTAGGCCTTCAAAATTCTACTGGCAAGATGCAGGCTAAAAAAACTATGGAGCTGCAAATCTGGACTACGTTTCATGGAAAAGAATGACTCGTAGGGTGGAATCAAGAGCCAGGAAGGAGGAAACAAGAGTCACAGAAAAGCATTCCTGGGCAGAAGTAGAACGAAGTCCTAATCAAGGATCGTCCAACATTCATCCAAACATCAAAATTGCTATGAATCAGTAACTTCTGTGTGCCTTACATCTTCTCCCTTTCTAAACAGAAATACCTATACCTGTTTATTATATGCCTGTCCCATCAATATATATTGTATATGCGAGGGGTAAAAAACTTGTGTCTTTGGTTTCTAGATCTCCACATCAAAAGGAATTCTGTCTATAACCCAAAGAGCCTCATCCATACTCAGACCTAAGTAAATGACACATGGGTTTCAAGTTGATGCTATAAAGGGACAAGACTTCTGGTGGGTCTTGGGAGGAGGTGAGTGTATTTCTCACATGGGAGAAATTTCTGGCCAAAGGTTAAATTGTGGTAGTTTAAAAACAATATGTCCAGGGCTTCTCTGGCAGTCCAGTGGTTAAGACTCTGCTTACACTGCAGGGAGCGCAGATTCCATCCCTGGTCAAAGAACTAAGACCCCCACATGCCGTGCAGCATGGCCAAAAACTTAAGGAGAAAAAAATTATTTTAATTTTGTAAATAAAAACATGTACACAAATTCTTTAATATTCTTCTTCATGAATGTGGGCTAGACTTGGTGACTCACTTCTTACAGATAAAATATGGCTGAAGTGACAGTGTTTGTCTTTTAAGGTCAGGATATAAAAGGCAGTATGGTTTTCCTTTCTTCTTTTTCTCTCTTGGATCACTTACTCTAGGGGAAGCCAGCTGCCAAGTCATGAAGACACCAAAGAGTCCTATGGAGACATCCACACAGTGAGGAATTGAGGCCTCCTTCCAACAGTAATGTTAGTTCACCCATCTTGAAGTGGATCTTACCAACAGGTAAGTATTCAGATTACTGCTGCCACTGCAGACATTTTTATTACAACATCATGAAAAACTTTACCAAAAACACCTAGCTAAGATGCTCCCAAATTCCTGTCCCTCAGAAACTGTGAGATGATAAATGTCTGTTGTTAAAAGCTGCTAAGGGGTTCCCTGATAGCTCAGTTGGTAAAGAATCCCCCTGCAATGTAGGGGACCCTAGTTCGATTCCTGGGTCAGGAAGATCCACTGGAGAAGGGATAGGCTACCCAATCCAATATTCTTGGGCTTCCCTTGTGGCTCAGCTGATGAAGAATCCACCCACAATGTGGGCGACCTGGGTTGGATCCCTGGGTTGGGAAGATCACCTGGAGAAGGGAGAGGCTACCCACTCCAGTATTCTGGCCTGGAGAGTCGGACACGACTGAGCAATAACTCTATCATAAATTGCTAAATTCTGGTATAATCTGTTTACCCAGCAACAAATGACTAGTATATCCTTGCTTGCTAGTAAAGGCATATCTCAGCAATATCACAGGTGTGGTTCCAGATCACTGCAATGAAGCAAATGTTGCAATAAAATCACTCATATGAATTTTTTGGTTTCCCAGTGCATATAAAAGTTATGTTTACACTTTATTGTTGTCCACTAACTGTGTGATAACATTATGTCTAAAACAATGTATATACCTTAATTTTAAAATATTTTATTGTTTAAAAATACTAACCATCATCTGAACCTTCAGCAAGTTAGTAGTAACACCAAAGACCACTGATCAAAGGTCACCACAGCAAATACAATAATGAAAAAGTTTAAAATATTATGAGAATTATGAAAATGTGACACAAAGACATGAAGTGAGCAAATGCAGTTGAAAAAAATGGCACCGACAGATTTGTTGGATACAGGGTTGCCACAAACCTTCAATTTGTAAAAAATGCAGCATCTGCTAAGCGCAATAAAGCAAAGTGCAATGAAAACTGGGGAGCTGTACAGTTGGCCCTCTGTACCCTCAGGTTCTGCATTTGCAAACTACTGGGGCGGGGGGGGACTCAAGAAAGCTCCAAAAAGCAAAACTTGAATTTGCAGTTCACCACCAACTATTTATATAGCATTTACTTTGTTTAAAGTGTTGCTATTTACATAGCATTGTATTAAGTGTTACAGTAACCTAAAGATGACTTAAAGTATACAGAAGGATGTACTATAGGTTATTTGCAAATACTGTTTTATATCAGAGATGTGCATTCTCAGAGTTGGGTACCAGCAGGGGGGTGCAGGGTGTCCTGGAAACAATCCCTCCAACAGATACTGAGGGATGACTAACTAGAACAGATAATCACATACTTGAACTAACCAATAAGTAAGTGGTAATAATCAAGTTTGAAAGACAGAGAGAAAGACTAGTTCCCTGAGGCTCTAAAGCAGACCCTATATAAATACTTGGAATTGCCACGGACACCTCAGGGGATCAACTGCTGATTTCGCCCTTATCGGCTGCTTACTCTCCAGAAGTGAGATGCATGTTCCATCTCAGCAGCTCAAGGTGACCTCAGTAAGTGTATGAGCTGATGTCAGGAAATTATCTTCAATAGATACATACACAGTACTTACAGTGAACTTTTTTTAAACAAACACTTTCTTGTTAAAGTAATAGGAGCTAAAAGGGGTGGGGGAAGAGGTTTATGTATTTACTTTTAGCAACCCACAGAAGAGAGAAATAAATCCACAGGGTCTGGAAGGGAAGATATATGCTAAAATCAGATAACAGTAGTCACTTAGTCTCCAGAGCTGTATTCTCTCTAGGTTTCCTCCTAGCTCCCTTCTCAGTCTCCTCTACTTATTCTTCCTACCTTCCAAACTTCTAATTAAGGAGGGCTCAGAGCTCAATTCCCTGAGCTCTTCTATCTTGACTCTTTTGGCAATTTCATCCAGTTTTATATTTAAGTACCATATATAGGAGATCAGTCCTGGGTGTTCTTTGGAAGGACTGATGCTGAAGCTGAAACCCCAGTACTTTGGCCACCTCATGCAAAGAGCTGACTCATTGGAAAAAGCCTCTGATGCTGGGAGGGACTTGGGGAAGGAGGAGAAGGGGACGACAGAGGATGAGATGGCTGGATGGCATCACCGACTCGATGGACGTTGAGTTTGAGTGAACTCTGGGAGATGGTGATGGACACAGAGGCCTGGCTTGCTGTGATTCATGGGGTAGCAAAGAGTCAGACATGACTGAGCGACTGAACTGAACTGAACCATATACAGGCAACAACTTCCAGGTTTTATATCCAGCCGAGACCTCTCCCTACTCAACATCATCACTTGAATGTGTAGTAACCACCTCAAACTTATTAAGTCCAAAAGTGAACTCTTAGATCTTCTCCCCCAAACCCATCCCTTCTAGCATTCCCCATCTTAGCTGATGGTGGCTCCATTTTTCTAGTTGTTCAGACAAAAACCTTTATGTCATCCTTAACTCTTCTTTCTGTTACACCTCATATCCAATCTGCCAGCAAATTCTATCATGCCCAAAGTCAATCTTTACCTGCTGCTGCTGCTGCTAAGTCACTTCAGTCGTGTCCGACACTGTGTGACCCCATAGACGGCAGCCCACCAGGCTCCCCCATCCCTGGGATTCTCCAGGCAAGAATACTGGAGTGGGTTGCCATTTCCTTCTCCAATGCATGAAAGAGAAAAGTGAAAGTGAAGTCGCTCAGTCTGTCCGACTGTTAGCGACCCCATGGACTGCAGCCCACCAGGCTACTCCGTCCATTGGATTTTCCAGGCAAGAGTACTGGAGTGGGGTGCCATTGCCTTCCCCGAATCTTTACCTAGAATCGAACTTTTTTTTTTTTTTTAAACTAACCCTCGTCCAAGCCACTGGAATCTCTAACTTTAATACAACAGCCTCCTAACTGGTTTCTCTGCTTCTCTCTTTGCCCCCATGCCCCTCATACACACATATACCACTCACCATTCTATTATCAACACAGCAGTTATAATGATCATTTAAAGGTGTAAGTTAGACCGTGTCATTCTTCTACCCTAAAATTCCTACTGGACTTCCACTGCATTCAGAATAAACGCCTTTATAATAGCCTACCAGTCTCTACATGATCTCAGACTCACCTCCTGATCTCCGGCCCCAACAAGTTCTCTGTGACCTCATCTCCTACTATTCCCCTCACTTATTCCGCTCTCTCTACATTAGACTCTCCTTGTTGGCACATTCCTGGCTCATTCCCTCACTACTTTTATATCTATCCAAATATCTTCTCAATAAGGCCTTTGCTGACTATACTTTTTGAAGCACCCTCCCCTTTTTTCCCCCATCCTCCTGATCTCCGGCCCCAACAAGTTCTCTGTGACCTCATCTCCTACTATTCCCCTCACTTATTCCGCTCTCTCTACATTAGACTCTCCTTGTTGGCACATTCCTGGCTCATTCCCTCACTACTTTTATATCTATCCAAATATCTTCTCAATAAGGCCTTTGCTGACTATACTTTTTGAAGCACCCTCCCCTTTTTTCCCCCCATATTATTTACTGCTGTTTAACACTATTGATTAGGTTTATTTTGCTTGTCTGTCATCCCCCATTAGTATTTAAATACCACAAGGGCAATCTTTTTTTTTTTTTTACTGTTTTGTTCACTAATGTATGCCTAACATCCTGAATAGCACTTGGCAGTAATACACAAATGCTTACTGAATGACTTAAAAGACCTCAAGATGGGGTCTAATCAGATAGTCACTGAATCTATGAAGATTAAAATTCTACGATTCAATCTATGAAGATTAAAAAAAGATATTATAAAATAGGTATAGTATGATTCCTTTTCAACTCTATAGATGTAGGTATCTCATATATATGTATGTAAAAGGTATACGTGATTATATACCAAGAAACAACTGTGGCTAATTTCTAGGTAATGCTGTTGTTTCAATCCAAGCCAAAACACAAAACAAAGTAAACCTACTATTTTTAAATAACAAAAAAAGTCAGTTCTCAAAATTTGAGTTGTGAGTAGTGGTCAGTGAACAATGGTCCCATAACCTAGGGTTAACTTCAGGAGAACACATTCTAGGTTGAAAACCTGCTGCTGCCGCTGCTAAGTCGCTTCAGTTGTGTCCGACCCTGTGCAACCCCACAGACAGCAGCCCACCGGGCTCCCCCATCCCTGGGATCCTCTAGGCAAGAACACTGGAGTGGGTTGCCATTTCCTTCTCCAATGCATGAAAGTGAAAAGTGAAAGTGAAGTCGCTCAGTCATGTCCGACTCTTAGTGACCCCATGGACTGCAGCCTACCAGGCTCCTCCATCCATGGGATTTTCCAGGCAAGAGTACCAGAGTGGGTTGCCATTGCCTTCTCTGGAAAACTTGATAAGCAGGATAAAAGGTTATACTACTTCTCAAATCAACAGGACAAACTGTTATCAGGAAGAAGCCAAGCCAAAATTTAATCAATAAAAAAACTTATAAAATATGAAATTGTATAGTACTTTCAAAACACTGGGTAACATTGCAATAACTACTGTAAAGTAATAACAATCATGTGGAACAATCTGGGTTGACCTCCTAAGAAGGCAGAGCAATACGACCCAAAGATGTGCTCATTTACACTTACATGAACGAAAAGAAAAAATAAATTGAACTTAAAACTTCCTAAGTTTTACTTACTGACACACACTGATATGTGTCCCTTAGAAGGAAAATTTTTGAGAAAGTTAGGTAAATGCTCAATTCTTTTTTTTTCCTAATTGTGAAGACTATAAAACACTATTAAAATTTCTTGAAGTATTTTGAAACATTCATAATCCCACCCACTATAAATATCATCATTTTTGCCATATCCTGGCTCCAACATTTAACTGGCTTCATATCTTCAGGCAATTTACCTAACCTCTCTGTGCCTCAGTTTCTACTGTAAAATGGAATATTCATAGTAACTTATCCAGAATTATAATGAAGATTAAAAAAATAATTGTAAAGCACTCAAACTACTGCCTGGCACAAACTCTTAGCTATTACTACTACTAATTCATATGTTCCATATACCTCTCAGAAACATAATTACAATTATTCATTCATTCAACACAAATATATAGTGTATGTACTGTGTGTTTGTGCTCAGTGGTGTCTGACTTTGTGAATTCATGTACTGCAGTGTGCCAGGCTCCTCTGTCCATGGGATTTCCCAGGAAAGAATGCTGGAGTGGGTTACCATTTCTTTCTCCAGAATATTCATTCAACACAAATATATACAGTATTCACTATAAAACAGACACTAACTAGAAGCTGGGAATAAAAAAATGAATAAAATGCCACCCTAAACCACTGATCCCAGAAGTAACTGAAAAGGTTGTTACAGATCTGGTCCCCTAAAAGATGCTAGGCCCAGATAAAAATTACAGGTAACTTTTATCAGACCTTTAAAAAATAGATAATTCCTGATTTAAACTATTCTCAACCATAAAAACAAAACAAGATTTCCCAGTTTATTTTACCAAACTAAAATAACCCTGATACCAAAACCTGATAAAGATTATATAAGAAAATTACCAGCTTCCGTATGAATTGATGCAAAAATCCTAAAAAAGATTAGGAAGAAATCAACTCCAACAATGCATTAAAAGATCAATGCTTCTTTGACAAAGTAGTTTTTTATCAAAGTCTAATGAATTCATAGTGTTCATTCAATGTTAGAAAATCTATTAGTTAATAAAATGCACTAATTGTTTAAAGGAGAAAAACTATAAGGGCCATCTTCATAGGACTGCAAAGAGCATTTCATAAAATCACTCGCCATCTTCAATTAAAAGCCCATAATAAATCAGGAATAAAATAAATGTAATAGTGCATGTATTAGGAACCAAAAGCAAATGTGCTTAATAAAGAAACACTAATTCACTTTTACTGAAGTCAGGAAGAAGACAAAGATAACTATTAGGTAACTTTGTTTTGATAATAAAGTCAATGCAACAGATAAGAGAAATAATGAGGCATAAACATTATTCATTCTTATCCCATTGGAATTTTGACTGGAATTTCATTTATTTGGGGACAGTTGGTACTTTTTATAATATTTAAACTTCTCATCTGGACCCACGGCTCATGTCTCAATTTGTATAGTTCTTTTTTGATGTAGTCAGTAAAATTTTATAGTTTCACTTAATTTTTAAACTGATCTATCTAACACCTTGCTCCTTAATTTAGTTGTCTTATTAGCTCTAATAGTTACTCATTTTATTTTCTAAGTTTTCTAGATTAGCAAGTGTATCCCGCATTGGAGGCAAATGCTTTAACCTCTGAGCCACCAGGGAAGCCACGGAAGAACTGTACAAAAAAGATCTTCACGACCCAAATAATCATGATGATGTGATCACTAATCTAGAGCCAGACATCTTGGAATGTGAAGTCAAGTGGGCCTTAGGAAGCATCACTATGAACAAAGCTAGTGGAGGTGATGGAACTCCAGTGGACCTGTTTCAAATCCTGAAAGATGATGCTGTGAAAGTGCTGCACTCAATATGCCAGCACATTTGGAAAATTCAGCAGTGGCCACAGGACTGTTTTCATTCCAATTCCAAAGAAAGGCAATGCCAAAGAATGCTCAAACTACTGCACAATTGCACTCATCTCACATGCTAGTAAAGTAATGCTCAAAATTCTCCAAGCCAGGCTTCAGCAATACGTGAACTGTGAACTCCCTGATGTTCAAGCTGGTTTTAGAAAAGGCAGAGGAACCAGAGATCAAATTGCCAACATCCGCTGGATCATGGAAAAAGCAAAAGAGTTCCAGAAAAACATCTACTTCTGCTTTATTGACTATGCCAAAGCCTTTGACTGTGTAGATCACAATAAACTGGAAAATTCTGAAAGAGATGGTAATACCAGACCACCTGACCTGCCTCTTGAGATATCTGTATGCAGGTCAGGAAGCAACAGTTAGAACTAGATATGGAACAACAGACTGGTTCCAAATAGGAAAAGGAGTACGTCAAGGCTGTATATTCTCACCCTGCTTATTTAACTTCTATGCAGAGTACATCATGAGAAACACTTGGCTGGAAGAAGCACAAGCTGGAATCAAGATTGCTGGGAGAAATATCAATAACCTCA
>SJYX01015419.1:31797-50330 GCA_006410675.1 Oreotragus oreotragus
TGGTGATGGACAGGGAGGCCTGGCGTGCTGCAATTCATGGGGTTGCAAAGAGTCGGACACAACTGAGCAACTGAACTGAACTGAACTGAACTGTGACTGATGGAAAATGAAGGAGTCCAAGGAGGACATTATGATGCTTATATTTCTGGCTTGACCAGAGGAGCTGACACATTTGGTAAGATTGGAAATGCAGGAGAGGAGCAGGTTGGAAGTTAAGGAAAGGCTGGACTCAGTTATGATTATGTAGGTTTATAATACCTGTGGAACATGAGAGGGAAAGATCTAGTAGGTAATCAATATCTGGGTCTAATACTTAGGAGAGTTCTGGATTGAAGATAATTTTGGAGTAAGCATGGAGATAGTAACTGAAGCCACTGAAATGGGTAAGGTCACACAGCAAGAATATACAGAGTTAGAAGAAAAAGAAATCTAAGAACATTAAAGAAAGGAAAAGGCAAAACGAAGGAAAAAGGAGATAAAGAATAAGCAACCAAATAGAAGGAAAGCCATCAGAATGTGGTGCCAAGAAAATGTATTTTGGAAAGGTAGAGTTAGTTAACATAGTTATACGCTGCTAAAAGACCAGTAAGAATTGCAAAGGATCCAATGAACTCGTAAATATAGGTATTTAGTCTAATTGAACTTGTCCCACAGCTCACTAATGTTGTTTATTCTCTTATTTCTGTGTTTTTGTTTTAATCATTTCAACTGCCATGTCTTCAAATTCACTAATATTTTTCCTCTGAAACATCTAATCTGTCATTAACCCCATCTGTGATGGTTGCTTTCATGTATCAATTTTGCTAGGCTCCAGTACCCAGTTGGTTAGTGAAACACCAGTCTGGATATTGTTGTGAAAGTACTTTTAGATGTGATTGACATTTGAATCACTGTTGCTTTTTTGTTCAGTCACTAAGTCATGTCCACTCTTTATGACCCTATGCACTGCAGCACACCAGGCTTCCCTGTCCTTCACTAACTCCTGGAGTTTGCTCAGACTCACATCTATTGAGTTGGTGATGCCATCCAACCATCTCATCCTCTGCCACCCCCTTCTCCTCTTTCCCTCAACCTGTGGTGCTCAGCCTTCTTTGTGGTCCAACTCTCACATCCATACATGACTACTGGATCATTAGACTCTGAGTAAAGCAAGATTATCCTCCATAATGTAGGTGGATACCATTCAATCAATTGAAAACTTTAAAAGAAAAAAAAAAAAGGCTCATCAAGGGAGAAGAAATTCTCTCTTCAAACTGCCTTGAACATCAACTCCTGCTGAAATTTGTAGCCTGATGCCCTGCTTTAATGACTTCAGACTTGCCAGCCCCCTCAATCACGTGAGCTAGTGCCTTAAAATAAATTTTACACACACACACACATACACACATGCACAGAGCCCATTGATTCTGTTTCTCTGGAAAGCCCTAGCTAATATACCATCCACTTTATCTCACACATAACTGTTTTAATCTCTAGAATTTGGTCTTTTACTTTCTACTTAACTTTTTGAACATATAAAATGCAGTTACAATAATAATTTTAATGTCCTACTATATCAGTTATGGATTGGTCAGTTCATTGATTTTACTTATTATGGAAGTGAAAGTTTGTGGAATTTTGCCTTGTTGGGTGCTTGGTATTTCTGAATGCTTAGAAATCTGCTTAAGCTTTGTTCTAAGTGTAGTTAAGTTTCTTGAAGGCAACTTGATTCTTTCAGGTCTTGTTTTTAAGATGTGTTACCTGAGGCCAAAACAGTATTTAGCCCAGAAGCAACATAATGGAATTTGACAATTGATTTGAAGCTGACTCAGGGGAGTAAATATGGTGAGATGACTCTGAAGTTCTCGACGTAAACAAGTGAGAGAGAAAGCTTCCAGAAATAGAGAGTAAGAAAGACCATTGTATCTGGAAAAAAAAAAAAAAAAGTTTCTTTATGACAAATACTTGAAAATAATAAAATGAAAAATCAAATTCTGTGCTTAGAATGAAATCTGAGAATCTCAAATTCTGCCCCTCCTCCATTCTAAAGTCCATAGTCAAACTTTGTTAACTGTTTCTGCATGAGTTCTTCTGGTAGTTAATTCCACTATTCTAAATAACACCTGCATCTCTCTTTTTCTTTACTTAGAAGGTGAGGTGCCATTTACTGACTCTCCTATAAAAGGTAAGGCTTGGGCTCACTTACACAAAGCTTCTTCCCTCCTGTGTTACAAATATTGATAACTATATTGTTATTCTTAGCTCTTCCACCATTTAGTAAACTTGGTAGCTATTCAATGGATCCAATATAACTACTTCTGGGACACTCAAAGGAAGGCATTTCTAGAATCACAGTAAAATAGATTTTCTTTTATTATATCAAATGCTTTAAATTAAGTATGACTTAATTTTTTAGCTTTTGGGTTTTTTTTCCTCGTTTCTGAATGTCTCCATGTTTCTTTAAAAGGGGATTGGGAAGTTACAAACCTTCATGATATCTTCATATTTATCTTGCCTTCCTTTCAGTTCTTTGGTTTGTTACATACAGGTTCGTTTTCTGCAGGGGACACTCACTCCAGACCTTACTGATTTCCTGCTTCAATATAGCTTAGTTTCTCCCTTGGCTACAGATTCCAGGGGATTCTCTTTTTTTGTTGTTGTTTGTTTAGTTTGGAGACAGTATTTCATGGATCCTATCTACTTCTCTTTACTGATCTCTCTCAGCGCTCGGATCTCTCTCTTATCCTTCATAGAACTCTCTTGCTTTTTTGATGATCCAGTGGATGTTGGCAATTTGATCTGGCTCCTCTGACTTTTCTAAATCCAGCTTGAACATATGGAAGATCATCATTCATATACTGTTGAAGCCTGGCTTGGAGAGTTTTGACCATTACTTTGATAGCGTGTGAAATGAATGCAATTGTGTGTAGTCTGATCATTCTTTGGCATTGCCTTTCTTTGGGATCGGAATGAAAACAGACCTTTTCCACTCCTGTGGCTACTGCTGAGTGTTCCAAATATGCTGGCATATTGAGTGCAGCACTTTTACAGCATCATCTTTTAGGATTTGCAATAGGTCCACTAGAATTCCATCAACTCCACTAGCTTTGTTGGTAGTGATGCTTCCTAAGGCCCCCTTGACTTCACATTCCAGGATGTCTGGCTCTAGGTGAGTGATCATACCATTGTGATTATCTGGGTCATGAAGACCTTTTTTGTTTAGTTCCTCTGTGTATTCTTGCCACCTCTTCTTAATATCTTCTGTTTCTGTTCAGTCCATACTATTTCTAGGTATGGTTAGTTTCTCTTTCATTTGTTAGGTTCTCTTGTATTTGTCAAGAGAACGTACTGGTCATAGCAAACACCCTCTTCCAGCAACACAAGAGAAGACTCACACATGGACATCACCAGATAGTCAACACCAAAATCAGACTGATTATACTCTTTGCAGTCAAAGATGGAGAAGCTCTATACAGTCAGCAAAAACAAGACCAGGAGCTGACTGTGGCTCAGATCATGAACTCCTTATTGCCAAATCCATACTTGAATTAAAGAAAGTAGGCAAAACCACTAGACCTATTCAGGTATGACCTAAATCAAATCCCTTTCAACTATACAGTGGAAGTGACAAATAGATTCAAGGGATTAGATCTGATAGACAGACTGCCTGATGAACTACAGATGGAGGTTCATGACATTGTACAGTAGACAGGGATCAAACCATCCACAAGAAAAAAGAAATGCAAAAAGGCAAAATGGTTATCTGAGGAGGCCTTATAAATAGCTGAGAAAAGAAGAAAAGTGAAAGGCAAAGGAGAAAAGGAAAGATATACCCATTTGAATGCAGAGCTCCAAAGAATAGCAAGGAGAGATAAGAAAGCCTTCCTCAGTGATCAATTCAAAGAAATAGAGGAAAACAATAATACGGTAAAGACCAGAGATCTCTTCAAGAAAATTAGAGGTACCAAAGGTACTTTTCATGCAAAGATGGGCACAGTAAAGGACAGAAACTGTATGGACTGAACAGAAGCAGAAGAAGAAATAAACAGGGCAGATTACTCTTTTGAGAGGTTGTCACTGAATGGAAAATAAGAAAATAAAGGTGAGGGCAAAAAACAAACACTGTCAAGGAAAGGATTTGGGTTTTGGTTTTGCTTTCTAGGAGGTAATGGAATCTATATGCTAATCTTTTCATTTGTTGCATCAGTCAATCTTTCAAAAATCGTGATTTAACAGTTCCTATATGTCAGGAACCCAAGGACTTCCAGCTCTATAATGGAAGTTAGACAAATCATAGAGAAAAAGGTGATAATGGAAAGGAAGGATCAAATAAGTGGGATGAACAAAGCACAAAAACAACCCAGCCTTTTGGGGGAAGTGCAAGCACCTGGGGTGATGGAAGCAAGAAATAAGAGCGTAATGAGAGCTCTGAATGGAGAAGCAAGCAGAGACCAGATCACAGAGTGACTCAGCCACAGGGAAAATGTTTGCACTGCATTCTCAGCATCCAGATGAGCCATTAGTAAGTTTGAAATAAGAAATAACAAGATTAGACCTGTTCTTTTTAAAATGTCTTTGCCAACAGATTGTGGGATAGACCGGAGAAGACAGGAAACAGAAATACCAGTTAGGAAACTACTGCAATCATCATGCAAGATCATAAAGGCCTTAGTTTGCCTTGGGAGGAGTTTGTTCCCCATTAGAGCCGCATCAGTTTGCTGTAGCCCTAACCCATTGTAGCCACTCCCTTATTCTCCATGAGTTGAAAGGATGCAGAAAATATTTAGATATATAAAGAAAAAGGAGCATGGAATGACCGAACCACACCAAATTAGCCTCTTTGGAGAATCTGATGAAGCAAATCAGAGAAATGCTCAAAACTGTTTCAGGTAAACCCAAACCTGTAAAACTGTTTGAGGTAAACCCAAAAGCCAACCACACATTTAAATTTATTTCAGTAGCTATATGTTCAGTTCTGTATGGTTATAACTTAAAGCATAGCCTGAGAAAGGGGTGGTAAATGATGAATGACAGACAGTGACAGATGTTTGTAATGAATGTCAAGGAGTTCGGACTTTGGCTCAAGAGAAGTAGGAGCCCTCCTAAAGGGTTTTAAGAATGACCTAGGCAGATTTTCATTTCACTATATAGCAAACTGATTGGAACTGGGTAACCAGACAGAAAACCAATTAGAATATTTTCCATATAAACTGGGAGAGAGATAACAACTCTCTGGCCTAAACCAGTAGAAATGGAGATAAAAGAATATGCATAATCTAGAAAATATTTAAGAGGTAGAATTAGCAGGTCTTTGTGACTGATGTCAGACTTTATTTTGGAGGGCTCCAAAATCACTGCAACCATGAAATTAAAACACACTGACTACTTGGAAGAAAAGTTATGACCAACCTAGATGGCATATTGAAAAGCAGAGACATTACTTTGCCAACAAAGGTCCATCTGGTCAAGGCTATGGTTTTTCCAGTGGTCATGTATGGATGTGAGAGTTGGACTGTGAAGAAAGCTGAGTGCTGAAGAATTGATGCTTTTGAACTGTGGTGTTAGAGAAGACTCTTGAGAATCCCTTGGACTGCAAGAAGATCCAACCAGTCCATTCTGAAGGAGATTAGCCCTGGGATTTCTTTGGAAGGAATGATGCTAAAGCTGAAACTCCAGTACTTTGGCCACCTCATGTGAAGAGTTGACTCACTGGAAAAGACTCTGATGCTGGGAGGGATTGGGGGCAGGAGGAGAAGGGGACGATAGAGGATGAGATGGCTGGATGGCATCACTGACTCGATGGACATGAGTCTGAGTGAACTCCGGGAGTTGGTGATGGACAGGGAGGCCTGGCGTGCTGCAATTCATGGGGTTGCAAAGAGTCGGACACAACTGAGCAACTGAACTGAACTGAACTGAACTGTGACTGATGGAAAATGAAGGAGTCCAAGGAGGACATTATGATGCTTAGATTTCTGGCTTGACCAGAGGAGCTGACACATTTGGTAAGATTGGAAATGCAGGAGAGGAGCAGGTTGGAAGTTAAGGAAAGGCTGGACTCAGTTATGATTATGTAGGTTTATAATACCTGTGGAACATGAGAGGGAAAGATCTAGTAGGTAATCAATATCTGGGTCTAATACTTAGGAGAGTTCTGGATTGAAGATAATTTTGGAGTAAGCATGGAGATAGTAACTGAAGCCACTGAAATGGGTAAGGTCACACAGCAAGAATATACAGAGTTAGAAGAAAAAGAAATCTAAGAACATTAAAGAAAGGAAAAGGCAAAACGAAGGAAAAAGGAGATAAAGAATAAGCAACCAAATAGAAGGAAAGCCATCAGAATGTGGTGCCAAGAAAATGTATTTTGGAAAGGTAGAGTTAGTTAACATAGTTATACGCTGCTAAAAGACCAGTAAGAATTGCAAAGGATCCAATGAACTCGTAAATATAGGTATTTAGTCTAATTGAACTTGTCCCACAGCTCACTAATGTTGTTTATTCTCTTATTTCTGTGTTTTTGTTTTAATCATTTCAACTGCCATGTCTTCAAATTCACTAATATTTTTCCTCTGAAACATCTAATCTGTCATTAACCCCATCTGTGATGGTTGCTTTCATGTATCAATTTTGCTAGGCTCCAGTACCCAGTTGGTTAGTGAAACACCAGTCTGGATATTGTTGTGAAAGTACTTTTAGATGTGATTGACATTTGAATCACTGTTGCTTTTTTGTTCAGTCACTAAGTCATGTCCACTCTTTATGACCCTATGCACTGCAGCACACCAGGCTTCCCTGTCCTTCACTAACTCCTGGAGTTTGCTCAGACTCACATCTATTGAGTTGGTGATGCCATCCAACCATCTCATCCTCTGCCACCCCCTTCTCCTCTTTCCCTCAACCTGTGGTGCTCAGCCTTCTTTGTGGTCCAACTCTCACATCCATACATGACTACTGGATCATTAGACTCTGAGTAAAGCAAGATTATCCTCCATAATGTAGGTGGATACCATTCAATCAATTGAAAACTTTAAAAGAAAAAAAAAAAAGGCTCATCAAGGGAGAAGAAATTCTCTCTTCAAACTGCCTTGAACATCAACTCCTGCTGAAATTTGTAGCCTGATGCCCTGCTTTAATGACTTCAGACTTGCCAGCCCCCTCAATCACGTGAGCTAGTGCCTTAAAATAAATTTTACACACACACACACATACACACATGCATAGAGCCCATTGATTCTGTTTCTCTGGAAAGCCCTAGCTAATATACCATCCACTTTATCTCACACATAACTGTTTTAATCTCTAGAATTTGGTCTTTTACTTTCTACTTAACTTTTTGAACATATAAAATGCAGTTACAATAATAATTTTAATGTCCTACTATATCAGTTATGGATTGGTCAGTTCATTGATTTTACTTATTATGGAAGTGAAAGTTTGTGGAATTTTGCCTTGTTGGGTGCTTGGTATTTCTGAATGCTTAGAAATCTGCTTAAGCTTTGTTCTAAGTGTAGTTAAGTTTCTTGAAGGCAACTTGATTCTTTCAGGTCTTGTTTTTAAGATGTGTTACCTGAGGCCAAAACAGTATTTAGCCCAGAAGCAACATAATGGAATTTGACAATTGATTTGAAGCTGACTCAGGGGAGTAAATATGGTGAGATGACTCTGAAGTTCTCGACGTAAACAAGTGAGAGAGAAAGCTTCCAGAAATAGAGAGTAAGAAAGACCATTGTATCTGGAAAAAAAAAAAAAAAAGTTTCTTTATGACAAATACTTGAAAATAATAAAATGAAAAATCAAATTCTGTGCTTAGAATGAAATCTGAGAATCTCAAATTCTGCCCCTCCTCCATTCTAAAGTCCATAGTCAAACTTTGTTAACTGTTTCTGCATGAGTTCTTCTGGTAGTTAATTCCACTATTCTAAATAACACCTGCATCTCTCTTTTTCTTTACTTAGAAGGTAAGGTGCCATTTACTGACTCTCCTATAAAAGGTAAGGCTTGGGCTCACTTACACAAAGCTTCTTCCCTCCTGTGTTACAAATATTGATAACTATATTGTTATTCTTAGCTCTTCCACCATTTAGTAAACTTGGTAGCTATTCAATGGATCCAATATAACTACTTCTGGGACACTCAAAGGAAGGCATTTCTAGAATCACAGTAAAATAGATTTTCTTTTATTATATCAAATGCTTTAAATTAAGTATGACTTAATTTTTTAGCTTTTGGGTTTTTTTTCCTCATTTCTGAATGTCTCCATGTTTCTTTAAAAGGGGATTGGGCAGTTACAAACCTTCATGATATCTTCATATTTATCTTGCCTTCCTTTCAGTTCTTTGGTTTGTTACATACAGGTTCGTTTTCTGCAGGGGACACTCACTCCAGACCTTACTGATTTCCTGCTTCCATATAGCTTAGTTTCTCCCTTGGCTACAGATTCCAGGGGATTCTCTTTTTTTGTTGTTGTTGTTTGTTTAGTTTGGAGACAGTATTTCATGGATCCTATCTACTTCTCTTTACTGATCTTTCTCAGCGCTCGGATCTCTCTCTTATCCTTCAAGCTACAGCCCTGTGGGACTTGTCTTCATATCTGAACATGCCAGGTTCTCTCTTAGTTTGGAGGCATCAAATGGCTTTTGCCTCTGCCTCGAGTACTTCCCTTTCCTATCCACCTGTTTCAGCTAAGTTCTATTCACATTTGGGGTCTCAGTTTAAAAGAACACTTGCTCTGTGATACTTTATTACCCTCTCTGCTCCTTCCATGGCCACACCATTTAGATTCTGCCCCTCTTCTGTGGAAGCCACAAAACACTGAACTTACCCTGTCGTAATACTTTCCACTGTTTATTAAATTACTTATAAACTCTAAACAGGCAAGAAACCATGTTTACCTTATTGTCAGAGTTGCTGCCTGATAACCATGGCACTTAATAAACAACTAATAATTTTATATATGATTTAATGAATAAAAGATATTCTACAATCCAAGAATAGTTAAATAACTGAAGTTAGACCAACTTAATGAAATGTTCTAGTCATTAACATGATCATTTTCAAAGGAAAGATAATAATAAATATATATGTCAAATTTATAAAAATACACTTTGACTGAAACAATATAAAAGAGTTGGCAGGCTTAGGAGTATTTTCTACTTTTACCCTCAACCGTTTTTTGTTTTGTTTTGTTTTTTACAATATTTTGTTTTCTTTTTAAAAACCTTTTTATTTTGTATTCAGGCATAGCCGATTAACAATGTTGTGATAGTTTCAGATGAAGAGTGAAGGGACTCACTCATACATATACATGTATCCATTCTCCCCCAAACTAATGCTGGCATATACAGCTTCCATATTCTTTAAAACAGTTAAGCAATTATTAAACAAATATACCCTGTGAATTTTTTGATCATTATAAATATTTATAAGCAGGAAATGTAAGAATAAAATAAAATAAAAATCTTAGCAAACTAAGATTTTCTTTAAATATTTATAGCTTTGATTAAACTTAAATAATGAAAGAAGTTTTGGAGTATCCATAATTGATATATCTTTCACATATTCCCATAGTTAGCCCTTTAAAAATTTAATATAAACACTGCTCTAACCACTATAATATGTAGAAATATTATAATACTCTTCTAATTCAAACTTTCCTGAAGTTTCTAGAAGGAAGAAAGTGAAGAAAGAAAATAGGAATAAATAAGGAAATTATCAGGCTAAAATTCTTTAAAAATAATTGTACAAATGAGTGTAATTCTACAATTAAATATAGAGATTTTTTATCTTGAATAATATGATTAAAATTTTTCATTATAGTGACCTTTTAGCCACCTAGCACTTGACTAAGACAAACACTTAGCCTTAGTTAAGAGTGGCTCACAGCAACAAGAGCTGGAATGCCAAGATGTGCACTTGTAAGGGCATGATCCCATAAAAGGGGTCAAAGGCAATTCCCCAAATCCAAGTGACAGGCAAGGGTGAGAAGTGTAGCAAACACAGTGGAAGCATACAGCCAAGCTGGCCGAATGAACTGGAAAAAGAGCCAAAATGTATACCAAACCCAAAGCAGGGTCTCAAGTCAGAATGAGGGCGAGGTCAGGCGAGGAGGCGGCATCGGTTGAGGACTTGTGGACAGTATGGGCAGGACTGGGCTTTCCTCCTTCCTCTCTGAGAAGGAACATCTTTTCCCCATCCATGGATATGTGTGGGTTAGTTGATATTATGAGCCTAGAAATTTAGCTGCTGGCCAGTCTACTTCAGAAAGACAATTCACATTCACACTCACTCATAATGTTATGTTTAGGTGTATCTTCTTGTCAAGGAAAAGATATCAGAACGATTAAGACGCTGAGAAGCTCTCCAAAGTCATAACGTAAGTAAAAGCTGGACCAGAGCGTAAGACCCATTTCCTCACTCCTAGCATCGTTACGTCTGCCGGTTATGCTGCTTCCCATCAAAGTGACTTAAAGTCGTTCTTTTTTTCCCCCTAATCCTATGCACCAATGATACCACATAAATCTCAAGGTAATAGTGAAGTTATATCTCTTTTCAGAATGTAAAGGAAATCTCCACTTTATAGCAGATGGAAAAACAATATTAAATGACAAGAGTTTTTTGCTTGTTTGTTTTTTAATTAAAGAGATAATCCTTACATGTTACCTTTCTCTTTTCCCTTTTTGGCCATGCCACACAGTTTTGCAGGATCTCAGTTCCCTGACAAGGGATTGAACATGGGACACATCAGTGAAGGCCCATAATCCTAAGCAGTAGGCCACCAGGGAACCACCCTACATTTTACTTTTTATATCTGAAAAATATACATTTTTTTTTAATATGAGCTAAGTCTTAGCAACAATACAGTCTGTCTCCTTATATATTATACAAACCCTTATGCAGAGTACACAGAATAAAAGTTAACCCTGTGGGATTTAAAGTCAAACACACAAATATTTTCACCACCATTCTGAAAAACCACATGATCTTGAGCAAAAGACTTAGCTCCTTACGTTATAGCTTCTCCACCCATAAAATAGGGATAATAACAGAACTCCCTCAGAGAGCTGTTTGTTGTAAGGATTCAATGGAAAAGGCACTTAAAGGCTTAGCACAGTTCCTAGCACCACAGTCAGTGCTCACTTAATGCGTATTAATAATAATAGTAATAGTACCCCTCAGATTTACGGCAGGAAGCTCACAAGCTGGAGCTGAAACTCTCCTCTGGGATCTTCTGTTATGCTGGTATCCATGACATGGAACTTATGTCATATTTGAGAGCATGTCAGGGAGATGGCATGCCTCCCACTGTTTTTCAGGAGCACTGGTGTTACACCACACACACAGCTCTGAAAATCTAAGCAGATTTCAAAGTCGCTTAAATACCTTTCTTGGCCAAGAGTCATGTAAGTTGCCAACTGGCAATGGAATGATTTTCCACTCAAACTTGGCAGCAAAAGAATTTAAACAGAAAACTGGGAGGAAGGCAAGGGAAATAATATGCTTCCTTCCTCAAGGTAGTTTTGGACTCTTTGGCACCAGAGAAATATTTTAAAGAAGAGAGAGAAATTTTGCATGAATATTACAGTATTTATTTTTTAACTCATTAATTTTTAATTTGGAGGAAAATTGTTTTACAATGTTGGTGGGTTTCTGCCATACACCAACATGAATCAGCCATAGGTATACATATGTTGCCTCCTCCTTGAACCCCCCTCCCACCTCCTACACATTGCACCCTTCTAGGTTTTCACAGAGCACTGGGTTGAGCTCCCTGCATCATACAGCAAATTCCCACTGGTCACCTATTTATGTATGGTAATATATATGTTTCAATGCTATTCTCTCCATTGTAAGTAAGTCAGCAAAAGAAAAACAAACATCATATATTAACGCATATATATGGAATTTAGAAAAATGGTACCTATTTGCAGGGCAGGAATAGGGACACAGACACAGAGAACAGACTTGTGGACTCGGCAGGGGAAGGAGAGGGTGGGACAAATTGAGACAGTATTTATTTTTAAGCTATCAAAAATAAATTGAAAAGGAATTGCTGGTTATCATCTTTCCCTTTCTACCATTTTTTTCATATTCGGTGAACTCGTCTTTTAGAAGATACTGGAATTTCTTCATTTGGGTGCTCTAATTCAGGTGCAGTGAATTTGGATTTTTAATTAATTTATTTTTATTGCAGTAGAGTTGATTTACAATGATTCAGGTGTACAGAAAAGGGATTCAGTTATAAATGTATTTTTTCTTTTTTAGATTATTTTCCACTATAGATTATAAAATATTGAATATAGGTCCCTGTGCTATACTTAGCTTTAGAGTTTGGGTCAGAGCCAAAGCTCCACTAACTGAACACTCATTCCCTGGGGGAGAGATTTTGTTTCTAAAACCTGTTCAGCCACCACCATGGTGTAACCTGCTTTTACACTTCCCATCCAGAAAAAAAGAACTGCCCTCTGTAAATACTTCTGGGTAGGGATTGTCTAACGGGGTATCCATCAGATCTTCCTGAGCTGCATAGTTTAAACACAGAAATTGAGAACAACCGTGATCAGGTGTTTCATTTTCCTTCTCAGGAAGCAAAGTGGCAGGATAGAAGTTCCCACAAACTTTTTTTTTTTTTTTGTATTTATTTATTTTTTTACACGAACTCCCCTAACAACAATGACTATTTAAGAAGCCAACTGTCTGTCATTCAAATATCAGCCCTAGAGTTTAAGATTCCACTCTGCAGGCCCTCAGCATTGTGTCAGGTCCTTGCTGCTTATCTGTTTCATACACAGACTGTGTATTTATTAATCCCAAACTCCTCGTCCCCTCTCCCTGTTCCCCTTTGGCAACCACACGTTTGTTTTCTATCTCTGTGAGTCTGCTTCTGTTTTGTAAATAAGTTCACTTGTATCTTTTTTTTTTTATGATGAATCTGAATATTTTCAGTCAAATAACAGACATTTGACTTCAGTGATCCTGCAGAATTCCTTCTCTTCATTTAAAACATAAAATAGAACCTAATAACAAAATAAGTTTTTTCATATTTCCATTATTCTTGAGAGTAACAGGGTAAGAGGAATCAGGGTAAATGCCAACGGATGTCTAAATCTTCTCGAAGAGGAACTCCAAGTCAAGTATTATGATGGCATTCTAACCACGTTAGGAAACATGCAAGGATGAAGTTTCTACATGCTTCCTCAGAAAAGACTACTCCAAAGTACTAAGAGGAAATGTTTTCTCATTTATGTATACATGGCTTAATTCCAAAAAAGATTTGAGGCAAGGCATAACAATACATACAGTATATTGAGATCAAGAAAATGAGGAACTATAAAATATTAAAAACAATTATAAGAAAAAAATAAAGACATCAGTGCTAAGTGTATGAATTATATTATTTTATATCTATAAGATTAACAACAACAATCATGTGCCTAAGAAAACTACTTTTATCTAATATATTCCTTCTGCTAGGGTTTGTAACAATCTTCTTACATTTACTTGTAAACAAGAACACTTATTACTCAGGCTAAAGAGGGGAGAGAGAATGTTCTTATATTTCACAGATTTCTACTGCCATATTTAAGGGAAGGATGTCATGGTACCAACAAAACTAAATAAGTATACCTAGTTAAAGAACACCCAGTAAACATATTCCATGAAAATATTTCCATGTATAATTTTTAGTAATTGATGCCCCTTAAGAAAATCTGTAAGAAAGACATCATTGATGTCAATGATGAATGACTTACCACTTAGATACTTTAAGTGGGAGACTAGAACTTTTATATTTCATAGAGTTATAAATGTCTGTGGTAGAACAATGGCTCTCCAAAAGTGTCCATGTCTTAATACCAGAAACCTATGAATGTTATATGTCAAAAGGTACTTTGCAGATGTCATTAAGGAACATGAGATGGTGAAATTATTCTGCATTATCTGGACTGGTTTATATAATCACAAGGGTCCTTATAAGAGGAAGAGAGGAGGGTCAGAACTGGAGAGGGGAAGACGGACTAGAGAGACGCAGAGGCTGGAGTGATATAAGGAAGGGGACACAAGCCGGGGAAGGAGGTGACCTTCAGATACTGCAAAGGGAAAGAAAATGAATTCTTCTCCAAAACTTTCAGAAGGAATGCAGCCCTGCAGTCCTCATTTGAGGACTTCTGACCTCTAAAACTATAAGACAGTAACTTTGTGCTGTTTTAAGCTCACCAAATCTGTGGCAATTTGTTACGGAAACAGTAGGCAACTAATTCAGTGACTACAAAGTCAATATATTACTAATCAATCTCCTGAATTTCTACCTAGATACTATTAGCAAGCAAAAATGTATTAGCCATAAATAGAACAAAATAATGCCACTTTCAGCAACATGGATGGATGTAGACATTGTCATACTGAGTGATATGTCTTCACAAAGACAAATATCATATGGTATCATGTACATGTAGAACCTAAAAAAATGGTACAAATGAACTTATTTATAAAATAGAAGTACAGTCACAGATGTAGAAAACAGACTTATGGTGGGAGGCGAGGGGATAAATAGGAAGACCGGGATGACATCTACACATTACTATATATAAAACAGATAACTAATAAAGACTTACTGGGTATCACAAGGAACTCTACTCAACATAATGACCTATAAGGGAAAAGAAACTAAAAAAGCATGGATATATATGCATATGTATAACTGATTCACTTTGCTGTACACTTAAAACTAACACATTGTAAATCAACTAAACTCCAATAAAAATTATTTTGAAAATGAAATAATGCTCACTGTAATACATATCTCCTATATTTTAGTTAAGGCCCAAAATGAGGCCCAAGTATATCTTGAATATTCTGAATATCACAATTTTCAAAGTGTGCTTCATAATACACTGGTTCTATGGGATATTAAAAGGTATTAAGCACACACGCACAAAATTTCTAAAGTCAAATAAGTCGAAAAAAACTATACCATGTAATTGTAGAACAATTGAAACATTTTTTTTAATTATCTCAAGAGTCTAGATTTACCAGGAAACTTTTTGGGTTATTCAAAGGATCCACATCGACCACCACCCCACTATCAGGAGCAGGTAAAAGATGAAGGCAAAAGAGTAGAATAAATGTTCTAAATGACAGAATGAAAGTATCCTTCCAGCTTTATGAAATCTGGCTAACCAACCCTGTTCACAATTTCACGCTCTCCAGCTCATGTTCATGCACACCCTGTTCACCAAGCACAGGCCTGCTCAGCAAGGAGATCCTCAGATAACATAGCTGCTTCCTGATGTCTCTGCCACTGCCACTGACATTATCCATGAGAGCTTGCCCAAGATTTTATTTGGAGGAAAAACACAGGGGCTATTCACCAATCAAACTGAAAAACATAAGCCATTTACCTCCCTTATTTAACCCTGTCCCAAGTATGTGATTCATTCTCCCAACATACTCCACCCTCCCCCATCCAATTCTCTCCAACAATGGACAGGAAAACATTCTGCAAGAATATAAGTTCAGTTGAACACAAATTTCCAACATGGACCCTGCAGGAACTTCAGATTTACCCCTAAGGAACAAGATTTCTGGAGGCACAGAATGTCAACAAGATTGTCAACAAAAGCCAAAGCTTGGTCTCTTATAAATACTACAGTAAAAATTTCAACAGATCTCTTCACTGCAGAGCTAATGAGTGCCATGTATCTTTAAGAGAAAAGGAAAACAGTACAGTGTTTTTCACATATTTATGACCCAGAAACCTTCTTCTCTGGAACATTTACAGAATAGCATTTGGAAAATAGTTTGCTAGTTATATATGAAATTTCCTAAAATCAGTCAATTCCTTTGAGGATTATCATGTGAAAAGGGAAAAATAAAGAACCTATGTAAAAAAAAAAAAATTGTACATGGGAAAATTGAGAATTCACTTTAGCCAAATAACAAGATAAAGAAGCCTGTTTCTAGACATCAAGCAGGAAAGTTGGACCCTTACTGATGAACTAGCATAGCCAGGTTAACTCAAGTAAGGATAAATTAAGAATGCTCAGTTGTCAGGTGAATAATTAAAGCAGAAATTGAGGCCCTGAGGCCAAGACAGGATCAGCATCAAGGAGGTCAACATTTGGCATGAAACTGACACAGTCAATAGAAAGAAAAGTCACCCCAAATCACCCCTACTTGCCATCTCAAAGTACAGGAGATAAAACAACATGATTCAAAATCAGTACCGCAGCACCATCCCAAGTACTAAAAGTTTAAAAATGTAAGGAAAAAATATTTCAGGCAAAATAAATGACATCCTGAAAAATGACTGTCATTATTTTCAAAACCATAGAAAATAGCCACATATATCTAACAAGCAAATAATAGCTCATCTATTGGGAACTGCATAGGCCTTTGGCCCAGAATAACTTCCTTACTTACAATCCTCTTGTTTTTCCTAAAGAAGCTTAAAAAAATACAATTGTTGAGAACTTTCCAAAAAATTAGCATAAAAAAAACCTTTTTTTCCACAGAAAGTTATCAACCAAACTTCCCTGTTTCACAATAATTTTAAAAGCTATCCACCAAATGTTTATATTCCAGGAAGAAAAACATAATTAAGAAGTCTTTTTTTTAACTTAGGAAAGTCTATAAACACCCACAACTACACCCACTAACACATAAAACCCAAATTAGTATAACACAATTTAGTCTTTAGAAAACAACTTCCCAGCAAAGGGCAGCCATTATTGTCTTAGATGAGCTTATCTGTCTTTTGGTCATCAAGATGATGTCATTACATTACTTATATTTTCACAAAACACACTCTAAATATAATCTCAAAAATTAATATATTTTGTCATTAAAACCCATCCATTCAACAGATATTTATTGAATGTCTTCTCTAAACAATGAGCTATTAGTGAATATTAATCTATGTGTCTGTCCCATAATTTCATGCATTAAATTCCTCTCCCCACAAATATAAAGTTACTAGTGATCCCAAAAATAGTATTTTAGAGTTATGGAGATACATAAAGGGAAGGTAATTTTTCTAAATCTTAAAGTGAGACAATCTTTTAAGTCACGTATTCTGGGAGGTTTACTATATTTTTATATGATTTTGGAGGACAGGCTTTCTTAAAACATTGAATTAGTTTACCTGTTTTCTGAGGTTTATGAGTAGTACATAATTTGGTCAGGTATTTTGAGACCAAAGAAATAATGTCAAAGAGAAAAAAAGCATTTTAGTACACTCTGTCTTAGTATAAAGATCTATTTTAAAAGTTAAGCAATTGATTTTTAAAAACAAAACTAAATCTACAGAGGTTTTATTTTGTTTAAAACTATGTCTATTTTTACTTAATGTTAAAGTGTGATAGTATTTCCACTTGATAAAGCATTTTAGCAGAAACACTTACCATAAAAGTTACCATGAAAACTAAAATGGTACTTTGCAACCTGGAATATTTCAAAAGAAACGTGCCTAAACAAAAGATTTTTCAATAGCTAGACAAGCAGCTCTATTTGTAAAAAGGAAATTGCTTCCCAAAGAAATAACAGGAATGAACCCTAAATTCTTACAGCTGCAAATCAGTTTTCTAAAAATATTGTGGTCTAGACCCTTAATATGAAGATTAGACCAGATATTTTTGGAAAGCGTTTTAACTGTTGATTTAATAGATATATTTCTCACTGAAGTTATCTTTAGGTATAATGTCATATTACATGAGTAATCTCAGCACACAAAGAGGGAGAACTGACATTTTCTGTAGGAGCAGTTAAATGATACTGTTATGTAATTTGAGCAACACTCTCAGGCACATCTTTTAACAACCAAGAGTTTTTTCGTAACCAACATTTGCATTAGAGATAAAAATATTAACCCCCCTCCTATGAATGAATCCTTAGTACTGGGGATTCAGTACAGTTTTGTTTTCTGCTATTTTTTTTTTTTGTTAATGTTTAATGAAGGAGGGTTTTTTTTATCTTTTGCATAAAGATATTAAGAATTATCTTAATTCAAAAAATTACTCATTGTAAAGAGCTGGGTGCACTAAGAGTTCAGTTCAGTTCAGTTCAGTTCAGTCGCTCAGTCGTGTCCGACTCTTTGCGACCCCATGAATCGCAGCACGCCAGGCCTTCCTGTCCATCACCATCTCCCGGAGTTCATTCAGACTCACGTCCATCGAGTCCATGATGCCATCCAGCCATCTTATCCTCGGTCGTCCCCTTCTCCTCCCGCCCCCAATCCCTCCCAGCATCAGAGTCTTTTCCAGTGAGTCAACTCTTCGCATGAGGTGGCCAAAGTACTGGAGTTTCAGCTTTAGCATCATTCCTTCCAAAGAAATCCCAGGGTTGATCTCCTTCAGAATGGACTGGTTGGATCTCCTTGCAGCCCAACGGACTCTCAAGAGTCTTCTCCAACACCACAGTTCAAAAGAATCAATTCTTCGGCGCTCAGCTTTCTTCACAGTCCAACTTTCACATCCATACATGACCACAGGAAAAACCATAGCCTTGACTAGGCGGACCTTAGTCGGCAAAGTAATGTCTCTGCTTTTGAATATACTATC
>SJYX01015419.1:56318-115310 GCA_006410675.1 Oreotragus oreotragus
GGTTAAAAAACAAAAAAAAAAAAAAAAAAAAAAAAAAAAGGGAATACAAAAAAAAAAAAAAAGAATTTAAAAAAAATAAATAAATAAATAAAAGTTCTCATCACAAGGAACAAAAAAATTGTAATTATGGCAAAGGATGTTAGCTAGACAGACCAAAAAATAAAAATTATGCCATTTTCTTCAATCTAAAAAAAAAATAAATAAAAAAAAAATAAAGTTATTTGGACACGAAATTTGTGTAGAGAAATTGGATTAAATCTACAGCTCATTCATTCTAGTAATTTACAAACAACATAATATGCTATTATTCACATTCATGCACATGAGGAAACTGAAATTGAGAGATGTTAAGAAACTAGCCCAAGACCATATAGCTTGTGAATAGCAGAACTGGGCCTCAGTCACCTTCAGTAGCCAAGAGTACCACCTGGGCCTTTCCAGCACCAAAATTTCCTGTTTCATTCCACAATGGACATCAAATTTCAATGTACTCTAAAAATAAACAAAAATTCAGAGCAAATTCTATAAACCAGTTATGCTCAGCCTTGCAAAATCATTATTGGATATATTTATGTTTTCTTGGGCTAAAAAAATATTTCATAATTCACTGTTTGTTCTAATAAACTATTTTAAGCATAAGTTTCCTTTCAGGAAAAAATATACAAACCCTTATTCATATACATAGAAAAGGAAAGTTAAGAGAGCTAAACATGCATCTCCCCCAAATTCACACATGATAGAATCTCTAGCTCCATTCCCATCAGACAAAAAGCTCTTAGCCAATCATGATTCTCAAGGCTACTGAACAGTATCTTTCCTGGTCAAACCTCTTGGCCCTACAGGGTGTGTCACAGAGGCAATCTCAAAGGCACCAAAGTGGGAGAAAACTCTCTTCAGTAATATTCCTCATTAATTTTTCTAACATTAAAAAGAAACAGAAAAGCATTCCATATATAAGGAATAACTTCCTTTTCTTTTATTCAGAGGTTTGTTATGCTTACTCCAAGTATAAATTAAGCATTCCCATTATAAAATATTTAGGGCTTCATTTCAAATTCTTTTTTGTGGTTGTAGTAATTCATATTCAGGAGATTCCAGGCCCTCAAAGCAACATGAATTCATTTTTAAACCAATTTCCTTGTTTACTAGGAAGACACAGAAGGTCCCAACTCCTCATATAATGAGATTTTTTTCATCAAGAAAGGCTTTTAAATAAATTAAATCTAAGTGTTTTCCTAGTAATCCTGACACTTGTAATACAATGCTTATTTCAATCACTAAAGAATCTGATATCAGTGTTAGTGTGAGTTCATTAACCTACCCCGGCCTCCTTTTCACCTGTTTATATTCTTCTGTTCCTTATAAATTGAATTCCTTTATCACCACATCCCAAAGGTCTCAGCTAACTCTTGCTAGGTTGGAATAGGTGTCCTTCCAACCTGACGCTATAGCATCTTAGTGAAAAGCTCTGTTAGCATATTGTTCTATGATAATATCTTTACACACTTGTCCTCACGTACAGAATGCAAACCCATGGAAGGCAGGAATCTTATCTTATTTGCCTCTTAATTGAATTTAATAAACACATTTGGAGGAAAGGAAGATTTTTAACAATTCAAATACAATTCCTTTCCTTCCCTTCTCTTCCATTATCCTCTTCATCCTTTCTTTTCTGGATAATTCAGACCATTATCATCTGGAGCAGAACAAGACAGGCATCAAAGTATAAAACTCAAGCAGGGTGAGGAAGGTATCCAAGTAAGAGGGCTCCCAGTCTGAGAGTCAGCTCCTGAGTGAGGTCAGGAAAGCATTCAGGTGAGGGACTGGCTTGGGGCAGGAAGCTGGAAGCCAAGTAGAGTGACACAGGGGGTGCCTGCAGGAAGTACAGGTTATCCGAGCCACAGCAGGGAAAGGAAGGCGTCCATGGATTGTGGCAGCTGCTCGGTGTGAAGTCAGAGCCCAAAAAAGAGTGAAGAAGGGACGAGCGCATCCACCGAACTTGGGCATCAGAGCTGTAGTTGGGTAAGCGGGTGGACACATGGAGCGGCACCCTGCATGGGGTGTCAGAGTCCAGGATATCCCACAGGATATCCTGCGGGAGGATATCCCGCAGAGGGTCAGAGCCTGAGTGGAGTGATGTGGGCATCTATGCAAGAGTGGCAACCCAGTGTGGAGATCAGAGTACCTAAGCCAGTGAGGAGGATGAAAGAAGTAACGTTCAGGTGCAGGAGTCTAGCCTGCACAGACAGAGGAAACGCTTCCACGCCAGGGGTTGGGGAGGTGTTGGGAGGTGCTGCCTAAACACCGTGAGAAGAGCCCTCGCACGGGTGTTCAGGGGATGCTGGCCAAGTCCCCGTAGTGATGGACACTAGGACCTGGCCTGGGGCATCAGAACATGGGTGCGGTGAGCGAGGCATCCGCACAAGAAACAGAGACACTGCTTACATACTGGGGGGTTGAACAAGCAAGTAAACCTGAACAAAGACATAGTCATGAGATCCGGAGTCAAGTTTCTGACCGTCTAGGAAGAGCAGCCAATACAGAAGGGGCCAAGATGCAAATGAATCCTGAGGAATTTTCAGAATCTAAAGTCATCTGCAAGAACAAGTGGGTAAGTCAAGTTTAAAATGTTCTAAATTTTAAATGACTTGAAGAATTGATTATCAGGATATTTTGAATACATCATAGTATATTTTAAATCGTATTAAAATGTTTATGTTATAGTGTATTCATTTTAGTAGAAAGTTTTGAAATAAAGCTTCAAAAATATCAGTGGCATGAGGAGGGTAATTCACTAAACCTGGTAAATCCAGACCTTGGGAGACCTAGGGGTCTTTATTCCAGCTTCCCCTCCTCTCTGGCCCCACTCCTTGCCCCCAGGGTACAGAATTAGTATATCAAGTGGGTCCCCTCACCCAGTAGAATGCCTTCTGATATGACATTTAATCCATTCATATGGCTCTGTGCCCAGTTGCCCAACAGGATGCTTATACATGGCCACCATTCCTGTAAACCACAGGAATACAGGCTGACTACTGCAGCCCCCTGTCTGCTCATTGTGTCTCCCCAGTTTTCCTGTTCAAATAGCTCAGCAAATCAGCCAGTCAGCTGCAACCCAACTATTTTTTGCAGACTCCCCAATCTCTATAAACAATTCACTTGGAAGCCAAATATAACCTTCTTCTCTCTCTCCCTGCCTTCCTCTATCCACAGAGTTCTCTTACATAAACCAGAGGAGTCTATAGTTAGAAGGGGCTGGTATGTGGTTGGGAATTGCCCATCTGGTTTGAGCCCTGGAGGGTCTGTCTCACTCCAGCTTCTCTAGAATTTGAGATGCTGGCTGTCCAATATGTCCTTGGTTTTGTCCCCTAGTCCAGAGCAACAGAAAAAAAGAAAGAGAGAAAGAAAAAAAAACAACTCAAAAGCCTAATACATAAACAAATGCAAAGGAAAATGTAACACAAAACTGGTGCCCATGATTAAAACCCAGTAGGAGACTGTCACAGGAAACCAGGAAAAAAGGGAATTTACATAGGTACTGTCTGAATCTTTACCAAGACTATATTCACATATTTGTGTAATTTAAAATAAATCAAAAGCAATGAAAAATTTAAAAACTAATTATTAACAGCCAAAAAAGTAACAGTGAATATAAATCACAGAATGAACTTTGTCACCATAAAATCAACGAAGAAAATCAAAAAATGAATAATTTGACCATATAAAGTAAATAAATGTATACAGGCTTAGCTCATATAAATAGATTAAAAAAAAAAAAAATTAAAACCCTAATGGTTAAATGAGCTAAAAAATATGAGTTAACTATTCATAAAAGAAGAAAAATAGTTGTATAAGTTTGAAAATTAACCAATATCTATTGCTTGCCTCAGATATTGGTTGGGTTTCTTTCTTCCCTTCTTTTTTCTTATAAAATTTCTATAATAAATATTTATCTCTTTAAAATCAGGATTAAAAAAAGAAACTTTTTAAATAGTCCCTCTCACTTTATCCAATCCAACCCAGAAAAAAATATATATGTGTATATATGCCAAATATACATTTTTTGTAAGAGTCTCAATACTAGTGAAATAAACAGAGAGAAGTATAGAACGAGCCCTTTTCAAAGAGACAATTTAAAAAAAAAGCTTCAACCCACCTTATAGATTATAATTGATTTTATACTAAAAAAAAAAGTCACTGAGTCTATTACAGGAGTCTTATAAGAAATATCAACACATACAAAGAAATTTAAAAGTTGTTGAGTTAAACAATAAGTATGTTACTTTTTTCCATCAACTATTTCCTACAGCTTCTTACTGAGAAAGAAAATTTCTTTCCTCTGGCCTTCAATAATTCTGACATTTAATTTACTTCTTTTTTTATTTTGAAGCTTTATGTGCTTTTTTGCCTTCACTTAATTTCTACACAAGGGGATCAGCTATTAAAACCAAAAATATCATAAATTTTAAAATTAAAATGTCAATCTGTTTATAGAATATGGATAATGAAAACTCAATACATTCATTACTGTCATGAAATATAAATAATTTTACATAGTATATTTCTCCAAGAATAAGTAAACCATAATTTTTTTAACTTCTATAATGTATTTTCTTTTTAAAGCTTATAGAGCTAGTCTTGTGTCTAAAATTAACCCATAGCCAAATCAACTAGCCAAATATAGGAGTATGGTCCATATACATGCAGAGAATTTTCTTCAAGAAGTTAACCCTAAACGAATCAAACATCAAGACACTTGCATCAATCACGCCAGCTGTCTGCTCTAAGGAAAACTGGAAGTGGAAGAAAGAGGCAGTGATCAAACAGAAGACATGGGAGACGCCTATGAATATTAATGCAGAATCCTGACTTATTCCCAAAAGCATTCTTTGACAATTCAAAGACATGAAACCTGCCAGTCAATTCAATCTTTCTGTAAAACCCTATCAACTGAAAAAGGAATGATAAGTTACATATTTCTTGAAGCAAAGATATGATCAAAGGAAGTAATGCAGTTTTATGATACTATTTTAAGAGTTTACACCAATCTTGAGTTATCCTTTTTAATTAAATCAAAAAGGACCAAGCTTTTTTTTAACCTAACATGAAGTTAAATACTATGCAACAGATACCCTGACACATTTATATTTTATATAGTGGGAAATTTTACTATTTTTCCCCATATTTGAAAGTATTACTTTCATTATTCTAGTGTGGACTCAACTTCACCCAAACTGAAGAGGATAAACAGAGTAGTGTTAAGCAAACTCTTCTTAGTGAACTGAGGAATACCTCATCCAGTTTCAACTTAGAGCCTGTTAAAGAGGAGTTAGAATTTTAGCAAACTAAAAATCTGTCAAGTAGAAAATAGCAGGCAGTCCTCCCCAGAGATCTGTGGGCACCGGACACAATGCGAGCAAGTAACGCGCCCCTGGTCGCAGCGGGAAGGCTCGCAGACATGACACGTTCAGTGCCAAAGGAAGGGCTCTAATTAGCGAAGGGTTCCGGTCTGGCAGCCAAGGGCTTAACCTTCGTTGGGAAATAATGAGTCAGACAATGTTTGAAGCCTCCATGTAAGATTTAGAGAAGAATGGGGGGTGCTGAGAACTGCCTCAAACGTGCTAAACCGACAGACACAGGTGACCGAACAATGAACTGCACACTTGGCAAGGGAGAAGAAAATATTTGGTACATGCTTACATCCTCCAGAGCAGCGTTCCTCTTCAGTCCCTGAATTAAGATGAAACAAATTGATAGGCCATATTATTTGGTTGAGTTACTTTAAAGAAAGTAGAAGACTTGGTGGAGGATATATATTTTCTGCAAACGTTTTTAGAACACTAACTTTTAAGATAAGGGAATATCTGGGAACTTCTCTGAAGATGAGAGACAAATCTCAGTTTAAAGGCTAAAAAGCTCATTAGCAAACACAAATACTCTGTAATTAAACATGTACACTCATAGCAGATTCATGACAATATATGGCAAAACCAATACACTATTGTAAATTTTTAAAAATAAATTAATTAAAAAATAAAATTCATATGAATTCTAAAATAAATAAATAAAATTACCTAAATGGAAGGCCAAGCCAAGGACCCAAAGTCTAGGCAAATTAGAACATTTTCTTCTTGTCTTCTAATCTAAAAAACTACTACAGCTCCCAAAAGTTTCTTGTACACATGATTTTTTAAATTCTTTTCCATTAGGGTTTATTACAGTATACTGAATATCCCTGCGTCATAATCTGGACCTTTCTGTTTACCTATTTTGTATATATAGTAGTTTACATCTGCTAATCCCAAACTCTTACACTTCTCTCACTCCCTTTCTCCATTGCTAATGGTAAATTTGTTTTCTGTTTGTGCGTCTCTTTCTGTTTCATAAATAAGTTCATTTATGTCATATTTTAGGTTTCACATATAAGAAATATCATATGGTATTTGTCACTTTCTGACTTACTTAGGCATATGTGATTTTTTACTCTTTACCCCACAGTGAGAAATACATTTGCGTTCTCACCCAGTACACTTAAACTCCTGTGAGTGGATGATAAAATTTTACAAAAACAATACTTACCCTTCCTACCATGATCCACTGATGTTTTCTGTCCTGTCCAATCTTTCTTTCTTCCCTCCCTTTCTCCCTCCTCTCCTTTTTTTTTAAAAATATTGAAATCTAGTTGATTAACAGTACTGTATTAGTTTCAGGTGTGTAGCACAGTGATTCAGATATATATGTGTGTGTGTGTGTGAGTGTGTGAGTATTCCTTTTCAGAAGAAATGTATTCCTTCTGAAATACATATACAGTGTATGTGTATTTTTTTCCCTCATAGGTTACTACAAATTACTGAGTATAGTTCCCTATGCTATACAGTAGGTTCTTATTGGTTATCTATTTTATACATGCATGCATGTTCAATCGCTGAGTTGTGTATGACTCTGCGACCCCATTGACCAGGCTCCTCTGTCTGTGGGATTCTGCAGGCAAGAATACTGGAGTGGGTTGCCATTTCCTTCTCCATGGGATCTTCTCAAGCCAGGGATCAAATCCACATCTACTGCATTGGCAGGCGGATTCTTTACCACTGCATCACCAGGGAAGTTGTTATTTTATATATAGTAGTGAAAGTGTTAGTTGCTGAGTAATGCCCAATTCTTTGTGACCCCATGGACTGTAGCCCGTCGGGGCTCCTCTGTCCATGGAATTCTCCAGGCAAGAATACTGGAGTGGGTAACCATTCCCTTCTCCAGGCGATCTTCCCAACCCAGGGATCATACCCAGGTCTCCTGCATTGCAGGCAGATCATTGCCATCTGAGCCACCAGGGAAGCCCATGTGTATATGTTAATCCCAACCTCCTCCTATTTTATCCTTTCCTGTACTTTCTTTTCTTGATCATGGCTGGCAGTTTGAATAATATTATCATGAAGGGTTGAGGTAATAAAATACAGAGCAGAATGCCCAGTATATTTTAGTTATTGAATAATTGTTACTAGTCTCTTCCAGGCTACCCCTTTGAAAAAAGAGGACTTCAAAAGAATTCATTTTTTCAGTTAAGATCCTTCATTGGCTCCCTTCGCCCTTCTAGATAAAAAGTCCATACTCCTTTCTAGGCAAACAATGGCCTTCACACTCTTTGTGTACCTTTCACGTTTTATCTCCCTCTGCCATCCTATTCTCTTTCCATAATCCTACCTTTTTGCCTCAAGAAAAGGTTCCACAGTTCCTAAACACATACTCATCCATTTCCTGTCTTACTTTTTCCTTCCTTTTTCCTGGTAAACTCCTATGCATCCTTCAAGAACCTGCTCAAAGTTTGATCTCCTGCTAAGCCAGATTGTTTTCCTTCTCTGGGCTGTTCTTGGCACAGGCAAAGGGCTTCACTCTCTCACACTGCGTTACCCACTTTCATTCTTCTGACTTCTCTCCTGGACTATGGGCTGCAGTGGAAGGTTTGAGGCCAGTACTAGAAGACTGGCAGGAAATGTATTCTGAGCTAAAGAATGAATATTAGCATACAATTAAATCTACATATGGCTTGTTTATGTAGACCGTACAGTCTGTTCCCATGCCATTATTCAAGGTAAGATTGCTTCACTGTTGAGCCCAGGACCCCGCCCGGGTTCAATGAGTCAGCTACTTTAGGGTGCAGGGATTTGAGGGGTGAGGTGGGGTTGAATTTCCTGCTGGGCTACTGCCAGACCTCTCGTGAGATGAAAGCTGGGGCCGCTGTGCTTCTTCCACCCCAAAAGCCCCGTCATGAAGCCAGCAGAAACTTCTTCCACCCCAGAAGCCCCGTCATGAAGCCAGCAGAAGCAGGAGGGATTTGCACGTGTGGGTAGGGGGCAAGGTGCAAAAACTTCAAAGAATTTGGCAGCAGTTTTGAGTAGTTTAAATGGTTCTTTCCTTTAAAGACCACCATGTTTCTTGTTTCCACCAGAGGTACAGCTGAGGAAGGGGGCATCTGCTAAGGAGAAGACCCCCTTGTACTTTTGCCAGGACCCTGGGAGTCCTTGAGCCTCACTTACAACACACTAAAGCCATCACACAGTTTCGCTTCTCACATGTCGCTGCCCGCAGATGGCCCCCAGACTCTACAGGGAGGACAGGCAAGGTTGCCAGCTCCTAATGCCTGCTTTCCCCTGGCTGCTCTTTAGATTCACTAGAGATTGTTTAATAAATTCTAAACCATGGCCAAGAAAATCAGTATCTCTGAGGGTACAACCCTGGTGAGGGTATTAAGTTCCTCAGGTTATTCCAACAGGCAGCCAAATTAGAGAACTGCTGGTCAGCCCAAAGATGTTTTCTGGTGGGGGTCCTCAGGTAAACCATTATGAATAGTCTATAACCTTGACCTGTACCCATTCCTGCCCCTCTTCCTGAGTTTCTCCCCTGCCCATCCTACCTGCTACGATCTCCACGGAGCCAGGGTGGACTGGTGGTTCCAGCTGCAGGTCTCAGCATCAACCAGGAGAAGAATCTCTTCCATGGGTGCACCTGGACATAGCTTCTCCTTTGGTGATACCTGCCTTGTTTCCAAACACTTTCAGCCTCTTCCTGCTCTAAGTTGTCACTTTCTCCCCGTTTCTAATTTGTAAAGTTAACCTGTTCTCTACCGCTAAAGTCCTTTGTCTTGTCCACCACAGCACCTCCACTCCCAGCACATTGCTTGATATATAGTAGGTACATGGTACATGCTTGTTGACTGACTGAATGACTGCATCTGGAGGAGTCCTTGGGCCTAGAAAAGAAAACAACCGTCTCAAAGACCCTTGCTAAATCATCTAACTTCTGGGAAAACAAAATCGAACTTTTAAGTCCCGCCCTGATGCTCCAGTTGCATCTACCTGGGACTTATCTCCTCCTGCCCAAAACCTTCCACCCCCTGTTCAACTACAAATGCCATCTCAACCAAAGATTACCCAAAACGTCCCGCCTGATAACGTTTCCCTTATCGCTTCCACAAACCTCCCTTTAAATATGAAGCCTCCCTAATCCCTCTCGTGCTCAGCCTGGTTGTTAGGCCGACTGTCGCCCCTCCTTGCCTGAATAAAGGTAACCCACCTCCGTTGAGGTTGTCTCTTCTTTTCTGCCTTGGCCCACACTACCTGACATTCTTGGTGCTGAAACCCAGGAGAGGGCGAGGCACTCGTGTCTCGATCTCACTCTTGCTCTCCCTCTATTGCTTCCCCTTTTCCTGGAATCTGGAAACGTGAACTCACTTTCTACCAGGGCTCATAAGTTCCCCTCAGGGACGCCTACTGCCCAGGTGAGTGGTGCAAGCCTTGTCCTAAGGCTTTATTGGTGCTTTACGTACCCACAGGCCACCGCCTCTATCCCCTTCTCTCTCTCTGACAAGCTCTGGAATAGGGAACTCTTGCCATTCCACTGCTCTACATGCAACACTCCACTCAAGCCGGCCCCTAGATTAAGGTAAGAGCTGGACGGTGTTCTAGAGGTGCCCTAGAACCCAGTCCTCTGCGGGTCCTGGGGACCCCGGCCCAGGGCCACTCTGTAGGCGACGGTGGGGGACGCTCCACCTCGACACAGAGCTCTCTTCTCATAACTCCTATTACTATGGGTGACAACTCGAACTCCCAGTGGGAGCCTCTGCTTGCCTTTTGATTATGGGATCTGGCCAGTCTGTCCCAAAAGATTCCCCTCTAGCCTGTGTTCTCAAAAATCTCAAACCGCTCTTACTCATTGAACTCAAAGCTAACCATTTAAAACAACTCTATACAGATCTGGCCTCAATACCAATTGGACAGTTGAAACCGCTGGCCTGAATTTGGCACATTTGACTTTAACATTCTTAAAAATCTCACTGACTTCCTTAAACGGAATGGCAAGTGGTCGGAGGTCCCATATACCCAAGCCTTTTGGGCCCTTCGGAGCAGACCCACCCTATGTGAGGCATGCTCCACCCACGAGGTCCTTCTATGCACCTTGCCTCCCAAACAAAAGGGCTCTTCAAATAACCCACGGTGGTGACCTTCTGCACCCCCGGAGTTTGACCCCACTGACAAGCCCCCTCCCTACCAGCCACACCTCCAACCCTCTCCTTCCCCCTCATCCAACTCACCTACTGACTCTGAAACCTCTCCTGACTCTCAACCCCACTACCCCATCTTCCTGACCCCTCCCCACTTCCGTCTCCCCCACTCCTCCCACCCCACCACAGGGTCAGTACATGTTTCCCCTGAGAGAGGTGGCAGGACCAGAGGGCCCCACCCAAATCCATGTGCCATTTTCATTGTCAGACATGAGCCAGATAGAAGAAAAGTTAGGATCATTTTCTGAAAATCTACCAGATACAGAAAGAATTCCTGAGACTCTCCCAGACCTATAACCTCACATGGAGTGACGTATATTATATCCTAAATACCACTCTCACCCCAGATGAAAAGGACCGTATCTGGGAAGCAGTGAAAGCCCATGCTGATCCCTTGCATAACCAAGACCAGGATAGCCCAGCTCCTGATGAGGCGGTGCCTCAGTTAGATCCCCACTGGACGTAGCAGCCTGGTGACCCAGGTATCAGGAGACTCAATCATATGACTACCTGCCTTCTAGAAGGAATGCAGAAAAATACTCCTATCCATGTCAGTTATGATAAAGTCAGGGAAGTCACCCAAAGGGCAGAAAATCCAGCCTTATTCTTGGCATGCCTCACAGAGGCAGTCCAGAAGTATACCAACCTAGATATCACCACCCCTGCTGGGTTACTCTACCTTCATGTTCAATTCATCAGGCGGTCCACCCCTGACGTTAGATGCAAGCTTTGACAACTAGAGAAGGGCCCTGAGACCGCCCACAAAGAGACCTTCTAGAAGTTGCCTTCAAAGTGTTCAATAATAGGAGGAGGCTACGAGAGAAAAAGACCATGAGAGAAAAGCTAAATATGCCTTTTTGGTGGCAGCAATTAAGACATCAGCCTGGCCCGAGTCATCCCAGACCGGGGCTTAAGACCCGCCCCTTGGACCCTGCTTCCGATGCAACCAGTCAGGACACTGGACAAAGACGTGCCCAACCCCCCCCACCAGANAAAGCTAAATATGCCTTTTTGGTGGCAGCAATTAAGACATCAGCCTGGCCCGAGTCATCCCAGACCGGGGCTTAAGACCCGCCCCTTGGACCCTGCTTCCGATGCAACCAGTCAGGACACTGGACAAAGACGTGCCCAACCCCCCCCACCCCCAACAAAAGCGTACCTAAACTGTGGTTGATGGGGATACTGGAAAGTGGACTGTCCCCAGGGATGTCCTGGCACTCCTGGGGAGGTCCCCACCTTCCAGACCTGGAGAGTGGAATGTCCACAGGGATGTCCTGGCGTCCCTGGAAAGATCCCCACTTCTCCCCAGAACCCCAGCCTAGCCCTACGAGAGTTGTTCCAATGACGGGACCCGGGTTCCAGCCCCCCGGCCCATGTCCTGGACACAAGCTTGGAACTTAGGTTAGATGGGGTAGTGGCTGGTGAAAAGACATTTATAGTAGGCACTGGAGCCGCTTTCTCTCTCTTAACTTCCTACTCTGGCCCAATTCAAGACTCAGAACTCACAATAAAGGGGGTCTCTGGAGAAACCTATATGCAGGTCAGGAAGCAACAGTTAGAACTGGACATGGGACAACAGACTGGTTCCAAATAGGTAAAGGAGTACGTCAAGGCTGTATATTGTCACCCTGCTTATTTAACTTCTATGCAGAGTACATCATGAGAAACGCTGGGCTAGAAGACGCACAAGCTGGAATCAAGACTGCTGGGAGAATAACCTCAGATATGCAGATGACACCACCCTTATGGCAGAAAGTGAAGAGGAACTAAAAAGCCTCTTGATGAAAGTGAAAGAAGAGAGTGAAAAAGTTGGCTTAAAGCTCAACATTCAGAAAATGAAGATCATGGCATTTGGTCCCATCACTTCATGGGAAATAGATGGGAAACAGTGTCAGATTTTATTTTGGGGGGCTCCAAAATCACTGCAGATGGTGATTGCTGCCATGAGATTAAAAGACTCTTACTCCTTGGAAGAAAAGTTATGACCAACCTGGAGAGCATATTCAAAAGCAGAGACATTATTTTGCCAACAAAGGTCCGTCTAGTCAAGGCTATGGTTTTTCCAGTGGTCATGTATGGGTGTGAGTTGGACTGTGAAGAAAGCTGAGCACCGAAGAATTGATGCTTTTGAACTGTGGTGCTGGAGAAGACTCTTGAGAGTCCCTTGGACTGCAAGGAGATCCAACCAGTCCATCCTAAAGGAGATCAGTCCTGGGTGTTCATTGGAAGGACTGATTCTGAGCCTGAAACTCCAATACTTGGGCCACCTGATGCGAAGAGTTGACTCACTGGAAAAGACTCTGATGCTGGGAGGGATTGAGGGCAGGAGGAGAAGGGGATGACAGAGGATGAGATGGCTGGATGGCATCACTGACTCGATACACGTGAGTTTGGGTAAACTCTGGGAGTTGGTGATGGACAGAGAGGACTTGCGTGCTGCAATTCATGGGGTCACAAAGAATCAGACACGACTGAGTGACTGAACTGAACTGGAGTTCCCTTAAGGCCAAAAATCAGCCCTCCATTACTCTGTCAGTTTGGAAAACTGACCATCATACACTCATTCCTCATAATGCTTCAGTGTCCCATGGCACTCCTAGGGAGAGATTTGTTATCCAAATTGGGGGTCTTTATTACCATATCCCCTCCCAATAGTGTCTCTATATTCTACATGCAGACGGCACCTGGACTATCCCTATCTCTCACCCCTGACCTTCCTTTGGATCTACCCGCCCTAGACCCCCAAGTCTGGGACACTGATCACCCATCCGTAGCCAAATATCATCCCCCACTCCACATTACCCTAAAAGACCCCTCAGCTATAATCACCCAACAACATTACTCTCACCCCAGAGGCCCACAAGGGATTTAAGCCTACCATATACCATCTCCAAAGTCTCCATCTTAATTCCTACCCATTCACCACACAACACCCCTAATTCTGGCAGCAAGGAAGGAACCAAACTCTTGGAGCCTGGTCCAGGATCTGCGAAAAATTGAGGCCATCATGCTGACATTCCCAGTAGTCCCTAACCCTTACACTCTTCTGTCCGACATATCCCCGACTGCAACCCACTTCACGGTATTAGATCTCAAAGATGCCTTTATCACCATCCCCCTCCACCCCCTCTCCCAACCCCTTTTCGCCTTCACCTCGCAAGACCCCGAGACTCATGTTTCCCAACAACTAACATGGACAGTTCTCCCCCATGGGTTCAGAGGCAGCCCCCACTTTTTTGGACAGGCTTTGCAAAAGGACCTACAGACACTCGACCTAGTCCCGAATCATCTCCTCCAATATGTAGATGACCTTTGAAGCCCAACCTGAAAACTCTGCCTTCAACATACTGCCAAACTGCTTGGGGCCCTGGGGTCCTGGGGTTATTGGGTGTCCTGATCCAAGGCCCAAGTAGAGGCCCAAGTAGTACAGACAAATGTCACCTACCTGGGCCTCTCCATATCCCACCAACAAAGAACTATTCTCCCAGATAGAATCCAGGCCTTGATTAATTGTCCACTTCTGAAAACAAAAAGGGAATTCCTGTCTATCCTCGGCCTCCTAAACTTTTTCCGTAGCTGGATCCCTAACTTCTCCCTTATTACAAAGCCGCTCTATGAGGCAACTAAAGGATGTCTGGGTGAGCTCCTCTTTAATCCCTCCTCGCTGCCAATCCTACTTGCCAGCTCACGGAGAGCCTCCTCCAAGTGCTAACTCTCCACCTGCCAGATCACACCAAACCGTTCTTTCTCTTTGCCCACTCCAACCAAGGACAGGCCCTGGGACTTCTGGGTCAGTGGGCCAGAGACACCTGGGCTCCCATAGCCTATCTGTCAAAACAGCTTGACATGGTGACCCAGGGATGGCCTCCCTGTGTACAGGCCATGGCTGCTATCTCAGCGCTTGTACCCGAAGCAAATCAACTCTCTAAGCATGCCCCTTTAACAGTCTGTTCTCCACACACCTTTCAAGACTTACTATCACATCAGGCTTTTCTCTCCCTTCCCCCTTCCAGGGTACAGGTCCTACATGCCTTTCTCCTTGACCCTCCACTCTCAGTTCAGTTCAGTTCAGTTCAGTCGTTCAGTCGTGTCCGACTCTTTGCGACCCCATGAATCGCAGCACGCCAGGCCTCCTTGTTCATCACCATCTCCCGGAGTTCACTCAGACTCACTTCCATCGAGTCTGTGATGCCATCCAGCCATCTCATCCTCGGTTGTCCCCTTCTCCTCCTGCCCCCAATCCCTCCCAGCATCAGAGTCTTTTCCAATGAGTCAACTCTCCGCTCTCATTCTCCACCTACTCTCCCCTTAACCCCGCCAGCTTATTACCCATGTCCTCTACAACAGACCCCCTCCTACATAGCTGCAGCCTAACGGTAGATCTTACTCAAAACCCCTTCCAACATTTAACAGATCAGCCCATCCTAGACCCAGACACCCCACACTGGTTCGTTGATGTCAGCTCTCAAAAATCCCCACCCTTCGCAGAAGGATATGCCATCATCCAGGGGGACCTTCATCACAATCACGGGACCCAGACAATTGAAGCTTCACCTCCGCCACCTCACACCACCTCCCAACAGGCAGAACTGATAGCTCTCACCAGAGCTTTGACTCCAGGACACGACTGAAGTGACTTAGCAGCAGCAGCAGTCTGTTATCTGAAAGCAAGTTACTTAATTTGAAAATCATTCGCTCATAAAGAGTGAATGTTAACATTGTGGGCAACAGAAGGTTTCAGTTACATATTGAAGGCATATATGAGTATGAATATATACATATACTAACATTTCACTAGTGCTAATAATGTTGAGCTGTCTTCCAGTATTTGTTTAGAAGGTATAAAATCTCTCCACTCAATAGTACAATGCTAATTAGGTATGCTAAAAGATGCCTCTTAAGAATTATAAGCCTTAAGTAAATAAAGTAATAAACCACTAATAATAATCTTAAAGTCCAATAATTGGTGTTAAAATTTTTAAGTGAAGAACACTGCAAAACAAATAACTGGTATAGGACTGTATTACCTTTCTAAAGGGCAAAAAATGTGAATTCTGAAATGTATCTGTCCCCATGGATTCCAACTTAACTAAGAGATTGAAAATTGTACATTTGTTTTCCTAGTCAAAACACTGAGAATCAGGGTTATTGTTTTCTCTAATAGAAATATTTCAAAATAGAATGCATACATAGATTCCAGAGAGAACAAGAAAAGTGCCAGACTTGCATAAAGCTCTCCTTGTTTCTTTTTCCTTCCCTATCTGGACAGGGAACAGTTTTCTCTTGGGGCAACATAGTAAAGGCTCTGATGAACTATGACTCCAGAAGAAACAAACGCACTTTATCTGCCCCATCTCTTGTCAGGTGAAGGGAGAATTATACTTGGTGAATGTTCAGAAGCACCCTGAGCTTTCTGTCAGACCCCTCAGTGTTCGAAGATCTCATGGAACAGAGGTTCAGTTTAACCAGAATATTGGGGGAATGACTTGGTGATTTTAAAAGTTACACTAAGATTGAAAATCAATTGCTTATAGGGAGTAAATATAAACATTAAAGAGGGCTTTCCCTCTTTAATGGTAAAGATGGTAAAATAAAACCTGCTTACAATGCAGGAAACGCTGGTTCAATCCCATCCCCTGGAGAAAGGAATGGCTACCCACTCCTGTATTCTTGCCTGAAGAATTCCATGGACAGAGGAGCCTCGTTGGCTACAGTCCATGGAGTCGCAAAGAGTTGGACATGACTGACTAACACTTTCACTTTCACCCTTTTGATAGATGCAAGTTACATTTTTTGGAAGAAAGTTACTAAATTTGTAAATCAACCTCTGCTTGTAGGGAGTAAATATAAATGCGAAAGAGCACCGCAAGGTTTCATTAGCCCACAGATACAAAATTGGCTGTTAAAACTATATACTGTACATTTTGTTCACCAACAAGATTATCTGGAAAATATAAAGTACTCCTATTTGTGACCAAAGAAGGTAATAGTTGTTATTACCTTCAACAGCCTGCATTGCTTTGTTTATTAACTATATACATTACCTTAAAATTAAGTACATATTAATTAATATAAGTTGTTTATTAGTATAATTTTTTTATCACATATTTTATCATTATTTCTCTTCTCTGCTAGAATATAAGCTCTTCTCTGGTGGAGATAGTCATAGTTGTTCACCAAGCATGTAGGATAGTACCTGGCATACTCCACAAAAATTGTGGAATGATTAAAATATAAAAGTGAAAATTAAAAGAAGGAAAATAATTCCATTGAAGACATGTTGAAATACAATAAAATCAGATAATAATTTTTAAAAATCATCTCCAGAAAGAGTTAATCTGTTCTCATTAAAGAAAAAGTGCCATACAACCAGGATCTCCAGCATCTTTCTCAGTGGGAGAAAGCCTTCCTCATGGCGGACAAGTCAACACAGAGGTCTCTCCTCCCTGCAGACGTTGGCTCCAGTTCACCACTCTCAGGGTAGTAATCCCATACCTGGCTCTGGTACTTTCCATCTGAACTGATTCTACCATAAAATTTATACTGCCACTTATTCAAGGGAATAAACATGGATTAAATGTTTAGCCCCAAGGTCCTGGAAGGATATTTGAATAAGAGTTGAAGCCAAAAAATTAGACATGGATTGAGACTATAAAGATTTCTGTGTTCTCTCTGCTTATTCAAGCTTGAATTTTGAGGTAACCACTGAATAGTACAACTGCATATTTTGGTTCAATCACAACTCGATCATTAAATATCATTTAAATATGAGCTATAACTTTTCTGAAACAAGAACAAGTCAAAATGTTTGGTAAGCTATAGATAACAATTGAGTATATTAGACAACTTAGGAAAGATTGTGATGAATTTTGTGATGAGTAAAATTGAATCCCTTTTTCCTAATTACAACACCTCTCCATCTCAACATATACTTACTACAACCCCCACCCACAGCCTCAGTGTCACTACTAAAGAAAGTATTGCCTTGAAGACATCAATGACTTCCTACTTAACAAATCTTCTCAATGATTCTTTGGCCAGCATTTCATAATTTGTATTGCCTTAGTTTAGGTAACCTTCCACAATCCCAGATATTTTCCTGATTTACAAAGATCTGAGACATCTAAGACCACTCCTCACTGAAGTTAGCCAATGGGGCTAAGTTTTCTCTTTTGTTCTTTTGATTTCCATTGACAACTCACACATTATTATAATATCACCTACAAGAAAGTGTGTTTTCTTCGAAGTTATAATTTTGATGCTCAATGACCATTTGTTGAATGAGTGAATCCTATTCTAGCTATCATCAAAATTGTCATGCTTGTCACATGGAATTATGAGACGCTGCTTAAAAATATGCCAAAAGTTAATATTAAATCTTAACAAGCAAAGAATACGTAAGCTTACATCAATACTTACACAAAGTAAGAAATCACCTAATATGCTTCCTATTAAGGGAATAGGGTTCCCATCCCCCAAATCCCCATAAAAACAAACAGTGGAGTTGCAAAGGTGAGTGATTCAGCCTTGCTATCCTTGCCACTGCCTCCCATGTTTCTTTTTGTGCTTACTTGCCCATTAAGGCTAGAAAGTGAAAGTGAAAGTCACTCAGTCGTGTCCATCTCTTTGCCAGAGTGGGATTGACTATGCAGTCCTTGGAATTTTCCAGGCCAGGATACTGGAGTGGGTAGCCTTTCCCTCCTCTAGGTGATCTTCCCAACAGAGGGATGGAACCCACCTAGAGGCTGGTGTTAAAAAACACAACACATTCCTGAATATTCACTGTGAGACTAGAAGAAACAACAGGCATATCTCAGGAGACCCTGGATTTAGACCTGGCTTAGATCCATTTCTGCAGACCTCCAACACTATTCACCTACAAAACATTTTGAGCCCTTCCATTGCCTCAAAAAGCAGTGATTCAACACATCTTCTTATTCTAAACAAGGTTTTCCCAATTTTTTCAAAAGTTTTTAAAATGTCTCTATATTGCATTCTAAATAACTCATCTCAATGATTCTTCTTTTTATTGGCCAGGCTATTCCCTTCAACTCACACAGCCAACATATTAGGCTAGCTTCATAGCAGATTTGAAGTAAACATGTTTTTTATATGCTGAATCATACTCACCTCAAAAAATTCACTTGTTGAAGTTTTTATCCCTTCATTCATTTAAATGACTCATGACTAAGTCAGACTAACTCAGTTGACTCCTCCCTGTTTTAAGATTAACTGTCTGGGATCTTAATTACAGCTGCAAAATCCCTTCACTATAATTTGATTGAATAACTAGGTGAATGTATGTACGTACACAGGGACCAGAAATCTTAAGGACCATCTTAGAGTTCAGTCTACCACTCTAATATTTTTGGTTTTCTTTTTTAAGGAGGATAGAGTAAAAGTGGGTTGAAGGGGATAGAGAAGGACTATTGTTTCTTAACAAATCCATTTGTTTTGTGGAAATACATACACAAAAAATGAAAGATATGACACAAGAGGAATAGCCTAAAATTTTAAATAGCATGAAAAACAGAAATAGAAAAGTAGAACAAAGAGGAGAGTCTGAGTTTTTAGTTTTAATTTTGGATTTTTCTTTTTGTTTTTCTAGCAAATCAAGATGTTTTCTGGTGGGGGTCCTCAGGTAAACCATTATGAATAGTCTATAACCTTGACCTGTACCCATTCCTGCCCCTCTTCCTGAGTTTCTCCCCTGCCCATCCTACCTGCTACGATCTCCACGGAGCCAGGGTGGACTGGTGGTTCCAGCTGCAGGTCTCAGCATCAACCAGGAGAAGAATCTCTTCCATGGGTGCACCTGGACATAGCTTCTCCTTTGGTGATACCTGCCTTGTTTCCAAACACTTTCAGCCTCTTCCTGCTCTAAGTTGTCACTTTCTCCCCGTTTCTAATTTGTAAAGTTAACCTGTTCTCTACCGCTAAAGTCCTTTGTCTTGTCCACCACAGCACCTCCACTCCCAGCACATTGCTTGATATATAGTAGGTACATGGTACATGCTTGTTGACTGACTGAATGACTGCATCTGGAGGAGTCCTTGGGCCTAGAAAAGAAAACAACCGTCTCAAAGACCCTTGCTAAATCATCTAACTTCTGGGAAAACAAAATCGAACTTTTAAGTCCCGCCCTGATGCTCCAGTTGCATCTACCTGGGACTTATCTCCTCCTGCCCAAAACCTTCCACCCCCTGTTCAACTACAAATGCCATCTCAACCAAAGATTACCCAAAACGTCCCGCCTGATAACGTTTCCCTTATCGCTTCCACAAACCTCCCTTTAAATATGAAGCCTCCCTAATCCCTCTCGTGCTCAGCCTGGTTGTTAGGCCGACTGTCGCCCCTCCTTGCCTGAATAAAGGTAACCCACCTCCGTTGAGGTTGTCTCTTCTTTTCTGCCTTGGCCCACACTACCTGACATTCTTGGTGCTGAAACCCAGGAGAGGGCGAGGCACTCGTGTCTCGATCTCACTCTTGCTCTCCCTCTATTGCTTCCCCTTTTCCTGGAATCTGGAAACGTGAACTCACTTTCTACCAGGGCTCATAAGTTCCCCTCAGGGACGCCTACTGCCCAGGTGAGTGGTGCAAGCCTTGTCCTAAGGCTTTATTGGTGCTTTACGTACCCACAGGCCACCGCCTCTATCCCCTTCTCTCTCTCTGACAAGCTCTGGAATAGGGAACTCTTGCCATTCCACTGCTCTACATGCAACACTCCACTCAAGCCGGCCCCTAGATTAAGGTAAGAGCTGGACGGTGTTCTAGAGGTGCCCTAGAACCCAGTCCTCTGCGGGTCCTGGGGACCCCGGCCCAGGGCCACTCTGTAGGCGACGGTGGGGGACGCTCCACCTCGACACAGAGCTCTCTTCTCATAACTCCTATTACTATGGGTGACAACTCGAACTCCCAGTGGGAGCCTCTGCTTGCCTTTTGATTATGGGATCTGGCCAGTCTGTCCCAAAAGATTCCCCTCTAGCCTGTGTTCTCAAAAATCTCAAACCGCTCTTACTCATTGAACTCAAAGCTAACCATTTAAAACAACTCTATACAGATCTGGCCTCAATACCAATTGGACAGTTGAAACCGCTGGCCTGAATTTGGCACATTTGACTTTAACATTCTTAAAAATCTCACTGACTTCCTTAAACGGAATGGCAAGTGGTCGGAGGTCCCATATACCCAAGCCTTTTGGGCCCTTCGGAGCAGACCCACCCTATGTGAGGCATGCTCCACCCACGAGGTCCTTCTATGCACCTTGCCTCCCAAACAAAAGGGCTCTTCAAATAACCCACGGTGGTGACCTTCTGCACCCCCGGAGTTTGACCCCACTGACAAGCCCCCTCCCTACCAGCCACACCTCCAACCCTCTCCTTCCCCCTCATCCAACTCACCTACTGACTCTGAAACCTCTCCTGACTCTCAACCCCACTACCCCATCTTCCTGACCCCTCCCCACTTCCGTCTCCCCCACTCCTCCCACCCCACCACAGGGTCAGTACATGTTTCCCCTGAGAGAGGTGGCAGGACCAGAGGGCCCCACCCAAATCCATGTGCCATTTTCATTGTCAGACATGAGCCAGATAGAAGAAAAGTTAGGATCATTTTCTGAAAATCTACCAGATACAGAAAGAATTCCTGAGACTCTCCCAGACCTATAACCTCACATGGAGTGACGTATATTATATCCTAAATACCACTCTCACCCCAGATGAAAAGGACCGTATCTGGGAAGCAGTGAAAGCCCATGCTGATCCCTTGCATAACCAAGACCAGGATAGCCCAGCTCCTGATGAGGCGGTGCCTCAGTTAGATCCCCACTGGACGTAGCAGCCTGGTGACCCAGGTATCAGGAGACTCAATCATATGACTACCTGCCTTCTAGAAGGAATGCAGAAAAATACTCCTATCCATGTCAGTTATGATAAAGTCAGGGAAGTCACCCAAAGGGCAGAAAATCCAGCCTTATTCTTGGCATGCCTCACAGAGGCAGTCCAGAAGTATACCAACCTAGATATCACCACCCCTGCTGGGTTACTCTACCTTCATGTTCAATTCATCAGGCGGTCCACCCCTGACGTTAGATGCAAGCTTTGACAACTAGAGAAGGGCCCTGAGACCGCCCACAAAGAGACCTTCTAGAAGTTGCCTTCAAAGTGTTCAATAATAGGAGGAGGCTACGAGAGAAAAAGACCATGAGAGAAAAGCTAAATATGCCTTTTTGGTGGCAGCAATTAAGACATCAGCCTGGCCCGAGTCATCCCAGACCGGGGCTTAAGACCCGCCCCTTGGACCCTGCTTCCGATGCAACCAGTCAGGACACTGGACAAAGACGTGCCCAACCCCCCCCACCAGAAGCCTCACAGAGGCAGTCCAGAAGTATACCAACCTAGATATCACCACCCCTGCTGGGTTACTCTACCTTCATGTTCAATTCATCAGGCGGTCCACCCCTGACGTTAGATGCAAGCTTTGACAACTAGAGAAGGGCCCTGAGACCGCCCACAAAGAGACCTTCTAGAAGTTGCCTTCAAAGTGTTCAATAATAGGAGGAGGCTACGAGAGAAAAAGACCATGAGAGAAAAGCTAAATATGCCTTTTTGGTGGCAGCAATTAAGACATCAGCCTGGCCCGAGTCATCCCAGACCGGGGCTTAAGACCCGCCCCTTGGACCCTGCTTCCGATGCAACCAGTCAGGACACTGGACAAAGACGTGCCCAACCCCCCCCACCCCCAACAAAAGCGTACCTAAACTGTGGTTGATGGGGATACTGGAAAGTGGACTGTCCCCAGGGATGTCCTGGCACTCCTGGGGAGGTCCCCACCTTCCAGACCTGGAGAGTGGAATGTCCACAGGGATGTCCTGGCGTCCCTGGAAAGATCCCCACTTCTCCCCAGAACCCCAGCCTAGCCCTACGAGAGTTGTTCCAATGACGGGACCCGGGTTCCAGCCCCCCGGCCCATGTCCTGGACACAAGCTTGGAACTTAGGTTAGATGGGGTAGTGGCTGGTGAAAAGACATTTATAGTAGGCACTGGAGCCGCTTTCTCTCTCTTAACTTCCTACTCTGGCCCAATTCAAGACTCAGAACTCACAATAAAGGGGGTCTCTGGAGAAACCTATATGCAGGTCAGGAAGCAACAGTTAGAACTGGACATGGGACAACAGACTGGTTCCAAATAGGTAAAGGAGTACGTCAAGGCTGTATATTGTCACCCTGCTTATTTAACTTCTATGCAGAGTACATCATGAGAAACGCTGGGCTAGAAGACGCACAAGCTGGAATCAAGACTGCTGGGAGAATAACCTCAGATATGCAGATGACACCACCCTTATGGCAGAAAGTGAAGAGGAACTAAAAAGCCTCTTGATGAAAGTGAAAGAAGAGAGTGAAAAAGTTGGCTTAAAGCTCAACATTCAGAAAATGAAGATCATGGCATTTGGTCCCATCACTTCATGGGAAATAGATGGGAAACAGTGTCAGATTTTATTTTGGGGGGCTCCAAAATCACTGCAGATGGTGATTGCTGCCATGAGATTAAAAGACTCTTACTCCTTGGAAGAAAAGTTATGACCAACCTGGAGAGCATATTCAAAAGCAGAGACATTATTTTGCCAACAAAGGTCCGTCTAGTCAAGGCTATGGTTTTTCCAGTGGTCATGTATGGGTGTGAGTTGGACTGTGAAGAAAGCTGAGCACCGAAGAATTGATGCTTTTGAACTGTGGTGCTGGAGAAGACTCTTGAGAGTCCCTTGGACTGCAAGGAGATCCAACCAGTCCATCCTAAAGGAGATCAGTCCTGGGTGTTCATTGGAAGGACTGATGTTGAAGCTGAAACTCCANTGTATAGATGTGAGAGTTGGACTATAAAGAAAGCTGAGCGCAGAAGAATTGATGCTTCTGAACTGTGGTGTTGGAGAACACTCTTGAGAGTCCCTTGGACTGCAAGGAGATCCAACCAGTCCATCCTAAAGGAAATCAGTTTTGAATGTTCATTGGAAGGACTGATGTTGCAGCTGAAGCTCCAATACTTTGGCCACCTGATGCAAAGAGCTGACTCATTTGAAAAGACCCTGATGCTGGGAAAGCTTGAGAGCAGGAGGAGAAGGGGACAACAGAGGATGAGATGGTTGAATGGTATCACCGGCTCAATGGACATGGATTTGGGTGGACTCCGGGAGCTGGTGAGGGACAGGGAGGCGTGGTGTGCTGCAAAGAGTCGGATACGACTGACTGAACTGAACTGAACTGAATGGATAGAGCCCGAGTTACTTTTTTTTTGGTTTGTTTTGTTTTTGGCTTGCGGGATCTTAGTTCCCTGACCAGGGATCAAACCCATGGCCCCTGCAGTGGAAGTGTAGAGCTCTAACCACTGAACTGCTGGGGAATTCCTGAGCCTGAATTACCTTAGACTGCATACTGAGGGAAGGTGTCTCCAACAAGGTGACAAATAGGAAAAGGAGTATGTCAAGGCTGTATATTTTAACCCTGCTTATTTAACTTCTATGCAGAGTACCTCATGAGAAACGCTGGGCTGGAAGAAGCACAAGCTGGAATCAAGATTGCTGGGAGAAATATCAATAACCTCAGATATGCAGATGACACCACCCTTATGGCAGAAAGTGAAGAAGAACTAAAGAGCCAGAGAAAGAAATGGTAAGTTTCTGCCCATACAAAGAGCTGGGGAAAAACCTTCCAGGGAAAAGGCTCAGCCAGTGCAGAGGCCTGATGGAATGGGCTTTTTGTATTCTAAAAGAAAGGCTGATGTGGTGAGGGAGGGGTTGCTGCAGAGGTTGAGGTCAGAGAGGAAGGCAGGGGCTGGATCTTGTGGGCCTCCTAAGCCGTGAAATAAATGTCAGTTTACATTTTTCATATTAAAAAAAATTTCCCAATGTGTTGGAAAGCCTTTGGAGGGTTTTAAAACATTAGAAGTGCCGAGATCTGACTTCGATGTCAAAATGACCTCTAACTGCTGGAGGGGGGACACTCTGTAGGGTGCCGGAGCCGAAGCTCCGTTCTCCTCAGAGCAGAAAGCAGCCGCCTTTCAAGGAGAAGGAAAGTGAAGCTCAGAGACTGACAAGACTTGTCCTAGGTCATGTTTTTAGATTTCCGGTTCCCAGATCGGTGCTCCTTCACGGCTATCCATTCTCTGAGTGCAGAGTAACTGACCAAGTTCCAGGCAAAGCTTCTTCGCCTCGTTTGGAAAGAGAATGAAGCCCCTGGGGCAGCCAGACGCATGCTTTTGACAATGTTCCTGCTTCATGAAAAGTCTGGTGCTGCCAGACTCACGGTTTACCTGGGTTGCGCTGTCCTGGTCAGTTACCATTATAAGAGGGGCTCACAGATGCAGTGAAGGACACTGACAGAGTTTGGTAAACAGGGACATTCTGGATAAAGAGGAGGGCTCTCTTTATAAGTAGAGGTGGAAATAAGAGACAAATGTTTCTATATGCTTTAAGCAATAGATCTTTATTGAAATAATCCTTCCTCTGTGAACAAAATAATCTGGCTTTTGGGGGGACGTGAGGAAATGGATGCGATTTCAGCTGTTGGCATTTTTCTCCACCGCTTTGAAAAAAGAGGAGGATGGAATACCGGGGATGAAGCTGAGACGTCCTTCCTCGCTTGCAGGGAGAAAGGTCTGGAAGCCAGCGAGCCGCACACCCGCCTCTCAACGAGCAGTGTATTCTGATTGGCTGTCTCTGCCTGCCTCAGTTTATTCCTCTTATTGATTGGTAGGGTCCTTCCGCCACGTCAGGGCCTGGTTCCGACCGGCCAGCCCTTCCACCTGCCGCAGAGTCGCCTGGAATTGGCTGGGTTCTGAAGACCCGCCGGCTTGCCTCTTGCCACCATCAGATTCTTCCTCATTAACCAAATGAATCACAATCCTAATCAATTTGAGCAACAGAATTTATGTAACTACTCCCTGCAGGGTGTCTGCTCTCAGTCGGTAGCGAGATTAATCCTCTCTCTGGGAAATTCCAGCCGCGCTGGTCAATAAACCTTAATGATGACTGAAAACTCCCATCTGTCTCTGCTCAGGGCAGGTAACCCCTGCTAACCAGACATCTCAGTTGCAGTACCCTAGATACGGGAGGACAAGGACAAGACTCTCCCAGCCTAGATGGGCCCTGACCCGTGCAGAGCGCACAGTAGGTGTTCAATTAAGGACAGGGACTGCCCATTCCAGCGACGTGCTGAATCGCTTAAAGCCCACAGGAGGTGTTCGATTTCTCTTCATGGGGGGTGAATAAAAGGGAATGTGTGCTGCTCAGATACTCATAAAACGCTCTCAAGTTCCGGAATTGCAACCAAGCCCCTCCGGCTCTTTCCGTCCTTCACTCCCACGGCTTCCTATGTCCATATGCAATTCCGTCCTTTTACTATTTTGAACTTTCTGGGCTCGGAGACTTGGTCCTTGATGTTCGCTGCCCTTGAACTGTCCCAGCCCCCTCTCTCCCAAACAGGCCCCACACCGGCTGCATGGGAGGGAAGGGTAGCGAAGTGGAAAGTATTCCACCTCTCTGTGCTTAACCTTTCCCTCTTAGGAAAACTACACGAGTCTTAGGAAGATTAAATGAGAAAACATGGTGAAATTGTATCACCCGGGCGCCTGACTTATTTAATTAGCGGCAGGCTGTGTTTGAGGCACTGGGGATACAGAGCTCAAGACTAGCTTCCTGCTCCCCAAGAATTTAATTTCTAAGAGACAATAAGCAGTTAAGCAAAGCAGAAGATTATTTTAGTTAGGGATCAATGCTAAGAGGAAATAAAATAGAAAAAAAATGTTGCCAGATGTTATTGGAGTGAGGAACCCTTTGGGGAGTTGCCATTTGCATCCAGACCCAAATGTAGGAGGGAACAAACCACAGGAAGATCTGGGAGCATGGCATTCCAGAAAGAGTTTTGGAAAAGCAAGTGCAAAGGCCCCGAAGTGAGGGCCTTTGATCATCTGGCTAAGGTTCATCACACAATCATCTAGCTAACGGTCTGCAGGATTGAATGCTTGATACCCACCTAGCAGGGGCCAGGGTCAGGATTTGAACTCAGGTTTTTTGCCCTTCAGTATGGAATGCTTGTCATTACAGCACAGAGAAGGCATAAGAAAGCAAGAGTGAGTGAAGATGAAGTGGAATATACATTGTCTTGTCCTCCACCAGATCTGAATCTGCCTGTATCTTCCTGACAGTTTGCAAGTCTGTGGGATCCTGACTCCCACTAAATGTTCCATCTCTCCTGCCAGGTTGTCATGTCAGTTCACTTCAGTTCAGTTCAGTCACTCAGTCGTGTCCGACTCTTTGCGACCCCATGAATCGCAGTACGCCAGGCCTCCCTGTCCATCACCAACTCCCGGAGTTCACTCAGACTCACGTCCATCGAGTCCGTGATGCCATCCAGCCATCTCATCCTCTGTCGTCCCCTTCTCCTCCTGCCCCCAATCCCTCCCAGCATCAGAGTCTTTTCCAATGAGTCAACTCTTCGCATGAGGTGGTCAAAGTACTGAAATTTCAGCTTTAGCATCATTCCTTCCAAAGAACACCCAGGACTGATTTCCTTTAGGACTGACTGGTTTGATCATCTTGCTGTTCAAGGGACTTTCAAGAGTCTTCTCTAACACCACAGTTCAAAAGCATCAGGTCTTCAGTCCTCAGCTTTCTTCACAGTCCAACTCTCACATCCATATATGACTACTGGGAAAACCATAGCCTTGACTGGACAGAACTTAGTTGGCAAAATAATGTCTCTGCTTTTGAATATGCTAAGTTGGTCATAACTTTCCTTCCAAGGAGTAAGCATCTTTTAATTTCATGGCTGCATTCACCATCTGCAGTGATTTTGGAGCCCAGAAAAATAAACTCTGACACTGTTTCCACTGTTTCCCCATCTAGTTCCCATGAAGTGATGGGACCGGATGCCATGATCTTAGTTTTCTGAATGTTGAGATTTAAGCCAACTTTTTCACTCTCCTCTTTCATTTTCCTCAAGAGGATTTTTTGTTCCTCTTCGCTTTCTGCCATAAGGGTGGTGTCATCTGCATATCTGAGGTTATTGATATTTCTTCCGGCAATCTTGATTCCAGCCTGTGCTTCTTCCAGCCCAGGATTTCTCATGATGTACTCTGCATAGAAGTTAAATAAGCAGGGTGACAATATACAGCCTTGACGTACTCCTTTTCCTATTTGGAACCAGTCTGTTGTTCCATGTCCAGTTCTAACTGTTGCTTCCCGACCTGCCTATAGGTTTCTCAAGAGGCAGGTCAAGTGGTCTGGTATTCCCATTTCTTTCAGAATTTTCCAAAGTTTATTGTGATCCAGTCAAAGTCTTTGGCATAGTCAATAAAGCAGAAATAGATGTTTTTCTTGTATGCTCTTGCTTTTTCAGTGATCCAGTGGATGTTGGCAATTTGATCTCTGGTTCCTCTGCCTTTTCTAAAACCAGCTTGAACATCTGGAAGTGCACGGTTCACTTAAAAAAAGTTCCCTCAATTAGTTCATTCCAGTTCCTTCTTCATTTACAACAGGGAAGAACCAACTACTTTTACAATTTGGATTTTTGTTTGTTTATAATACATGCGCATTTTATAACAGAAAATAAAAAAATGTGTCACAAAATAAAAATCAGCCAGGATTCCAGCCCCTTCTGGAGATTTTGGTGTTTATCTTTAGAAGATTTTGCATATACAGTTTTAGAATATGCTTTTTTATGTCTGTCATAAGAAAGTTTTCAAATGTATTTTTTTAACAGCTACATAATAGTTGAAGGACCAAACCAAATGTCACTATTTTAGGGCATTTTTTATTATAAACAATGCGAAGGTCTTTCTGATCTGTACATTGCTGTTACGTAACATCCTGATAGAGTAGTGGAAATGCCCTTCACCTAACTGAAAGCTGTGTCTGGTGCTCAGGGAAACCATATTCTTGGCCGAAGTGGTTAGGACCATTTGTGTTCTCAAACACCTTACCTGTGAGTAGCAAGCTTTGTGATCACTCTCTATTGAGAAATGTATATTGTCACACTTTCTCCAACTTTACTCATTCTCAGCTTCTAACATTTGGGTCCCATAAAGAATACAATGGGGGAAAGAAGAATATAATTTAATGTTACAGTTTGAAACAACAAATACTTAAACAGTACTTTAGACACATGAATACCATTTAACAATATTTTTATTAAATACAAGTTGGCAGGAAGGTGAGGCTGACAGGAACAGGGCCTGGCTTCAATACGCCAGAGTCTAAGGTGACTATGTTTTGCTTCTGTGGGGGCCCTGCCATGGGGGTGGACATGGGCGCTAGGAGGCAGGGGTGATAATCTTTGAGGATGTTGGGTTAGAGTAAGGGGTACTCTTCTAGTAAGCCTGGAGAACAAGCCTAGTACCAAGCGGGTGTCTGAGGAGCTGGGGGGCAACATTCACCCCTGCTAGGTTGGAGAGGGTGAGTCTGCCTCTTAAGGTGGAGCCTCAGGTCTTTTCCTTTGAAAACCAACATGCCCACATCATCTCCAGGTTCCACTCTGGCCTCAGAAAACAAAAGGAAAAACAAATTAAACCAGAGAAAAAGACACAGGAAAAGAGACAGTGAGGAGAACAAGAAATATGAGACATAGAGGGGGAAAAAAAACCCAGTTGTGGGGAAGGTGGATGGTTTGAGATGCAGAAATCTTGGTAAAAAGCTAAACAGCAAGATGTTACTTGGGTTTGGATGAAGTTATGATGCCTCCTCGGCTGACAGCCTCTAACTCTCGAAGAGTTAGTGTTAGTCCATCAGCCCTGTTCAACTCTTTGTGACCCCGTGGACTGTAGCCTCCCATCTCTGTCCATGGGCTTCTCCAGGCAAGAATACTGGAGTGGGTAGCCATTCCCTTCTCCAGGGGATCTTCCTGACCCAGGGATTGAACCCAGNACTCTCGAAGAGTTAGTGTTAGTCCATCAGCCCTGTTCAACTCTTTGTGACCCCGTGGACTGTAGCCTCCCATCTCTGTCCATGGGCTTCTCCAGGCAAGAATACTGGAGTGGGTAGCCATTCCCTTCTCCAGGGGATCTTCCTGACCCAGGGATTGAACCCAGGTCTCCTGCATTCCAGCAGATTCTTTACCATCTGAACCACCAGGGGGAGGCCAACGTTAGGAAGGCCAACGTCAAATATGCAGATACCCCATGGGCTAGAGAAATGGCTTGGTGCCCTCTTGCTGAAAATCAGTTTCTCAAACTTTCTGGAAACTGATTATTTCTCAGCGGAGCAGACAATGGAGAGGTTGTGCCAGGGAACAGCCTTTCCTGAGCATGCCTTCAGGTCCCCTGAATTTCTGGGGAGGCAGAGGAAAATGAAAACTGGTGTGACTCTGGCTGGAGTCAGCAGGTGGGAGGAGGAAAGGGCTGGGCAGAAGGGTATGAGGGAAAGGAAAAGAGAGGAGGAGGGCTGGGGAGAGGGGAAAGAGTTTCCTTCTCCGTACCCACACTCACCTCTTGCTGCCAGCAATTACTCTGCCTTCCCTCCAGGCGGCAGGAAATGGTGTGGTAACCACTGGAAAAGCCCAGGGGGCACTGTCAGCTTCGGCAGGTGGTGCTGGTTGAGAAAACAGAAGACAGTAAATGAAGGGAGTTCACTTACACCGTGGGAACAGATCCTTGCTCAGCTTCGCCAAACTCTTCAAAATAACTTCCCCCCACTGGCCAAAAAAGAAACTTTTTGTAGGAAACTCCAGAAAAACAAAAAAAAAAAACCCGACCCATAAATGGGTAAGAGGAGATTCTTTAAGCTCCACTGTGCTCCCTTCCCCACCCCAACCCTGTTACAGACACTGGCCAAAATGCTTTTTCCATCTTTTGAATCCACACTCAGAGAGGTCCTCTGGCAAGCTATCCCCCTCCTCAAACTCTTCCTCAGGCTAGAGGGCATCACTCTTTCATTCCTTTTGAATCCTCTTGGTTCTAGATCCTTCTTCACCTCTGACCTACTGTCTTCCCCTTCACAATTAACGGGACAGTGGTTAAGCTGGCTTCTCTCCTCTTTGTCTTTTGAAATATCAAAAAATAAGCATGAGAGATCTTGAGGGATCAATCCCCTCCTTATGGAAAAGCAACTGAGGCCCAGGACAAGGAAGAGCCCAACAGAGGCTCACACAGTAAGGGAACCAGCAGGGTTGGGGCAGAATTGAACCAACGCAGCCTTCCCAATGCTATTACTGTTAAACTCCAACGTTTAGTTGGCGCTAAACCTTTTCCTTTTGTCCCTTCCCCCTCCAAATTCCGTAACCTGTGCGTGGGTCTAGGCTGACTCAAGGATCCTCCCTCCTGATGCCCACCTGCCTATGATGCGTAGGCACGGAAAGTTAGTTGCGAGCTGCAGATGAGAACAGCACGGCCACCTTTGGGGTCAGAAAGTCAGGGGACCACTGGTCTGCCCTCCAACCGCTGTTTCTTATGAGGCAATGCTACTCATTGGCCCAGCAGAAGTGACTGACAGGTCGGCAGCCCAATGAATGATGAATCTTGAAAGTGCTGTGGCCGTTAACAGCCTGTGCTCTCATCGCGAGACCGTGGGATAACGGTTTTGGCCATATCTGGTTGGCCATTGTTCATACCTGAAATCCCGCGACTTCCTAGTAAAGGGCGAAAGGAAATGTTCTCCTTCGAAGGAGACATGCGTTTGGGGGATCACACTTATAAATGGGGTGGGGCTTGATTTATTAAGCTGGTGGGAAAGCAAGTGGGCTGGAGGGTGGGAAGGTGGCCAGTCTACCTTTAGGTAGCCCTCAGAAGGCCAGAGTTGAAGGTGTTTACTGCGGCTTTTATAGCTTGTATGAAATGCTGAGGCTTTTCCTGGGACCTGGGTGAAATGATGCGACCACTTCTGGGGACTCTAAACGTCCGGGAGCTAGGGACGAGGTTGGCAGGCAGGTGGGGCAGTGGTTGTGGTGATCTTACTCGTGGAAACGGTCTCTTTGCGAAGGCCTCTAAGTAAGTGCTGTCATGGATAGCGAAAGAGGAGGCCTTGAGTTAGATTCTTCTAGAGTATATCGGAATAGTTGGAGATGGAGTGGTCCATCTTGTAAGGGTAAGCCAGGGAAGATGTGGCCTCTGAAAGAGCGGCAGTGGATCACTATACAGTTTTTTTAGAAGAAGGTGTCAGAGATGAAGAGAGTTGGAATAGAGAATTGAGATGGAAAGTACGACAAAAGGGAGACGGCTGTAGGGACTCCCAGCTCCCAGAGAAGCTGGGCAGATACGTGCCTGGCACATAGTTGTCACTCAGTACATGCTAGCTATTACACCTCTTGGGGGCTGGGAGAGGGGCTGTTAGAGTCTCACAGTCAAACCGGAATAGAAAGTGAGTGGAGAAGTAAAAGAAAGAATCAGGAAAATAGGCCATGCCCTCTTGTGCACACTGTAATTACGGGAACCACAGGAGCCTCCCTTCTTTGAAGATGAGAAGGGAGGATTGAATTATGAAGAGTTAAGGGTGTCAAATGTGGTAGAGCTGGGAGCCCAAAGGATGGGAAGTGGGCATGAAGAGAGATTATTTATGGTCCTTCCTAAACGTATCTTAAATGGTACCTGTTAGAAATGAAGTGAAAGAGGGAGGTACAGATGAGAAGGGGATTGGGACTCAGTGTGGGCAAGCACTGGGTAGGTTGTCATGGTGGCTGGGATGGGGTCTTGGGGAGGGGCCCGCCTTGTTGTTTTCTTGGGAAGAGGGAATGGTTAGATTCAAGACTCCATTGGAAATTCCCATCAGTCATTGTCACAAGTGTCAACTTTCTCAGGGACCACTGGTCTTTAAGGGCTGAGAGAGAAAGGCTCCCCTAACAGACCCTGAAACAAATCATTTTCTCTTTGACAGGGAAGGTGTATATCACTGGAGGCTCCTGAATATTCTGGGGAGTACAGAGTACAGCTCATGATGGTTCTGAACAAAGAACCCCCAAGTTGTACTCCATTTCCCTTGGTCTTTCCTATCCTCACTAGTTTCTGTGTTCCCCTTTATCAAGTTATTGAATCAGAGGTATTTGCTGGGGGGTGCAGAGTTGGCAGTGCTGAGGTAGCTAAGAGAAGGTGATGCTGAAGGAAGACTAGAGAGTCCTTCTGAGTTCCCAGATCACCCTTAATATGGATCTATTGGAGGGTGGAGAACCCATAGGCCCACAGTGGAAGTGGAAAGCCACGTGGACTAGCCTCCCCAAGCTGAGGGGCTCTGGCCTATGGTACCTGGGAGAAAAAGGGTAGTAGGATGGAGATAAGGTCAGCCAGAGGGAAACAAGAGGAGACAGAGAAGAAAAGGACAAAGATGAGAAGGGCTGAGGCAAGATGGAGGCCAGTGACACGAGGTGCCAGCGTCAGACTGCGAGAGCCAAGAGCTAGCCCTTAAATAATCTAGTTAAATAGCCTAGTTGCCAAGTCTCCAAAGTCTTTTCTACTTCTGTTTCCATGGAAGAAGTTTCTATTAACTTATAAAGAAAATTTATAGCATCCTCAGTATCTCAAGATTCCAGAAAGTCTCACATTTACTAAAGTTCAGATCTGTTTTACATAAACCCTTCACAATCTTGTTGATGCTCACAGGCAGTTCCTGATGATCTTATCATGGGTTTCAGATATGGGTGGGACAAATGAGATAGGCAATGGGTAGTTGGAGAACCAAATCTAGGCAAACACCTTCTGGAAGATGCTCTGATTTTTCACACCCATGGATCAAGGGCTAAATAAGCAGTTGAATAGGAGTGAAATGAGCTGCTTTGGAGCAGCCATGGGATGTGGCAAGACAGTGGCATTGCAGTTGGGGCACTCAGGCAAGTGATAATAGTATCACAAGAGGAGCTGTTGGCCCTGGGGTGGAGAATGTAATGCAGTACTGTGGTGGGGGAGGGGGCGTGGTGGGCATTTGACTGGCTATCAGTGAAGGCTAGTTTTTGATGATTTGGATGGTTTGCCCACAGTGATTAGAAATAATTCTGAGAAACTGAGCAGGACTCAAGACAAGAGGCTGGGAAGGAAGTAGGGCCGGGGCAAGGATGATACAGCTACTGAACAGGGCCCTGAAGCCAACTGTTGATGGTAGAGGAAGGTACTCACCCCTTCCGCAGAGAGAAACCATGTAGGCCAGAGAAGATCACGATTGAGTTGGTGATAGAGAAGAGGAAATAAACAGACGTGAAAGAGGCAAACAAATGTGCTAGAGAAATCGGAGAGAATCCCATTAAACTGATTGGTCTTCAGGTCATCTAAGGAGGTCTTTTTTTGTTCTTCCTCCTGAGATAGTCCTAATAAAATGCCAGTGATGTTTAGAATGGGTTGAGGGTTTTCTGGGGGTTTAGAAAGTGGCTTCCACTACTCACCCTCAGCACCCTCAGCACCCTCAGCTAAATCCTCTCGATGTGTGGGAAGTATGTGTACAGTGGAAACTGGATTTTTATGTGGGAAGACGAATGCCTTTCTTTGCTGTGGCCTTGTCTTGGGGACTCAAGATATGGAAAATGTCCAAGAAGAAGGGAGGTGGTTGACCAGCCAGGAGTTACTTATCTCCTGATCTTACATGCCATGCCCAAGGGCTTCCTTCTTATAATGGGATCTGGTGGTCAGTAAAGAGGCTGAGAATCAGGAGGGGAAGTCAGGTAGGCAGCGAAAACTTATTCTGAAGGGAGAAGCAGCCTGTGGGAAGAGGACAGGTGGGCGTCCAAATGGATGAATCACTTGCTTCCTTCTGGCTGTCCTGGGCCATATCCTGCATCTGTCTTTATCTGTGAGACTTGACTCCTCAGCCTCCTCAGCCTGTTGTCACTCACGTACTTACAGTAAAATGAGGAGCAGGGATGAGGGAAGGGATTGAAAACCAGGAGAGACGGGCTGTGGAGAGACTGAGCCTAGGTGATAACCCTTCTCAGAGGTGGAAAGAAAGACAGGTACACCGAGGCAGTAACAGATTCCCCACGTCTCTTTTCTGCTCTTCAACTGAGTGATTACGCTCATCCTCAAGGGATATCTTCCTTCTTAATCCAGAATTTAGAGCCCTCTACTCCAACCACAGTACTTTCTGAGCTTAATTTGAGTTGAGTGCCTGTATTTGCTAAAGAATGGCTCCTCAGCTTGTGAGGGAGGGGAGTGAGACGGTGGTTTGTGCTGGCTGCCAAACCATTAAGGAAGAGCATTTCTGAGAGACAAGCCACAATGGCCGCCCTTTTCCTTTTCCAGATGGGCAAATCCAGGAAAAGGTAGAATTGGGGATACAACGTGGGGTTAGGAGGCTGGAGGGAGTCGTGAAGTTTTACCCCGTCAGTCTACTGAGAAAATGTGGTTGGGAAAGGAGATGTGTTGCGAGAGGAGCACAGCCCTGGGTAGACATGGGAGTGAGCCTCAGATGGGAGCACCAAGAGAGTTCGAAGGCGACGCCCCAGGGTCGCTCCTCAGGGAGGCATTTTATGGCATAATTAAGTCTTCTTTTTGGCCACAAGAAATTGAGATGGGTCTCCTTCAATTCTTTCTTCTCCCTGTGGCATAACTGGAACTTGGTGCGTCTAAGATTCAGGAATAATGTTTTGGGTGAGCTGTTTCTTCTGTGTGAGAATGGAAGGAAATAGTAATGTCAGATTGAAAGGAAATAAAAGTTTCTCACCCTTGGAAGGCATTTTCTTACTGTTGTCCTGTTCTGGTCAGTTCTCCTTTGCTTCTCCAAAGCCCCTCTGACGAGCCGCGGAGGGCAGAGGAGACAGGGAGCGCTATCACTGCCGTGGAAGTAAGCAGAGCCTTTTCACCACAGCAGCCTACGATGAGACTGAAATTTTTCAAAAGGAACTTTTACAGGGAAATTAAAAGTTTAAGAAGAAAAAATAAGAAAATGTGAAATACAGGGGCCAAGAGATCTTTTGGCTGGTTTGGAACCTGCTCTGATCCTAAACTTGCTGTTAGCTCTTTGGATTGGATTCCAAACTTGTTCTCAGTTTGATCTGGTGGAAAATGAATTCTTCCCAGACCCTGGGGCTGTCTCCTCCACTACAGTGTCTCCTTGGCCCTTCTCAAGTAGGGGGAGCCTCGCCTAGTCTGCCCATGAAGCTCATCTTTGTAGGTTTTTTAGTTCCTATCTCCTCCAGCCTCTGGGGAGCCCCTCTGATTTTTGGAATCCTTCGATTTAACCTAGATTTCTCTTGGTTGGGGGCTTCCCTGCTGTCTCAGATGGTAAAGAATCTGCTTGCCATGCAGGAGACCTGGCTTCAGTTTCTGGGTTGGAAAGATCCCCTGGAGGAGGGCACGGCAACCCACTCCAGTATTCTTCTTGTCTGCAGAATTCCCATGGACAGAGGAACCTTGACTAGTTGGGATGCAAGTCCCTGTTATCTTCTACTTCCAACCTGTGTAGGGATTCTTCTTGGAGTGGGAAGGGAGTCAGGCTGTAACTGTGATAGTCAGAGCAGAGTTGTCAGGTCATTGGCCAAAAAAGGAAAATGCTGCCCCGAACTCACATTTTCCTCTTTGTTCCCTTTTTGGAAATTCCTAAGAACATCATTTCCTGTCCCCACATGGCCATCCTTCCAATGGTTACAGAATCCAGTCTTTATACTTTTATACAATTCATACTGAAAATACAAATTCTCTCAAAGCAATTTTTCTTAAAAGAAGGGCCATTTCTTCACAGAGAAGACAGGTTTGGAGCCTAATAATAGAAACTAAACCTCAAAGAAAATATGAACGTACTCAGTATCTAAAAGAATGAGCTTGTGCAACTGCTAAAACAGTGAGCAGATGGGCCTGAGGATAAGGGTGTGGGCGAGTGAGGAGGCCGCCTTGGGCAAGCTCTGGAGTCTAGTGGTCTGTTCAACAGTCTCCTTGGACATTGGCAGGCTTGTGGGTATGTGGCTGGGAAACAGATGAGGGATGTCAGTAGCAGAGCCCAAGCAAGCTCTGTTGATTCAGTTACTTCAAGGTAACTGAAGATACTGTGTGTTTGAGGTGACTGATGCTTGCTAGTCAGTCAGCCTGAGAGGAGGCTTCATTGAAAGGTTGGGGACTGAGCCTCAGTTGGGTCAAATGTGCTTCAATAGAAGCTGCCTGGGTGGGGAGAGAGAAAGCTGGAGAATGGCATACATCTTGAAGTAGCCTGAGTGTGTCCTGGCTGGTGGCCGGAGTCCCAGGGGGAATGCTAGGCCCTACCCGAAGGCCACTTGGTCCCATTATTACAGAATTGTGGGGGCACAAACTTTTAGGCCAGAACAGTTTCTCATCAAGTTGTGATGGTGGTTTAGAGTAGAGTGTTCCTAGATACAAGTTACTGTTTAAGGGAGGATGAGCAAACAAGAGGACTCACATCTCTGACTGTTCCCTTGGAATGCTCTAGAAAGCACACACCTTCTGCTTTTGTTTCATCCTCACATTTTCTCCAGTTCTCCAGAGTTTCCAACTCTTTTTCTTCCAACCTCTGGTTCCTCCCCAATTATTGGGTTAGATGAGGTTAAGTGGCTAGAAAGGAGAAATTGCCAGGAAAGAGACTTCAGTGAGGGACAGTTGAAAAAATTTCCCAGTTCAGAGCTGTAAATGGAGATACTGATAACATAGCAACATCTGATGGAATGGATGATACTTGATAAGCTTCTGGTCTGGGGGTGCAGGGGTGGAGAAAGCTAAGTGAAGGCAGGGCCATGGCGGTCCTCAGCAGGCTGCAGTCTAAGGTGCCTATGTTGGGCTGCTGTAACAGACCTGGCTGACCTCCAGAGTTGTTTAGGAAAGTACTGGGAGAACCTACCAGTGATGGTCTTCTGATGAGGGCTTTGTGTGATGTGACCGGTTTTCCTATGGGTAAGCAGGGATGCATCCAGTTAGGTAGAACCATGCAATGGTAGGAAGTACTAGGGACCGTCTCTTCACTGCACCTCATATGGGGCCACGTGGCGTGTGGGCACCTGAGGTTCTGAGGTTTAGGGATTGGGAAAGTTCTTCTGAATCATCTGCTATCTTCCCTTCCTGCGCTCTCCCAGCTCTCCCGAGGGGGGAAAAAGCTTCAGATGGGAGGAGGGGGCTAGTAGGGGTAGAAAACAGGTAAGAGGAGAGAGAAGCATGGAAAGAAGTTAAACTAGAAAAAGCGGATTAGACGGTCTAGGAAAAGGTGATAACCAAGTTCTTGTGATCCATCAAAAACAGTTCAGCTAATATGCAGAGTGCATTGTGATTTTAGAGTGCTGTAAGCTGCAGGAAGAACTGTTTGTTTACACTGTACATTTCAGATCAATCCTCTCTGCTTGGAGAAGGTGTTTGCTTTTACAGAAGCAGGCCTGAGCCTAGGCAAGATTCACTGTGCCCAGTTCTTGGTCTGCCTGGGGAGTGTGGAAGGGGCCGTGGAGCGCAAGGAGCTCTAACCCCTGCCAGCTGCCTTTTCTGTCTCTCTCCCTGGGGGTCTAACATAATAGAGATAAAGCCCACACTTTTAGACTTTTGGTGGGCAGCCCAGAAGACAGAGTCGTGAACGGGCTTGAGTGTGAGCAGTGCTGGGGTTAGGAGTCAAATGAAGAAAGAAAGTCAGACCCCCTCTGACCCCCTCTGAGACCCCGTCAAAAAACTCCGGCAGTGCAAGGAGAGAGAGTGGGAACTGGAGAGGGGAAGAGAAGGAATGGGGGGCGCGAGAAGGAGGAAGAGAGTGAGGGTTGCTCAGCTCCACTTGAAACTCATTCTTACTGTGGGCTTTCTCTATTGCGCCTTGATCCTGATGGAAACATCTGGATGCTGTCTGGGGGAATGGTTGACCTAATTACAAGGGGGCTGCCTCTGAACAGTGCCCAGGTATAATGTGCTCCCTTTATCTCAGTTCTGACAGAAGGTAGGCACAGCCATCCCTCCTTTTCTAGAGTCTTCCTAATCTCTTAAAAAAAGTTAACTTGGCAGCACAGAGTCTTAGACGTGGCAGGTCAGATCTTTAGCTGTGGCATGTGAACTCTTAGTTGCAGCATGTAGGATCTAGTTCCAGGACCAGGGATTGAACCTAGGGCCCCTACGTTGGGGGCGTGAAATCTTAGCCACTGGACGACCAGAGAAGTTCCTAGATCCCTCCTAGACTCTTTGCCACCCCAGCCCTGGCTAGTCCACTCTTCAGTGGTGGAAGACTTGTGGGGTTTAGCAAAACAAATGCAGAAAGAAAGTAGAAAAGGCAGAGATATGGCTTTTTTTTTTTTTGTCTGTCCAGGAGAACTTTGGGCTCTGAATCCAATTTTCCTTGAGTTTGTATCTAATAACTATACTGGTGAAAAATAATAAATATGCCAGAGAGCAATTGGGAGATAGAATGGTTAATGCTTTCCTTTGGCAGGCCAGAATCTAAGGTGAGCGTCTAGAAGATGGTCGACTCTTGCGTTAGTTAAGTGAGGTCATGGGTGAGGACATTAAGGCAAGTTGAGTGACATGGATGGACTGGGGTTATTCCTTCAGAGGAGGTACATGGAGAGTTTCTGATGAATGGGGAAAGCCTCTTCTGAAAGATGCAGATTCAGAAGCAGCGTTTCCAGATGAAGCATAACATGTGGGTGGCTCTTCTTGCTGATTCAAGCCTGCTCTTGTGGCTGAGTGGTGGCAGGCGCCCTCTCTTACCCCTTTCATAGCTTCCCTGGTTTGTTTCCATCTTGAGAGGGGAAAAGTATCATATAACATGAAAGACAGACCCAGAAAGAGAAAAGTCACCTATTGCCTGGAATGCGGAGACCCAGAAAAGATGACATCTACCTGTCAAGTCTGCCAAGTTTCCCCACCTGTGCAGTCCACCCCTCAAAAAGATTGATGATTCAGTTATATTTACCAGGTTTTCAGAGCCTTTTAAAGGTGCAAAGGGAAAAACAAAAACAACTGGAGCTACTTAAAGCCACTTTTGCTAAAACTTGCACTTTTTCCAAACTTGCCAGAGGCAAGTGAAAGTCCATTACTCATCTCGTTAATTACCCATGGGACCTGGGTTTGTGTGTGAGAAGAGGGATAGAAAATGGAGAGAATTTTAGAGTCAGAGCCAGGTAGAAGACAGCTTCTTCCCTTGTTTTCTGGAGCTCCCTGAGGACACAGAAGAGGCTCTTTTTATCTCTGTATCCTGAATGTCTAGCATATCAAAGAGTTCAGGAAACAGGCATTTATTGAATTGAACTAATAGTTTGTTAAATTTCCATGTAGGTAAATACAAGAAATTAGCTCTGGTGGAATAAAGGGCCGCAAGAGTGGAGGGTAGAGCAAAGATGATCTAAAATTGGAAATCCAAGGGAGAGAAGCAGAGTGTATCCAAAATAAGCACTGATGGAGCTGGGGTAAGAATGGACATGAGAAAGGGAGAGGGCAAAATGAGCTGGAAGAGAGAGAAGTGAAGGGCACAGAGCTGGAGGCAGTCTAGCTCACGGGCTATGCCACCCTTTTGCACACTTCTTCCTCCAAGACCTTCAGTCTGGAGTCTTGCCTTTTGGTTGTAGCTCTGGCAAGTAGGACCCCTGGCTTCTCACTGGAGAACACAGACAGCATATTCAGACTAAGGAGGCATAGGGAGAGAATGATTCCCAGGTGGTATGAGATTTGGGGGGGTCAAAGCTCTTAAAGCCAGGGTGGGGAGAATGTATTCAGTTCAGTTCAGTTCAGTCACTCAGTTGTGTCCGACTCTTTGCGATCCTATGAATTGCAGCACGCCAGGCCTCCCTGTCCATCACCAAGTCCCAGAGTTCACTCAGACTCATTTCCATCGAGTCCGTGATGCCATCCAGCCATCTCATCCTTGGTTGTCCCCTTCTTCTCCTGCCCCCAATCCCTCCCAGCATCAGAGTCTTTTCCAATGAGTCAACTCTTCGCATGAGGTGGCCAAAGTACTGGAGTTTCAGCTTTAGCATCATTCCTTCCAAAGAACACCCAGGACTGATCTCCTTCAGAATGGACTGGTTGGATCTCCTTGCAGTCCAAGGGACTCTCAAGAGTCTTCTCCAACACCACAGTTCAAAAGCATCAGTTGTTCGGCACTCAGCCTTCTTCACAGTCCAACTCTCACATCCATACATGACCACAGGAAAAACCATAGCCTTGACTAGACGGACCTTAGTTGGCAAAGTAATGTCTCTGCTTTTGAATATGCTATCTAGGTTGGTCATAACTTTTCTTCCAAGGAGTAAGCATCTTTTAAATGTATTGGTGGACCTTAAAACAGAGCTGCAACAGAGAAGAGTTACTACTGCTTCAGTGAAAGATAACCAGCACTTAAAGGCAATAGATGAGATTCGCCATCTGTAAAATCTGTTCAGATTGATCTCTTTGCTCAGAGCTGATCTGTTACATGTAAATGTCATGAAGAGCCCACTTAAGTTAATCAGAAACTCAATAGTCTCAATGTTACTCCACAGCAATTTGGCCTCTGGGAATTGCACCATTGTTGCTGGGAGGCTGCATAATCATGACTGCAGAAAAAGGGGAATTGCTCAGCAGACCCTAATCTGACCCATGGAGAAGAGGACCTTTGGCGGGGCTAGGAGTCTGGAATGAAGATCCCAGGTTTTGGAAATGTATGTGTAGGGAGGTACCTCTCTTCTCTGCTGGTGGTTCCCAGACATAGATTCACAAAAAGCAAACTATCCCCTCTAAAATTTGGAAGACTAAGATTTTTTTAGGTCAGAATATTAAAAATCTAAACCTGATCTACAGTCACCATCAGTTTACGAAAGAAAAGGGTCTTTTACTCCATAAAAAGAGGAAGAATATAATCTCAGAGCAAACACTGTTTTCATGATTTGTTTTGGGCAGCAGACAGGCCAACATCTGGTATTGAGAAATCTTGATCTAGTCTGCTTCTCTGCTGCACTGCCTTTGCTTTGACAGCACGATGCGATGGCTTGAATGACTTATACCTGGGGACCAGACAGACGCCTAGAGTCTGGGTGGCCTGCAGAGGTGCCAGCAGCAGCCACTGCGGCTCCAATCGGAGTGGACCGGGTGGTCCGATTTCCTGAGTTCGCTGGTGAATTTTGTGCCTTGGGGTTGTTTTTGTGTTCTTTCATCAGCAGAGAATGCAGTGCCTTCCTCTCTTTCACATTTTCCAGGGAGAAAATCCTTCTCATTCTTCAAAACCAAGCTCAGGTGCCATGTCCTCTGAAGTTGTTTCCTGAAAACCTTCCCCTCTACCACATCAAGAAGGAAGTTTTGACTACAGTAGTCCTCCCTTGTCTCCAGGGTCTTCCAAGACCCTCAGGGGACGGCTGAAACTGGATAGTACCAAACCCTATACACACTGGGCTTTCTTCCATATGCTAACTAGGCGGGTAGTGTGTACAGTATGGATGCCTTGAACAAAGAGATGATTCACGTCCAGGGTGGGAGGGAGTGGACAACGTGAGATTTCATCATGCTACTCAGAACAACGTGCAATTTAAAACTTATGAATTGTTTATTTCTGGAAAATTTCATGTAATATTTTCAAACTGTGGTTGACCACAAGTAACTGAAACCTCAGAAAGTGAAACTGTGGGTGAGGTTGGGGGAACTACTGTACTTTACTTCTCTGTATTTCAGAGGATAATTTGTGTTCTAATTTTTCATTCATAGGCTCTATTAGTGGCATAAACAGTGTGCTAAGGTGACGACTTTCCCACCAGAATAGGGAGTTTGCAGAGACAAGAAGCATCTATTTTTGTATCCTCAGTGCCTGATATATAGGAGGGAACTTCAAGTCCAACTCATCAGGAATTTTGTTCGGTTCAGTTCACTCAGTCAGTTGTGTCCAGCTCTTTGCAGCCCCACGGACTGCAGCACTCCAGGCTTCCCTGTCTATCACCAGCTCCCGTAGCTTGCTCAAACTCATGTCCATTGAGTCAGTGATGCCATCCGACCATCTCATCCTCTGTCATCTCCTTCTCCTCCTGCCTTCAGTCCTTACCAGCATCAGGGTCTTTTCCAGTGAGTCAGTTCTTTGCATCAGGTGGCCAGAGTATTGGAGTTTCAGCTTCAGTGTCAGTCCTTCCAATGAATATTCGGGACTGATCTCCTTTAGAATTAACTGGTTTGATCTCCTTGCGTTCCAAGGGACTCTTCGAGAGTCTTCTCCAACACCACAGTTCAAAAACATTAATTCTTCGGCGCTCAGCTTTCTTTATAGTCCAACTCTCACATCCATACATGACTACTGGAAAAATCATAGCTTTGACTAGATAGACCTTTGTTGGCAAAACTTTGTTGGACTTTTGTTAGTTTCTCTAAAACTGATGACTGGCTGGCATCAGGTCTCTTGGCAGTGGGCAGTAGGTGTTGATGTAGACTGACAGCTGTTTTATGCCTTGGGGTTTTGACAGGCTTCCTTGGGGGTGGTTTTAGAGACCTACCTATAAAGACTGGGGTTCATAGATAAGACTCCAGTTTAAGAAATAGTGGACAGAATGAAAAGCAAAATACCAGCTTGTTTTGAGGTCCAAGAAGTAAAACTGCTTTATCTACTGAAACCAGTGTTTGAGGAAATGACCTGTCATAATTAAATGTGCTAGAGGCCCAGATGCTAAGACCAGTTTGCTGGGTCAGAGCAGGACCACAAGCAATTCGACCTGGTCCAACTTCTTTGGATTGTTCTTAATATTTTGTTATAAAGCTGACCCCTTGGTCTCTTGAGTTGCAGATGGGGGAACTGGTGTGCTTCCTGGTAGGGAGCAGGTTGTAGCAGATAGCCATTCAAGCTGTTCTGAAAAGTCTTGTGATGGAGAGCTCCCAACTTCACAGGTAGTTTATTTTGCTTCAGGATAGTTGTGATTATTTTTAAAAGTTATTTTTATTGAACTGAAATCTGCTTTCCTTGTAACTGGGGCCCATGGGTTCTTGTTTACCCTTCAGTACCCTATAAAAGTCCCCCAGTCTCTAATCCACTTGCATATTCCAAGAAAGAAAACAAATGTCCCCGATAATTATTGTAAATCTTATTGGCTCCTTATATTATGCTTTCTCCTCTATCCCAACCATTCTTCATAAAATGTATTTTTAAGTCCTTTTACAGTTCTGCTCACCCTTCTCTGGACTTGGTCTAGGTCATTAAATATCCCCGTTACTTGTTCCATTTTTCTAGAAACTTGAAAGGCTGTTAAGCTAGGTTTTCCATTTTACACTCAATGCAGGTTGATTTAAGTGTAGGATTTACCAACTAGCCTTAGTAAATGTCATTATTTTAGATTAATGCCCTGTTGGTTGAGATAGTTCTGAGTCTTAATTCAGTCAGCTTATATCAGCTCTACCTCTCTTTTTCTGTGAAATTAGCATATATTGAGGGAGGCTATGTTTGTTGTCTTTGTTGCTGTGATATAAAAAAGTGTTGAGTGATGAAGCCAAGCAGAATACGACTGTGGTTAATCACACAGTGACGGGTTCACCTGGCTGTCCTGTCATCCTGTATACATATTTCTGCCTGGTTGGTGTGAATATTGTGAGACACTTTGTCAAACCCTTTCCTGGTCAAGGTATAAAATAAAATGTGCCTGTTGTTTCTGCCTGTTCTCAATCTTTGTCCCACTACCAAACTGGGAATTTGATTAATATAGCATGACTACTTATCAGTGAATATCTGATGGGATAGTTTTATCTTGTCAGTCATCTCAGATAAGGAGAGGATTACCCCAAGCTATATATATATATATATATATTTGATTCTAATATCCTTTGAGCAAGACAATACTTTCTCTTTTCTGATTCTGTGTTTACCAAGCAATACTCTACTCTGATCTCTTCATTGTACTGCCTTTCCAAGAAGAACTTGGGGGTGGCACACTGCTTATTGCAATAAGAAGCAATTGAGCTTTGAAATCTCTTTGTTAGGAACTTGGTGTGTGTGTGTGTGTGTGTGAATCTGTTCACTGGAGCCTGACTGACGAGATGATGAAATCAAGTTTGCAATATATATGTTTCAAATCCCGAGATGAAATGATCCCACCAAAGAGTGACTGCCCAGGCAAGTTCCGCCTAAAGGAACCAACCAAAATTTAGACGAGAGAGAAATCACTTGTAGATTGTATGGTAGAGATCAAGAGGGGCTACCTGGAGGGGTGAGAAAAGAGAAGTCTGCTGTTCACCGATGTACTTTTAAGTTTCTTTCCTAGATTCCTAGGAAGGGATATAAAGAGAAGTTCCTCCACCCTCAAATCCTGGCATAGGTAATTTGTTAGCTCATTCTATCATACGTAGATGGTATATGAAAGTACTGAGGTTTTGAATTAAGATGATGGCAGACTTGTAAAGTCCAGTAAGAGTGTTTTCTATTTGTGATGATTCTAACTAGCTGCTTGTGTCAGCTGGTAATAGGCTGCACCCGTGGGTCTACTTTTGAACTTCAGCCACAGGCATTCTTGCAGCTCCCTGCTACTGAGTGGCTTCGAGGTCACAGCGGGCCAAGGCATGGTGACCCATCAGTCACAACTGTACACGTCTGTGCAAATCAGGACCAGTGGCTCTTGCTCCGTTTCATGCTCAGGAAGGAACAGGAATCAGATCTCTTGTTCCTTGTTTGGCTTCTGCCACCTTCCTGGTACCTTGCTAGGCAACAGTCTGGTCCCCTTTTGCCCAAGGGGACGTTGGACTTGGCCCCCTTCCGAGACTCGGGAAACCTTTCTCCTCACATCCCTGTTTCTCACAGGCACTTTCCTACTCTACCTCCAGAATGTGACTGGGTGGCTTTTTGCTCTCCCCACCAGCCATGGGCTCATTTTGCTTCCTCTTTTCACCATGACAATATCCCCGAGGTGAGAATTTAAAACACCAAGGTTACCAGGTTGAAACTGGAGGGAGAGGGAGAAATACAGAAAGCCACAGAACAAAATTAATATCTAAAAGACATTCTGGTGCAAGAATGTTCATGAGCACCAGTTACCCTCCTGCTTGACTTCCCTGCTCTTGATGTGCACTTCCTCAGGTCGTCTGGTCACCCAGCTCTTGATTCAGAGCCGTCTCGTGTTGCTGGCTAACAAATCCAAAGTGGCTGCAATAGGAAGAATGCTGCTGCTGCTAAGTCACTTCAGTCGTGTCCGACTCTGTGTGACCCCATAGATGGCAGCCCACCTGGCTCCCCCATCCCTGGGATTCTCCAGGCAAGAATACTGGAGTGGGTTGCCATTTCCTTCTCCAATGCATGAAAGAGAAAAGTGAAAGTGAAGTCACTCAGTCTGTCCGACTGTTAGCGACCCCATGGACTGCAGCCCACCAGGCTACTCCGTCCATTGGATTTTCCAGGCAAGAGTACTGGGGTGGGGTGCCATTGCCTTCTCCGAGGAAGAATGCTATGAATCAGCGTTCCGCCTCCCTTGCTTATTGATGGTCAAATAATCACTCACTTCTACCGTGGTGAGATGCTTAAATGTTGTTATCCATTCACTGGTTTAAGCTGGTCTGTGGAGGGGAGCTTCACCAGTTCTTTTATTGTTGCATCTTTTCCTTCAGTTGAGATGCTTCTTTTAGGCTCAGAGAACCTCAGGACACTCTGTGTACGTAACCGGTGTATCTTATTGTACAAGCTTTTTATGTAAGCTGCTTTGCCAGCGGCAGTGGTGATGCACAAATTTGGGTTGTTTCCTCAGGTCTTTAGGGTTTCCTGTGTTGTGATGACCAGTGTGGCTTCTGCAGGAGCCCAGGGGCAGAGAATCAGGAGAAGCAGGACAAAGGGGATGGATGAAAGGTGACAGGCAGTCTCTACACTCGATCAGAAATGTATCTAAATCCCATTTTGTAAATTCCACTCCATTACTATGATCCAAAAAGTTCAGTAATGACTGCCTCGATCCAATCCCAGTGAACTTCATGGATTTTCCCTTAGGGGCTACCATTTGTCTTCAGAGGTGTTCATGTCATTTTTCCAAACTTGTGCACTTGTATCGAGGTATAACAGAGCATTCAGGGTGGTGGATCCCCTTCTCTCTGTCCTCGCAATTTTCAGACTGTTTTCTGGGGACACTAAATGCCACTGGACAGCTGATCGTCCCCTTCTTGCAAGTCTTACTTGCAAGACTTTCAAAGTCTCATAGAAGTTGAACAGAATACAAGTTCAATAACTGGTAGGTTGTGCCACAGCCAATGTTTAAACATCTACTGATCTGTACATAAAATGGGAGGGCTCCAACGATGCTTACCTGTAGCTTTAACTTTCTTGTTCAGTTGGACTATGTTCTGCTTAGTTCTAGTGTTGTTGTAATTGAATCAGAAGCGATACCGCCAAGAAACAAAATTTCAGTCCCCCATTTTCTGGGTGCCGCTCATAATTCCATTAGACTGTAAGTTCCTTGAGGGTCTGGCAGTGTCTTGTTCACCACTGTGATCCCAGTGCCTGGCCCAGGACCAGCTGTGACTGTGCCGAGAGTTGAATGGTCATAAACATGGGCTAACCTCTCCCTCTCCATGGCTGGGCTGACACTACCATCCCCTGGTTTTCCTTCTGCCTCACGCGCCTTTCTCAGCGGTCTCCTGCAAGCCCAAGCTAGGCCTTGGGCACTGAAAACCTTTATTTCCATAACCTCAGGCAGACTTATGGTTTAAGATTATATGTCAATGACTCCCCAGCTTAGATCTTCAGCTGCAGACCCTCCCATGAGGCCCAGAATGAACTTTTAAGATTATATGTCAATGACTCCCCAACTTAGATCTTCAGCTGCAGACCCTCCCATGAGGCCCAGAATAAACTTTTAACTCCTTGAGTGTCTAGCAGGTTGTTTTATACATACACACCATGTTTTAAAACAAAACTCTTGACTTTCCCAGTGCCACCCTCAAACTGTTCCTACTCTAGTCTCCCCTTGTGTTAGTAGTGGGGATCTAATATACTCAGAACCCCCAAACTGGGTTCACATTTGAGCTGTCTGCTCTTTTTCGCATCTCCACATTGAACTCATTGCCCAGTCCTGTTACTGCTATCTCTGAGATATGTTCTTGGCTCATCGACCTTCTTGTTGATTGGTGATCACCACTGTCAGACAGGGCCACACTCACCACGTGCCTGCACGACTGACGGACCAGGAGAGCTTCTTGACTGCCTTTGCTCTAACTTTCCTGGGTCTACTCTTTACATAGCAGCTGAGTGATCTTTTAAAAATGTAAATCCAGTTCTGCTTTGCTTAAACCTTTTCCCTGGCTACCCTTTGCACTTGGAATAAAATCCAGACTCCTTGCCACGGCCTGAAAGATGTGGTGCTCCGTGTTCCAGTGCATCTCTTTGGCTTTACCATCTGTCTGCACACTCTGGCCCATCCAACTTTAGCCCTCAAATACTCCAAAATATTGTTCCCTCAAGATCTTTCCCTAGTTGGTTCTTCCATCTGGAACATTCTTTCCTCTGATCTTTGGTCTGGACCTTTCTCAACATTCAGGTCTTAGCTTGTGTGTTGCCTCTTCAGAGAGGCTGTCCCCACGTGCCCTACCCAATGCTGCCTCTGCTGCGGTGCTTTCTGCCATGGCCCGCCGTGTGGTCTTCACAGCGTACAGCACCATCTGAAATTATTTATTTTCTTGACCCCTGTCCATTTTTCCCGTTGCTATGTAGGCTCTGTGAAAGCCAGGAACGTTGTCTTCCCTATATCCCATTGTATCTCCAGCATCTGGCATACAGTAGGTGCTCAGTAATAGCTGTATGAATGTATTGAATATCTGAATGTGTTGAGTGAGTGAACACTGAATGCAATTGGTGATGCAAATGCAAATAATGCCTTTGTAGAAGTCCCATTTTCTCTCCCTTCATAACTCACGATTACACAGTATCTGTACTTCTACTTCTCAGGTGGAATTAACTCTCACTCATTAACTGAAAAGGCTAGCTAAGAATTGACTCAAACTCATCTGCTGAACAGGAAAAGTTAATAGCCCCTGGAGTCTTAAATTCTTCCTCTGAAGCTTTTAATGATATTTTCATGTTAACCATATCGTAACAGTCTAAGGATGTAGAAAAGTCAGAAATTAAACATCCTTTAGGGTCTGTTTTTGGGTCTGGTTTGATTAGGAGGTGAAGAGTACAGGGGAAAAAGTGAAAAAATCAGAATTAGTGTTGTTGTAATGATCATAGGGCTTCAAATGTCATAGTAGCATAAATAAATGTTACTGACTGGTGCCGTGTGTTCACTGGGCAACTTATCACACTCATGGCTCCTCAGGGTGGCTCCTGACTTCACACATTAGAGGAATATCTCTACTGAAGATTAATCTCTCCCGGAATAATCCCCTCTCTGTCTCACTTCAGATCCAAACCTCTTTGAGAATCTATAACGTCACCTCAGTGACAGAGACTTCACCCACACCTATCACTTGGCCCCTGTGTGTTCGTATGTGTACCCTCACCTTTGCAGGCAGCCCTCTACATTCAGACACGCTTGCAAGTGTGCAGAGCGACAAGAACTTAACTCTCCATGGAGAACTTGGTTTAAATTTTATTTTGCATGTTCTATTGGGGGCGGGGTGCGGAGAAGGCAATGGCACTCCACTCCAGTACTTTTGCCTGGAAAATCCCATTGATGGAGGACCCTGGTAGGCTGCATGCAGTCCATGGGGTTGCCAGAGTTGGACACGATTGAGCGACTTCACTTTCACTTTTCACTTTCATGCATTGAGAAGGAAATGGCAACCCACTCCAGTGTTTTTGCCTGGAGAATCCCAGGGACAGGGAAGCCTGGTGGGCTGCCATCTATGGGGTCACACAGAGTCGGACACGACTGAAGCGACTTAGCAGCAGCAGCAGCAGCATTGGCTGGGGCGGGGGGGTGGTGTGTGAAGGCGAGCAAGCATTTACCGAGTGCCCTTGAATAAGGGATATGAAACCTTGAATAAAATCTAAGAAATCTTTTTATCCCCTGTGTCTGATCATTGGTAGTAATAGGCTATCAGAGAAGTATATAGGTATTTCATGCAAATAACATCACCTCTAAATAGTTCTAAATAAAAAAGTTGAATAGCAGATAAGAAAAGGAGCTGGGTATTCTAGTCAGTGAAAAAAGCCTTATGATCAGAAATCTGATCCTCATCAAAGGGGCCTAGATCTCTAGGATCTCTTGGTGATGCAGAGGAAGCTGAGGGTAGTGAATTATCCTAGGAAAATCCAACCTTAGAGACATTATTTGTTAAACACATCATTCCTGCGAACCTGCTCTGAAGGAGGCACTCTTCCAGCTGCTGGGGACATCTGTGATTAAGACCCAAAGTATTTATCCTCATGGGGTCCACTCCTAGGAAAGGGCCCCTCTTAGGGGAGATGCTCAGCCTTTAATATGGGAAATCTGAAAAACATGTAAGGTCAGGTGCTTTTTTTGGTTTTTGTTTTAGGCAAGAAGTAGATTTAGGACACTTGTAAGAGATGCAAGCGGGCGGTTGAGGCAGCTCTGCCCTTAAGTGTGAGTCGGCTACAATTTATAATGAAAAAAAAGGGGAGGGGAGAAGACTGCCTTCTTCAGGTGGACGCAGGTGCAGACACAAGGCACACATCATTAACTCCTCCTTCGCTGGTTCAAGCATGCGAGTGCTGTGCTCTACTCTTGTAGACACCTTTTTAAAGTTAAAATTCTTTTACACATCATTATTTTTCTCATCCACAGATCAGTCTTGAGTCAGTCCAGGTCAGTCCAATCTTGAGTCAGTCCAGAATGAAGATCATCATCCTTTGTTTTACAATTTCAATATCCTCAAATATTTCTTTTCCTTTCGCTGGTTTTGATTTTTCACTGGGTCTATTTCCAGTCTTAGCATGGCAATTTCATCCTGCAGCATGTGCCTTTTTGCGTTTTCATGACTATCAGAAACCCGATGTCTGGACTTACTGAGGTTCAGGTTCTTTGTGTCTCAGCGCAGAAGGAATTCAACGAGAGGCAAGATGACAGGCAAGAAGTAGATTTATTAATATAGAATGGTTGTAAGAGATGCAAGCAGGCAGGTGAGGCAGCTCTGCCAGGTCAGGTCCTTTTGAGACTGATCTAGATAGGGGAAGGCCATTGAAGTTCCTCCAGAATAGATTTGGGTCCTGCCCTCAAGGAGCTTATGGTCTGAGAAAAAGGAAAGACACGTGCTGACTGCATTGTGAGGCAAAAGTGCTAAGGGCTTCTGCTAAAGCACGGCAATTGAGGGGAAGAGATGGTCCTCAGTGGGAAGATCTGGGAAAATGTTTTGGACAAGGAGGTATTAAACTCTATCTTCCTGAGATAAAATTTGAGCTCATGAAGGTTAATTTGGAGTGGGGAGGTCTGCCTGGTATAGCTCCATGGCACAGGCGCTTAGTGAGTCAAGAAGGGGAGTCTTTCTAAAAGGCCAAATAGCGCCAACTTGGAAGATGAGCCTTTGTGGCTGGAGGGTGGTGTAGGGACTGTTCTATCCCCTTGTTACTGTCTTCTGTGTGAGGGGAAAGAGTGCAGGCACTTTCAAATTAGGAAGGTTGAAGGGCAAATTAAGACTTTCCCTCTGATTGACTTGAACAGCCTCAGTAGGGGGAACTAAACAGTTGGTGGCAGAACAAAAAAGAGGGGGTGGGGGAGAAGGAATAGCTGCTACTGATGGGGAAGGAGCTTGGAGGAGGGGGCATGTGACTTTGAGAAGGTCAAGGTTAAAGCAGAGGCACTGGGTTGTCTCCAAATGAAAATTCAGAGTGAGCTGAAGAAAAGTCTAGAAGTCTTAATTAATAAAGGTACTGAATTGTGTAACCTAGGGGTTTTCCCTTTAAAAACATGTGCTGGTATAGTTTTGAAAAAACGGGTTCTGTGATGTCTGCTTTTGCATCTAAGCATTTAGATAAGAATATATATGTCTTTTAAACCAATAACGGGTGGGAAACTCATAGATAAAAGAGAAGGGCTGAAGAAAAGAGACCCACTAGCTGGAATAGTGGGGAAAACTACTGTGTCCAGTCATAAAGCGGTGGAGTTTTCCTTTAGCATGTGTCAGAATATCTAAATATCAAAGCGTGTTGCTTTGCTGAGAAGTTAGAGAATCAAAACCAAAAGTTAATAAACCAGATGATGGCTCAGATCTCAGGATTCTTACCTGTGGAAGACGGTGATGAGTTACTGCCCTGACGAGGATGGTGTGAGGCTTAGATGAGCTAATATCTATGACCATCCTAGTAGAGTGCCCCATCATAAAGGTGTGATGCTCAAGAGATGCTCCTGCCCTTCCTTTGCTGTCTGCCTTCATGAATACTGTCAGGAACATGTCTGCCCTTCTGCTGTGCCATCTACTGCATCTCCCCCTTCATTATCTCTCTTTCTTCAGGCTTCCCTGTCCACTAAAACTGTGAGTCAGTCCGTCCCAGCCTTTCCCCGCTTAATTTCCTTTCCTTTCCTTTCCCCTGCTTTCTTTCATAGTCAAGCTCTGCCCTGAGACCCTCTTCCAGGGAGCTCTAAAGCCAGTTATCTGCTGTGGTTATAGAAGCTGTTCCCTAGCTATCCCCCTGGGGTGGCCCCTAGAGAGCATGCTGACCATCTCTTAGAATTACCGAAGCCAACTCTTCTCACCCTGCCAAACCTGGACATTCAGGATTTCCAGTTTCCAGTGCTGGAAATGACCAAGCTGCAGTTTGTCGAGCATTTAATCCTGGGCTGGAAAGGAGTGTTCAGTGGGCTCATGGAGCTTGCCTGTCTGGACACTACCAGGCCAAAGTCTTCGGCTTTTGGGATCTGAGCGTTTGCCTCCCAGCTGTCCTTCCTCTCTGCACTTGCTTTTCTGATCCCCCTACCCCCATCACCAACATGGGAACCCCACAGGCACCCTTTCTTTCCTTGTTAGAACCTCATTACTCATTAGCTTTCAAGTAGACACAAAAATATTCTTGCTCAATTTCATGCCTAGTGAGCTTGTTGAGGGCCCACTGACTGCCTGTTGTAAGGTGGATTGTGTATTTCTCATTAATAGCCATTCAGTGCTGCCGCCTCATGTTTAGGGATGAGGCAGTGGCAAAGGGGGATTATTTTTATTCATAATAATAAGAACAACTACACAAGTTATTTAACATAATTCTTACAAATCTGCAACAATCCTATAACTTAGGTACCCTGTCCCCATTGTGCACACAAGGAAATGAAGGCTCAGAGAAGTCATGCAGCTAAGCAGGTGACGTAACTGGGCTCCAAGTCTTTGTCGTCAGAGTGCGTGCTCCTCCGAGTCCTGCTGCCCTCTCTTCTGGTGGTATTAAGAAGTGAGTCTGCCTTGTCTGCATGTAATCCGAACAATACTGAAGCATGCAGTTTAGGACTCCACTTCCCCACACTGGCACTTCTGCCCTAAAGCACAGCCAGTACCCTAGAATTTTTCAGAACGAATACTACCTGCCAGATTGGAGGGGACACCATATAGTCTTGCTTGAGCTCAAACATCCCCTATTGATTCCTATATCTTATTGCCTTCCTCCTTCCCATCTTCCTCTCCCAATATCCAAAACATTTTTGTATCCAAGATCTTACTGGATCCTCAAAATACCCTGTAAGGTAGGCAAGGCTAAGCTTATTATTTTGAGGGTATGGATGAGGAATTTAAGGCTCACTTGACCTACACGGGCTCTTCCAATTTACACAGCAATTTGGGGGTGGTGCCTCTTTCTGGTTGCCAAGTGAAATCATTCATTCTCCAAGGGAGCTGACTTGTCTGGGGACTTTAGTTGAGAGCCAGCTTTCTTGAGGAAAGGTTATTTTGGAGTCTGTTGGCTCAGCACATCCTGGGGAACGGGGTCTAGAGGATGAGGATTTGAGGGAAATTCTAGACCAGTTAACTCTCTTGCCCTCTTTCTTTTGATCACTTTCTCTGTAAACCTGTATTTTTGTTTTGAGTTTGTGCATTTCTGATTTCATTCTGACTCATGCCATTGGGTGATAGTGTTTCTTTCCATCACCAGGGTGAGTTAATTTGTAAGACAGAATTACAGAGAGGTGAACTCCCTAGGATATCTTGCAGGAATAACAGTGTAAGAGGAGATCAGTGTCCAGCTGGCGTTTGTTGTGTAGTTCAGCTTGGGCCTGGAGCAGAAGTTGCTGAGGGACCTAATGGAGTTACTATTTTCTTTGTAGCTGGAGGTGAAGTCAGTCAGAGTGGGGAAGTGGTTCTTGGGGACAGCTCCAGGCTGGTCTGGTTGGAGGAACAGAGGGGATCTGAGAAAACCGACTTTCATGAGTCTGGAGCAGAAGAAAGGGGGAGGGACCTGGGTCCATATTGGGCTGAACTCAATTGCTGGACCAGAGGCATTCACAATGAAAGAATCTACAATGAAAACAAAGCCTAGTGAATGGCCACCTGAACATTTTGGCATGTGGTAGCTATTCAAAAAAAGCTAATTGTCTTTCTGGTGGCCTAATTCCAGACTGATGGTATAATTTTCATCCAGAGGAGTTCGTGTTATCATTGCTCCTTGTGTTTCAGCTAAGGTAGACAGTACCGGACAGAGGCACCTGGTGTCTGATGTTGGAGTTAATCAGATCTGGATTTGAGCTCTGAGTGCCACTGTGTGATATTGGACAGAGTCATTTCATTCTTCTAAACCTGAATCTTCATTTGAAAAATGGGGATAATACTTAGCTTGAAGGGTTAGAGCTAGACAACTGTGAAATAAGGTCTCAGATGCTCAGTAATGAACATATGAGTGAGCCAAACTGCACTCATATGGACTAAGTTGCTGTTAAGACTGGAGGAAAACTTGTTGTTGAAGACCATACCTGACTTCAAGGCCTGTATTGAAGGCTGAATATCCTGGGATGGGAATTCCATGGGGTCTCAGCATCAGGAATCCTTAAAGTCAGGTCTTGCATCCAGTCTGAAGGGGGGAGTGTCATCAGCAATGAGGACTTCAGAGTCCTAAGCCCCTGGGGATATGATGATCTTCCAAGCTGGATCCAGAGAGCTTGGTCAGGTAGGACAGGCGTGACCTCTTCTGGCTGCCAATACAGCAGAAACTCCTGCAGCAGCTACTAACTACATCTAGATGTTATGCCTACAGGCTTGTGGGGCAACGGCCCCACCGACCCTGAGTCCTCAGGCCCTGCTGCTGTCTCCTGGGCTCCTCACATGCCTCTGTGCTCTCAGGATGCTGCTGCTTCACCGAGTCTGGCTGCCTGAAGCTAGTCTGCTGTATTATGCGCCATTTTTAATCCCCTGTGATGAGGATTACAAACGTCTAAGGCTGTGTTTTCCCCCAGAAGGCATCTGTGGAGGCCCTGGGGGAGCAATTCTCCTGTTTGTACTTTCCTGAGACAAAGCAGCAGAGCATGACTCTGGGGGCTGATTTGGAGGCTGGCTGATCCATTCTGTGGGACTTCTTTCTCTGCTGGTCTTTTCTTCACGCTTTCTCAAATCCTTTCCTCCCCAAGGCCAGGCCTCTCTTCTTGGGGCTTGTCACTTTTGTCTCATCTGCCTCCAGGTGTATTGCAATAGTTTCTTTGGTGGTCTTTCTGCCTCTAGTCTCCATCTGCTACAAACCATTCTCCACATGGCTGCCAGAATTTGTTTGTTCAAGCAGTCACCACCTGATCATCGAGTATTTATCAAGACGTCTTGAGCCTGCCGCTTCTGTGCTTCTGGAATTCACAGTCTAATTAACAACCTTCCCTCATTTCTGACTCTACTTTTCTTCTCGCCTTCAAGGAAAATATCCTCAACCATCGACCCCTTGGACAGAATCCTGGTGGGTGCCCTCAAGCTTCCGGGAAGCAGGAGTATAAGAGAAGAGATCAGTGTTCTGCTTGCTGCCACTTCAGATCTGGGTCTCTTGGCTCCTCACAAGACAACGTTTCGCGACTTGTCTTTATCTTTCCTGATCCCAAGACTTTTGCTTCTGGGACTCACCTCCTGGGGCTGGCCAGAAACCTCAGGGCCTTACTTAACCTTTTTTCTCAGCTCCCTTGGGTCCCTGGGGGATAACTCACAGCCAACAGCCTTGCCCGCTCTGGATCCCAACTCTCTGCTCGGCCTTCTCCTGGCTCATCCCCACGTGTACACCTTCTGCTCTCCGGCCGTTGCTCTTGGAGCTGCTTTTGGAATACTTTTTCCCTGCGTGCTTACCTTGAACATGCTTGCCCAGCCTTCCAGGTCCAGCTCAAATGCTACCTCCTTTGGAAGCCTTCCTTGACTCTGGAAGGCACCCCCTCTCCTGGGCTGCCTCTGTAGCTTCTGTTTACTCCCATCATTGCAACTGCCTGAGAAGAACACTTCCCGTGAGAGCATAAGCTCCCTGAGGACAGGAACTGCAGCAATCCTGTCTTTCTACCGCCTGGCACGTAGGTGCTACCCACACATTAGTGGAAGGAAGGAAGTTTTGGCTGAACTCTTCCTCTCTGCCACCTCTGACCTGGGACTGGGAAACTGGAGAGGGTGGGAGATGGGGGAGCAGGTACGGTGGGGGAGCATAGTGTGACGTGAAGGTAAGTAGCCAGTTCTTCCTAGTAATGCCCGATCTCCTATTCTGTACTAATTATAATTGCTTGCGAGGATACAGGGTATGAAACACCACACATGGCGCTTCTGCAGAGTTGCAGCACAGTGCCTGGCGGTATGGCAACTGGTATGCTCAGAAAACCCCCATGAAGATGGAACAAGCATAGGTCAGAATTCCTGGGTAGCCCTTGGCCTTTGCTAGGCCCCAGGAGAGCACCAAGGTTGGTGAGAAGTGGGCTTCTGCCCCCAGAGAGCTTATAGCCTCCCTGGGGAGCAGATGTGGACGTATTCTGAATTATAAGGACAAGCCAGTTTACACAAAGCCTTTGACTGGGAATCAAGAGGACAGGGTCTTGCTCTGACTTGACTACTTAACTGGTGGTGTGACTGTAGCAAGCCTTCCTTGGGGCTTCTTTCCCTCTTAACACAGGGTAGGGGACTGAGCTAGATTCCAAAACATGAAGGCTGAAGGCCTCTGTCTGGAGTTCTTTTCCTTTCCAGCTGTGCCTATCCTATTAAATACTACTAAGGGACCTCCCTGGTGGTCCGGTGGCTAAGACTCTAGGCGCCACCCAAGGCAGGGGACCCAAGTTCCATCCCTGGCCAGGGGATTAGATCCCACCCAGAGCAGCTAAGAGTCTGCATGCTGCAACTAAAGATCCCACGTGACACAACCGGAGATCCTGTGTGCCATATGAGGACCTAGTGCAACCACATAAATACATTATCTAAGTTAAAAACACACTACCCACTCTTGAAGGTCAGTCTCAATGCCTTGGTCTCTGAGCCTTTCATTGTTCTCCCCGATGTGTAGGGGTGCTCCTTTTTATGAACAAAACCTGAGCGTGCTGCTGTCCCAGGGCCTTCGCATCACTGTTTCCTCTCTGGGATACTTGCCCCACCGCCAAATAACCACACAACTGACCTGGTCACTTTCTCAGATGTCTGTGAAATGTCCACCTTTGCAGAGATGCCTTCCTTGACCATCCCGTGTGAAACAGCCCTTCTCTTCCTGTGTCAGACTTTATGTATATTTTTGATAGCACTTGTCCCTGTTTGGCTTTTTGTATACTCACTTGTTCATTGTCTCTCCTCTGCAGTTGGAATGAGAGTAACCACTTCATTTTGTTTATAATTACAGTCCCATGGCATGACATGTAGGGGCCCCTCAATGGAGAAGTTTTGCATAAAGGAATGAATGAGTGAATGAATGAAGTGTGCTCATAACTCTTTGCCTCTTAGAAAACTTCTGTTTGAATGAAAGGGAGGCGAGTGGCCAAATAGCTCTGCAGCCTGAGAAGATCTTGGATCATAGTTCATCTCATTCTGTTCTCACAAAAAAGGCATCAGCACCTCCCTTTTACAGACGGCAAGACTTGAGGCTCAGAGGATTTGTCATTTGCTCAAGATCACACAGCTAGGAAGCAATGGAGGCAGTATGGGAGCCAAGGTCTGGCTCTAAAGCTCTTTCCATTTTCCATGCTACTGCTTCCCTGAGGGTGGGGAGAGGAGAAGCGGCCCTCTGATCCCCAGGATGGACTCTTACCACAAGCAGTGTCTGGGATTGGCGATGCTCAGGAAACTGCTTGGCCCCGTTTCCCATCTTGCTCGTCTTCCTTCTCTTTATCCTCCACTTTCTCTCTAGTTTTCCATGTCTCCCAATCTTGCAGTGCCTTCAAACTCCTGTTTTTCTGGGATAGGCAAATTCCAGCCAGTCTGCCGGAGTCCCGTGGGCTTTCCCTTTCTCAGGCATCAGTTTTAACTCCTGGGTTGCCAGGGAGCGATGGTAGGGCCCAGGCTTCGCTGTGCTGACAGCTCATCTCAGCGGGGCCAGTGCAACCACTTGCAGTCTGACGGCAGCAGGGAACAGAGAGTGTTGCCTCGTGAAGTTCATTGTTCCAGCTGAACCATGGCCCCGCCAGCGGCCCTGCTCCCCTGGGGCCGACCGAGGACGAGGACTCAGGAGGGCCGACCCCGGGAGCAGAAGAGCGGAAGAGGCAGGGGGAGGGAGACAGGGAGCCCGTCTCTTTCAAGGATGTCTCTTCAACCTTGGGACTGCTTCCGGACTAGGGCTCCGGGTGGTCTCCCGAGCGGAAGGATGGCGGGAGTAGGCTGTAGACCCTTTGCCCTGAAAGTAGCTGCAGTTGTACCATTTGCGGTTGAATCTGAGGATTTTTCTAGGACCCTCGAACATTGGTAGTCCAGGTACCCTCCAGAGCCTGCCAAGTATTGTTATAGGCGAGAGTGCATCAAGCTCTCTTCTTCCTTTGGGAAGGGTGATAGCCTTCAAAGGGGTGTGATGGGAGAGGATAAGGGCCTCAGGTGGCTGGCCTTGGTAGCTCAGGGATCTAGATGAGTCCTGGGTGACAATGTCTGAGTGGTCAAAGTGGAAACCTGAGCCTCGAATGGGCTCTAGGGCATCTTTAAACCCCATCAGTCATAACCCTTGTGACACGCTTGTGCAGGGTGAGTGCTTTTGTCTGCCCTCCCTGTGCACCCTGGACCTCAGATCCTGTGCAGAGAGCAGACTGTATTCTGTGGGAGCTGGAACAGGCCTGTGGTTGCTCTCTTTGCCCCAGGGTCTTGGTGGGAGCAGGATTAGGGGCAGGGGTAGGCCCATGGGGCTAACAGCTCTGACATGTCCTGGTTTTATGGAAAGAGGCTGGAGAGAACGCTGAAGAAGCCTGGCTGCTCTGACCCTTCAGTTCCTGCTTTCCAAAGACAGGTGCTGGGTGGATATGCTGCGATAGGAGCCAGGCCCTGAGGACTCTAGACATTGAAAGGGGACAATGGTGGAGGCCAGAGTGGGCAGCAGGCGGTGCTGAGAGATAGCCAATCCGCTAGACCCAGGCTGGCCTGCTGGGAGCTAGAAGGAGCTGGAAAGGGAGGGGCAGCAGGGAGCCGTCCCAGAGGAACAGGGCCCCAGGTTGGGGAGAGAAAAAGAAAGAAAAGGAACCAGACCCTGGAGAAAAGGGGAGGAGGAAGAGAAAAGAACCTGCAGGGGTCGGGGAGAGGGGAGACTTGGGAGGAGGAATGTTTCAGTTACTCCAGGCAGCAGGGCCTGAGCAGGCAGGGAATGGGCGTGGGGGGTGGGGGGGTGGTGAGGGTGGTGGC
>SJYX01015419.1:115446-137800 GCA_006410675.1 Oreotragus oreotragus
GGGGTGTGTGTGTGTGTGTGTCTGTGAAGAACCAGGGCTTCTCCTTAGGGACCTGCTTTGCTCAGCGGGGAGCTGGCTCCAGGTGACAGACAGATGGCATTCTCACCTGTAACGAAGATGCTGCGGCACAAAGGCTGTGACCCGCAAAGCGCAGGCCCAGGTCTCCTGCTGCGGCCCCTTCCCTCACCTCTGCTCTAGACTTGGGGCTGGTCCTGAGCTGCCCTCTTCTGCCCACCGTGTTCTCCGGCCCGGAAAGGGGAGTGTCGCCCCCCAGCTCAGTGGGGGCATGAAGATGCCCTCATGCTTCCTCCCGACTTCCTCCCCTGCTCGGCTTCCCTCTTTTCTCCCTGTTCTTTCCTTTTCTTCCGAGGCCTCTCCTTTGCTTTCTTGTTTATATGATTCCCATATTTCAAAATGAATATGCGCTCATTACAGGAAAGGTGGGAGAGTGCACACAGAGAAATACTCAGAGAGAATGAACTCGGAACCTCACTGCATGGAGATAATACAGTGCTTTGGTCTGGTTTCTTTTTCCTGATCTGGTGCTTTACCCCGTTAAACCTGTATACACATGTATGTATACAGTGGTATGTCAAACTTTCTCTCTTTATAGTATGCATTAAAGACCCTTCAAATAGATTATCAATAGCAATCTGTCCTAAGGAGTTGCCACTATTATTTGACCATTCGACTTTTATCAGACAGTTATTACGTTTTATAGGTTTTCATCAATGTAAATAACACCGGAATGTGAGCCTGTCAGTGCATAACACTTTGTGTGTTTTTTCTGGTTATTAGTCCCTCCATTTGTTTCTGCCTGGAAAGTGTTTCCTACCTAACTGGAGGTCGGCATTAATCCAGAGGCCCTCCTGCAAGGCTAACTCTGGCCCAAAGGGCAAGAAGGCTTCACCTGCCCTCTTTTATCTGAGGTATCCACTGCTTTCCTGCGAACTGTCATTCCTTTAGCAAGGAGCCAGGGAGATACTTTTGAGAGGGAGTGTTTGACACCAACTACTTCCCTCCAAAAGACCCAAATGAATCCTAACACAACAAACGCAAAAGCCACTGTAGCGAGGAGGCCACCTGTCTGACTTTTGGGTGAGCTGGTTCCTTTTGGCCGTATTGTGTTAAACGTGGATTGATTAACATGCTCTATCACCCGTCTGCTCCAGGGCCCAGCCAGGCACTAAGCTGTCATCTCTGGCTGAAAAGGTGGGCCACAGAGAGGCAAAGGGCACACTCTTCACTCACCCTATCCCATGCTGTGATGAGAGGCCCTTTCCCAAAACTCCCGAGGCACAAAGCCCCACTCTTGCCTCCAGCAGATTCTAGTTACAAATCAACAGGGAAGGGCCCACTGTCTACTGGGGAGAGAGATCCACACTTTTAGCAAGAAGCTTGGGGTTCAGATTTAAAGAGCAGGGTGGTATGGTGCTGCTCAGGTGACTGTGAGAGGGTTCTGGAGTCTTTGGTGCAGAGAAACACCCTCAGGGTCAGGTTCCCCAGGGAAGGAAACCTCTGCCACCTGCTATTTCTGTGTTGTCTGACCAGAGCGGGGAAGTGTGTTTGCTCTTTGGCTCCTCCCAATTCACTCATCTAGCGTGGCTGCTGTGACTGTTGCCGAGTGACTGCTATGTGTCCAGGTCCTGGGCTTGGGTAATGAGCAGGTTTAGGAAAAGCACATGGCATGGTTTCTCTTAAAAGAAGCAGAAAATCTGATGGGTCCCAGGCAGGCCCCCAGTTCCTAGGATAAAACCAGAGCAGAGCAGGTGGTTCTCTCCTGCCTGATTCTTCCCATAAGATAGCAACGTGATCCCAACAGGACCTCCATGGAGGAACAGGGGTTTGAGTTGAAGAGATATGAGAACAGGCATTCCAGGTGGTGTGGGCAAAGGTAGGAGGTGGCGACCGGCAGGATGCTGGGGGAGGGGAGGATGCTGCGGTTTCCTGGGAGAGTGTGTCCTAGGCTGTCGCTGGCAGCTTCTCTGAGGAGACACTTTCCCCATAATACAGGTGTGTGCTGGTGAGCTGGCATCACAAAAGGGGACAGAAAAATATGGAGACTGATTTAAGCCTTTGTGAGGAATCCTGGCAGCTGGTTGCTCACCCCTGGCCACCTGTGGGCTGCTCACAAAGCTCTTTCTCTGGCTGAGCCCTGTTTAACTCTGGGCGCCGAGTCCCACCTTGGTGGGGGAGAGGCAGTTGCTTCATCCGTGGTGCAAGGTGAGGCCATGCTTGTGAGAGCACCGCAGGAACCCCCCAGCACTCAACTCACTTGCGGACCCCAAAGCTAGGTTCCCGGCCTCAGCCTCCTGCCAGCTCAGCAAAGCCCCGGCTCACACCTAGGGAAGCCAGGCTCGATAAAAGCGGGACACAGGCCCTTCGGGGGACCTCGGGTGGCTTTCTCCAGCCCGCAAGCTAGCCATTTCACTCTCTGCCTCTTGACCCGGGAGGCCAGGAGGACGGAGGTCCCTGCCGGCGACTGAAAGCGGCTCACACTCAGGTCTCTTGCCTCTGAAGTTTTTGCTCTTCACCGTCCCGCCACGTGCAACGGGGGGTTGGGCGTGGGAGAGGTAGTGAGGAGGTGAGAACAGGGGGCTGGGAAGAAAGAGGGAGTGAAGAAAGGTGAGGATGCCAAAGGGTTTCTGCTCTGGTATCCATCTGTGGGACACAAAAGACTTTGGTCTCTTCAAAGGAAGGCTATCTGGCTCTAGACCTCGGAGGCCTGGTGAAAGATATGACGCTGGAGATGATTCCTCCCATGGAGATGACGTCTCCACTCACTCCCCTGTGATGGATAAGAGGCTGGAGTGGATCTTCTCTGAGGGTGTGTGAAGGGGATAGGTTTGAACAATTGGGGTTGAGAGTGTGAATTCACAGACCTGCCCCGTCCACCAGCTCTGCCTCCACTGACTCCGCGACCTTGTATGGATTATTTCCCCTCCCTGGACCTGTTTCCTCATGTGTAAAATGGGGATAATAATAGTGCCTACATGTTGGATGTGTTGTGGAGATTAAATGAGTTAATGCATATAAAGTGCTCAGAACATTGCCCGCCTGGGAGTAAACGCTGTGTACGTGTCTGCTATGATTTCCCCACTCTGGCTGGGCACTTGCTTCTTGTGGCAAATACCTGCAGCTTGTTCTAGCCCTGTGGCTTCTCCCCTGGCCAGCCGCTGCTATAAAGTGTGAGGCTGAATTGATAGCCACCCATCATGGTGACTTTTCTGGCCTTTGGGGAACTTGCCCCTCAGCCTGCAGCCCTCAGCCCAGGAACTAACAGATCTTAGAGTGTTAAAGCTCTCTAATTCTAGAGTCTTCGGTCCAAAGGGTTCCTGCAGATTGTCTGGTCCTCAATCCTTTGTTCTTCAGAGACTGAGATGGGGGACCTGCCTTCCCCAAAGCACCCAGTCGGCTCCAGTGCTTGCACTAGCCTAGACCCATGCGTTCCCAGTTCTGTGAGGATGCCCCCACAACCACAGACACTTGGCATCAGAGGTGTTTGTGAGGCTCTGCAGCCCTTGAAATAGAAGGGGAAAGCTGCTTGGGTAACCAACAAAGGTTGAATTATTAGGTATGATACGAAGTGTGCGGCTGGAAATGCTATTCATGCTGGTTTTATAAAATCCATTAGCATGCTAGTGGACAGGGCAGAGAGGAGCAAGAGTGACTCCTCTGTCTGGGGGTGGGAAGGTGGAGAGGAAATTTAAATCCAACAGAAGAAGAAACAAATCCAATGGAAGAAGAGATAGGAGGCCTTGGGGAGGAAGGGAGAGGGTGGCTGAGGGCAAGAGCAGCCACCAGCCCTGCTGTGCCAATGGGAAGGAGGGAGGGAAGGCAGCAAGAGGAGAAATGCCAGGTGGAGTGTGTGCCAGGGGGCTGCTGGGGGGTGGTGTGTGGGGAGGCAGGATGGGGCAGGGAAGGCAGCGCTTCTGTCTTCATGACTTGGCTAGTGGGAGACAAAGATGAGTTCTAGGAGCTGGTGGTGATCATTAGCAGGCACAGAGTCACAGTCCCCAAGCCTTTCACCCCGTCTCCACCCCCGGGCTGCTTAGGGGGAGCACCTGCAATATCTGTTTTGCCAAAGGGCCCTGCTCCAAGAGTCTGTGGAGGGGAGCCCCCTTCTCCCCCCATACCGAGTTAGCATGCTCCAGAGGTTCTGAATTCCTAGACCTGGGGTGGAGCCTGGGAACCTACATGGCTTAACAGTAAGCTTGCTGGGTATTTCTGCTGCCCAGTGGTCCATGGACCACCTTTGAGAAGGATGACTCTGGAATCTGTAGTCAGACCTTTTGGGGGAGGGCATCACGCAGCTTCCTGGAAGGAAGGATGTGTATTTGTTCAGCCTCTCACTGATACTTTAACATCCGTTGATGCTTAGTGTGTTTCATGCCGCGTGTTGGGCCCTCTGCGAGCTACAGAAATGCTCTTGCCCCAAGGGACTTTGGCAGTAAGCTGATAGACAGACTGGTACCAAATAACTCGAGAGTCTCAGAATGAGACAGGTCCTGTGAGGCAGGTCCTATAATACAGCAACTCTAGGCTCAGGGACAGAGAGAGGCAGGAGAGTAGGCTGGAGATGGCAGTGGGTGGCACAGGCTTGGGGAAGGCCTGCGCTGCCATGCTGAGGGTTTTATATTTTTTCCTACAGAAGAAGGCCCAGAGAGGTCAAGCGACTTGCCCAAGGTCACACAGCTAGTTAGCAGCAAGACCAGACTTCAGACCCACTCAAGAAAAAGCCACTCAAGGAAGGGATATGATGCTACGGGGACTTTCATCTTGCACATGGGATGAGTCAGACACGAGGAGGTTTTCTTCATTTGTTTTATTCTTGTGGATGATGGGTTGTACTGGAAGGGCTGAGGCCCGCTTTCGGAAATGCCCTTAAATGCCAATGTATTAGTGTGTAGGGGATGCGGTAGGAACAGAGGACGGGGGATTCCAGAGGTGCTGGACTTCTTTGACCCTCCCACCGCACCTGGTACTGGGAGAGGCTCGGCAGGCCTTTGCTGAATGACTTTCTTAGTAGAGCCTAGAAAGAGATATTGGCTTCTCCTTCACTGGTGAAGAGAGCAAGCAGCCTAGGACGGGTGAGGCCCAGATGTGTGTCTGAGGCAGACAGCAGCTCTGCCTTGGACATCCACCCTTCTGCCCCTCACCTGAATTTAGCCTCAGGGACTCACTAGAAACTCTACAAAACTCACGCTTTGCTAGTTACCCCGGGGGCAGTCCACAGTCTGTGAGTGGCATATGCGTGTGGGAGGGAGAGGGAGGGCCCATGAGCTACAGCTTGGGGCCATCGCTCCTTCCCTTGCCAGGCCTAGCCAGCTGTGTGGGCGCCTGGGGAGGGCACCACGGCGTTTTCCTCTTTGTCCAGAGCCTCTTGCTCGCCTGAGACTAGCCTCGCTCAGTCAGTCGGGACCTTATGAGGACATGTGTGCGCGCTCAGTCTCTCTTCAGCCGTGTCTGACTCTTCACGACCCCATGGACTGTAGCCCTCCAGACTCCTCTGTGCATGGGATTCTCCAGGCAAGAACACTGGAGTGGGTGGCCATGCCCTCCTCCAGGGGATGATCTTCCTGACCCAGGAATTGAATCTGTGGTTCTTATGTCTCCTGCATTGGCAGGAGAGTTCTTTACCATTAGCGCCACCTGGGAAGCCCCTTCTGAGGACAGCAAGGGATGAAAGCAAGCAAGCACCTGCTGCTATCATCTTTGGAGACAAGTAACCTTAGCAGCAACCACTGTGGCCACATGGGCAGGAGCCTGGGCACAGGGTGCTCCCTGCAGCAACCCACGAAATCAGCTCTTCCTCCAGTCCTGGGTTGAGTGCTGAGAAAGAGGCCTTAGGGAAGACTGGGGTTTTTGAAATCTGATTTTGGCTGCTAACTAGCAGCATGACCTCAGGCAAGTCATTGGGCTTCTCTAGGGCTTAGTGTCTTCAACAGAGGACATTTGAACAAAATGTATTCCCAAGAGGGGAGATTGGGCTCATTTTATTCTTCCCAAAGAGGATGGACCCCACATGCAGTCCTGGAGATGTGCTTTGGTGGTGAGGGGCTCTTGGCTAATGGCTTGTGGAGCAGGGGAAGGTGGGATGGAGTTTCTTCCAGGAACCTCATCTCCTAATTGGGGCCTACAGAGGAAAAAGAAAAGGGAAAAACAAACAAACAAACCTTGCAGATTTTACTTCTGACATGATAACCTTCAGTGAGGACTGGCTCTCCCTCCCAGACTGGGTCTTGCTTGGAGTCTTGACAGGCAGGCAAGCTGACGAGGAGATGAGAGGAAGATGGAAGGTCAAGGTGGGGTGAGAGGCTGAGGTCAGGAGTGGAGTGCTTGAGACTCTTGTAAATGTAGAAAGTTATTTTTTTTTCTTATCTGAGATGGGTTGGACCGGCCACTGTCTGGATGTCCTCTTCACATCTGTGGTGGATGCCACTTCCAGATTAATCTCAAAACACTCTTTTATGATGAAGTTCCCACACTCTCGCCACATAAACCAAAACACTTCCAGTTTCTGACAAAGCAAAGACACCCTGTTCTGGTTCACAACGCCTGACCCTGAACTTCTAAAACACTATCTCGTTGGTTTGGCACTGCTCTAGTCTGGAATCTCCATTTGTCTCTTCAGGTTTTCCAATTAAGTTGGAGACCTATCGATTCATTTCTTACTCATTGCCGGAACAAACACGTATGGAGTCTGTACTGAGTGCCAAGCAAGAGTGCTTGGATAAAAATACTTTTTCTTGGTCAAGGAGTATGTCTTGTGTAGAGACCATGATGAACAAAGAGGCCAAGAATTATGAAGCAGATGGAGTCCCAAATATTCTGCTAGGGGTGCTTGTGGTGGGAGAGGCGCAGGAGGACCTGTGCTGGGGGAAGTTTCCCAGGGAGGGAAGGGGAGAGCGGAGCCCACCTTGAAGAATGCAGGGAAGTTAATTAGGTGGAGCTGCTGGCCTTGGGAGTTCTACAGTTTGAATGGAATATTCACAGGCCTGGAAGAGAGAGAAGGGAGAGGGAGGAGGAAAGAGAACAGTGAATCCTGCAGCATGGCATTTAAGGGAGCACCGAAAGCTGTGAGGCCAAAGAGGTGGGCAGAGGCCACATCCTTAAAGTGTGTCTTCCTTCCTGAGAGCACAGATTCTGAAAAGAGTGGGAGCTTCTGAAGGTACTGGGTGGTGGGATGATGCTTAGGGTGGCAGAGATCCATATGGTCTGGGCTGCTTAGGGGGCCATTGCCAGAGTCTAGGTGAGATGTGATGGGGGTTTGATTTGTCTGCAGCTTTAGGAAGGGGGGGTCTGGATGGACCTGAATGGCAGATGTCCTTCTGATAGGAAGGATCTCCAGTCACTCTTCCTCTCTTGTGATCCTCATCTTGCCTCTCTTAATCCATGTCAAAAGGTCATAGAGCCAGAAGAGAACCTGAAAATTGTGTGGTCCAACTCCTCTTCCATTACACAGATGGGGAAAACAGAGGCTCAGTCAAAGGACTTGCCTTGACCAAGAAGAGAAGAGAAGAGACATGGCTGCTAGAAATAAATGGGGCCCGCAATTAAGGTTAAATCTACATGCTGGTGACTTTGGACCTGAGGGCTACCTCCTTTCTAGTTTCCAAAAAGGAGTGAGGTACCCCCATCCTAGATAGAAGGTGGATGCGAGTCCTAGTTCAGCCTGGACACAGGGACGTGAGAGCTCGTAATGCTGAAGCCGTTCACCTTGAAATGTGGTAGAGGCGCCATCTTGATGCTGCTACCGGAAGAATGAGGCCCAAACTCAATTTTAAAAAGGTGGCTGTACCAGAGAGTCCCTCTGGCCCTTTGGCTCGAACAGCAACGAAAACAAGTTTAAGTTTTTGAAACTACTGTCTAGGATTTCAAACTGAGCTCTGTTAGAGATTTCCCAACAGATAATCTAGGAATTAAAACCGGATGGCTACCCAACTATCTACAATTAGAAGGACCAAAAAATTCCATGGGATACCTCAACATCAGAATCAGACTGAGCTTGAAAAATAAATTCTGAAACTGAGGTGGTCAATGGCTCTTAAGGGACCTGAAATGGTGCTGTGGCATGAAAAAAAAACAAAACAAAACAAAACAAAAAACCCAGTCTAGTGTGAACTCATGAGGATTTTAAATGCCTGGAAATGAATGAGCAGAACTCCCAGAATCCCTGGAGAAGGGCTCTGGCCAACCCAATGGTTTAGTTTCTTGATTACCATAATTATGTATCCATAATGTATGTTATAGGAAAGGAAAAAAGGCAACCAGGTCCTGGGCTATAATACTCTAGGTCTGTGTCAGCTGCATGCAAACTCTGACATGTTTCTTAATAGCAAAGGCCTTGGACCTCTGTAGGCTGCTTACCGAGGCTTTAACCTGCGTTTTACCCAGGGTGTCCCAACTTTGGTATAACACATCAAGGAGGAGGGACGCTTGTACCAGTCTAGGCCACACAGGTTTTAGAAACTGGAACAGAGCTGATGCTGTTGGAAAAACCCGAGAAACAAACAAACAAACAGTGGATCCAGGATTAAAATCCTGGACTGGGTTCTCGGTCGTCACTCCCTACATTATATCACGTGGCCTCAGTTTTCTCATTTGTAAAATAAGCCTCTCATATGTAAAAGAAGAGCTCCTTCTGCACCAGAATCACTTTCTAGGGAAATACAAAAGCCCTTTGGCCTAGTGTTGGTATCTGGTGTTTGGTTGGGTGAAGAGGAAGGAAGTTAGGCGGGACAGCCCAGCAGAGGAGTCTAACTAGGTGAAAGGCTTACGTGTCCTTGTGCATTCAGTGAGTTGTGTGTGTCTCTTTGTGGAGAGGAGAGCTTTCTGTCTGGTGAACTTTGATTTGTTCTCCTGACATGCAGGGCATTATATCCTCCTAAAAGATGTTCAACATTTTTCACTATAAGGGTGGTTTTTCTCTTTCTTTTCAAATGTGCTCTCTTCTCTTTGGCCCTGCATGATTTTGGTGGTAAACTTGTTACTACTTTGCACACATGTAGCCCTCCAGCCTCCATCCCAGATACTCCTTATATGAGTTGGAGGTGGGGTGGGGGTGGAGTAGGGCAAGGGGTAGCCCCCCTTTGGCAGCAGCAAAGGCAGAAAAGCAACAGAGATGGCAGACGGGTGGGGTGAAAGTCCTTTGCAGAGATGTGCCAGCTGCCAGGTACCAGGAGACTTGTCAGGCAGCCTGGCTTTCTAGGGAGCTCCCAGAGCCCCCAGACTCAACACAGCCTTTCTCCTCTATGACTCAAGCCCTCCTTAGGAGAGTCCAGGCCTTGCTCTCTGCATAAACTCCTTCTAGGAACTATCCTAGGCTCCCTCTCTCTCTTTGGCGAGTAGAAGCATGTCAGCACTGACGTCTTCCTCTTCTTCCTAGCTGGGTCTCTAATTGTCTTGCTGATCAAGACACATTTTCTTGGTTGTCTGGACTGATCTCATTTAGTTCAGTCTAGTCTACTTCTGGGGGTGGGGTGGGATGGGAGACAAGGTAGCCTCCTCCTGCCCCAGCATACCCAGAAATGCTTCTAAGACACCATTTTCATGCACAGAACTTAACCATTCCTCTCTATCCTAACACAACTTCCCCCTTGAGTTGAAGCTGAGTCTTATAGCATGTACTATCTTCTGCCTCCTGTCCAGTTGCTTATACATGTATCAGAGCCCTCCAGCCAAAGGTCACCAGAAAGACATCTCTAGTTGAACAAACTTGGTTTATTGGCTCATTGCAACAAAGGAGAAATACACCTTATGGGGAACATGGGTGGTCTCAGGAAGAAGGTGTTAGAAAGGACTTGTTATAGGATTGGGGCTTGAGTGATTTGGGGAGGAGGATTCAAGGAAGCTGGGCCTTGCTCTGGATGGGATACTGTCCGGAAGAGGCGTTAACTCTACGATTGTTATCTTAAGTCTTTCCTAGAAGCCAGGAGGAATGAAGTGAGATTCAGGCCATAATTGGCAAAGAAGCAGCAGTCACTCGTGTTACCCAGAATGGGAGGCTGTGTGGCCGTTGCCTTGGCTTAGACACCACCAAGGGCTACTTAGGTAAAGAGTCTACCTGCCAATGCTGGAGATGCAAGAAATGCAGGTTCCATCTCAGGGTTGGGATGGAAAACTCCATGGATAGAAGAGCCAGGTGGGCTGCAGTCTATGGGGTTGCAGAGTTGGAAGACACGGCTGAAGGAGCACACAAGCGCTGGGAAAGAGTGCCAAGGCAGGACTGTCCGGGGCTTTTCTCTCTTCCTAGTGCACCTTTTTGGCCCAGGGCAAAGTCAGACTGCAAGGCATTCCCCTGCGAATTTCAGGTCTTCACTCTTACAAACAGTTTGCTGATTAGGAGGCTGTTTACAGAGTGTAGTTGGACAAGAGCTAGTCTCCCTGCCTCTTTGTGGCGCAGGGTGCTGCTGCTGCTAAGTCACTTCAGTCGTGTCCGACTCTGTGTGACCCCATAGACGGCAGCCCACCAGGCTCCCCCATCCCTGGGATTCTCCAGGCAAGAATACTGGAGTGGGTTGCCATTTCCTTCTCCAATGCATGAAAGAGAAAAGTGAAAGTGAAGTCGCTCAGTCTGTCCGACTGTTAGCGACCGCATGGACTGCAGCCCACCAGGCTACTCTGTCCATTGGATTTTCCAGGCAAGAGTACTGGGGTGGGGTGCCATTGCCTTCCCCGGTGGCGCAGGATAAGTTGCTTAATTTTCTGATGTGACAAGGGTTGCATAGCAGCTTTGAAGAAGACTCTGAGCAGAGTACACCAGGCAGCTGTCACTCAGGCGGGGAGTGATTAGAAACAAAACTTGTTGGTCCTTGTAATTGACCCTGAAGACCGGAGCCAGAATGACCAAATTCGGGCAATGAAACTGTGTCCCAAATTCTTTTCTAGAGATCCGGGTGACTTTTTCATTTGATCTACTTCTAGATTGTTCTGCCTGAGCCTGAAGTGTTTATATGGGTGCTGCGAGAAGACTTGCTAGGGTATAGATTCCCTTAGGCTATTCAAGAAGAAATTAAGAGCTATGTGATCATGCATGACAATTCTGGCTGATAAATTTACATTAAGATGGTTGGTTTGGTTTCCGGAGCAAAAGCTGTGTAACTGGCGATATCTACTAGGGTCAGGGGAAAGTTTCAGATCACCTTTGGCAGCTGAGTTGTTCCTCCTGAGGGGATTGCAGCTTGCCTGTGGGTCTGCTGCCCCTTCTGGCAGACCTCTCATTACTCTGTATGTGCCTCTTTTTAGAAGTTTCTGGACATTCTGTTCCGGGAAACATGATTTGCTGGAGGGGTGGTAATTTTAAACACCTGAAAGTCTCTAAACTTTGTCCTGAAACACAGGAAAAGTTAGCGTGTGGCAGGTGGCACAAGGCTGACGTCCACATACAAAGTAGAGTCGCAGCGGTGCGCAGACCATATTGGCGATGGCATTTATCGCAGCAGGAGTGAGCTGGGTTTTTTTTTTTTTTTTTTGCCTTCAGGGTCGGAAGCTTTCCCGAGTGGAGTTAAATGGTTTCTGCAAAACAGGATGAAGTATCTCTGCAGAGATTAAACTACTGTAGCAAAAATAGCCTGAATATTAGTCTCTATTTCTGATGGACTAAGTTTTGCTTGATAGGGTTATAATGACCTAAACCGAAGCATATTTTTGACGTGGAGATCAAGATTCAATTTTTTAAAAAATTAAAATTGAGATTAATTATATGAGGGAAACAAGTATCAAAAGGACCTTAGAAGGAAATCTATCTACCTTCTGAAGTAGTCAAAGAAACAGTTATTAGATGTTTGTCATCAATGGTAGTCAGTAATTATGGGCTGAGGGAAACAAACTCAAAGGTCTGATTTTTTTCTTAAGGGAGGAAGGACCTGGGTTAGGCGGTGGCAGGTGGTAAAAGGTGGCAGGATTTAGATAGGGGAGGTCACGTGGAGAAATCTTTTAGCTGGTTAATGGAGGGAATTCCGTCACGTAGTCGTGTCTGACTTTTTGTGACCCCGTGTACTGTAGCCTGCCAGGCTCCTCTGTCCATGGAATTTTCCAGGTAAGGATACTGTGGGGTGGGTTGCCATTTCCTTCTCCAGGGGGTCTTCCCGACCTAGATATCGAACCCAGGTCTCCTGCATTGCAGGCGGGTGCTTCACCGTCTGAGCTACTAGGGAGGCCCTAGCTGGTTATTGGAGAGTGTAAAAATAAAGTTAGTGACAAGATTAGTGGGGAAGGCAAAGAAAAATGGCACTGCAGGATCCAAGGTGACCTTGTTTGTGGTCTTGGGCGGAAGCGAGCCACCTGTGCTGGCAGCAGCTCGTCTGTGGTCTCAGGCAGAAGCTCTCCTTTCCTGGAATCAGCCTTTCCTAGAGCTTTTATCAGAGCCCTCAGTTTGAAGTCTTCGGTGGAATGGATATTCAGTAGTCTGGTGATGTCTATCTTTTCAGGGGGGAACCCTGATGATGAGCCCCTTGGCGTATTACAGCTGTGTTGGTTGTTAACGGTGCCTGATAAGGTCTTTCAAGGTGCGGAAGCTGTTTTCGTGTTTTCGTCTAGCCATTTCAGGGTGCCAGAACGCCAAACCTCCAGGCTTGCAGGGCACGCAGAGAGCCTTGCTTGAGTGGAACCTCGCTTGGGTGGAGGCCCCAGAGCCTCAGATGTGTGTCCTGTTACAGAGTCCATGGTCTTGGGCCAAGGTGGGGAGAGCTTTAGTCGTATCTTCCTGGATCCGCCATGTCTGTGAAGAGCTTCTTCCCAGCACACCTGTGGTAGAACAAAGTTGGGTTCGTCGACTCACTGCAGTCAAAGTGAGCGCGATCACAAAGGACTGTGGGACTTTTTGAGGTGCTTCATTTCGTTCTCGCATGTCTTCCTTGTCTGCACTGGAAGCTTTGGAAGGACAGAGCCCCCCGTGTGGTATCTCTGTGTCTAGCACCCCACCGGGCCCAGAGGGGGCGGCTCAGCAGATGGCGATCATCCGGGTAAGGCCTCAGGGGAGTTTAACCTTTTACAGAGAGGTCTGTTACTTGACGGAGCTGAGAAATTAGGGTCCCTCCTCTTTCTCCAGAGGCCAGCAAGGGCAGAAAGGAAGGCATAGATGGCTCTGGAGAGACAGTGAAGACAGCAGCACGGGAGCAAATCCCAAACTCGAGCCCTCCTTCCTACTGTTTTAGAAGAAGGGGAAACTGACCTGCTACTCCTGGGCTGAATTGGGGCTATGGATGTTGTGTGGGGGTGGGGCTCTCAACGCAGAAAGGAAGGCCCTGAGAAGGAAGGGCACTCACAGAGCTGTCTTTCCTGAAGAACTGAAGCCATTATATTGGCAGGGATATTATGATGTTTTTCCACCTGTTCATCTTGGCTTCAGTTGCTCCTGCCTGCCTCCCTCGTCCTCCTTTCCTCTGTCTGCTTTTTAAAATTCCACAGTCCTCTATACACTCATGGCGCTTCTATGCCAGGCCCTGTACTTGGCTTATAAAAGATGAGTAAGGCATGATTCCCAAGGCTCACCCTCCTGTGATAGATGGGGTCTGGTGGGGTGAGGGCAGAGGAGTGGTAACCAGCGAAATCGTGGCCACTTTCCTGTCCCTGACCCTCCAGGCTCCAGATGACTTTTGGCTTCTTCTTTAGTTCTGTGCAAGTGCCTAGAGAAAGAGGCATCTTTTGCTCCTTGAAAGCCAAGATGAGAGTCTCCTGATGCTACTTGTGGCCATTTGGAGGGAGGGGAGGGGCTGACATATTAGAGGCATGGTCTTAGCCAGCAACCACCCAGCAAGCCAAGGGGTCTTGTCGGCAGGGATAGAGTGGAGACGGTGGAGCAAGGAGCAGAGAGAGCAGTTAAGTGGTGAGTCAAGGGCAGCCAATGTCAGAACAAGGGCTGGGAATGAAAAATGGGGTGGCGAGAGCAGTCTGGCGGCTGCTGGGAAAGGGTCTTGTCCAACAACCCAAGGACCCCCTGAGCCTGCTCTGAACCTCCTTTCTGAGATCTGGAGAAGCAGGGACTGGGTTGGGGGGAGTGGGGGACAGCAGCACACCCGCCTTGAATGCAATGACTACCCTCTCCGAGCCTTAGAAGACCCTCAGGAGGCCCGAGGGCTTCATTCTCTCCCAGGCAGTAGACTCTCTCCTCTTCGACTTCTCTCCCTCCAAATCCATCTTCATTAGTGACTATGAACGTCAGAGTCAGGGCCGTTAGAAGGCTGTTCTTAGATAAATAATGCTTTTCATATTTAATTTACGAGCAGTTCTGCAGCCTCTTTGGGGTGTGCTGGGTTAATTAAGAGCTGAATTAGATGGAGCTGCATCTCCCTAAGGAGACTCAATTAAACTCTTTCTGGCAAAAAAAAAAAAAAAAAAAAGGTGAAACGAAGGAAGGGAAGGTGGTTGAAGAAAGGGGTCCATTGGAGGATACTGCCCCTTCATTGTGACCTCAACCTCAACCTCAGCCTCTCCTCCCTGTACAGTTTGGAGCCTCCTCTGGTCCAGGAGACAGGCAATCTGGGCTTGTGGGGAGGTGCAGGGTATTGACCCTGGTGAGCCAGACCAGCTTCTGTGGCTGGAGTGGGGTTAAGGCCCTGTGGCTAGGAAGCCAGCCCCTGGAGCCCATCGGACGCTGCTAGGATTTGGCTGTGGGGCTGGGAAGCTGATTCCAGCCTCGGCCAGGATTGTTGCTCAGAAATTCCAACCCCCGTCCCTGGCCCTTCTGCCCCCCCCCCACCAAATCATTCCCCTTCAGGGGGCTGAGCAGGCCAGGGCGGCATGTGCCCGAGTATTTCATGAGCAGCTGATGAAATCCTACAGAGCTCTTCCTTCTGGGTTCCAGCTCTGGGGGGAGGGTTGGGGGATAAGGCCCCCCTCCCTGGTGGGGTTGCATGAGCCCCAACTTCAGGGGATCAGACTGCAGGACACAGCCAATTGTGTCCGCTCCTCCCATTGAAGGGGAAGCGAGTTCAGCCCAAGGCCTAGGGGGCGTTGGTACAGAGGTGGGCCTGGAATTAGAACCCTTGGGTGCTGTCACCAACACTTCTGAATGTGCTTAGGCACAAGCACACGTGCCACGCTGCCCCCACCCCCCCACCGCTCTTTTCAGGGGCTCGTGGATTCACAGAAGGCTCTTGCACACCTCTCATCGGGCAGAAGTCTGCAGGGACAGGGACCCCCCAACACAAGCGGGTCCTCCCATCCTGGGCCCAAAGAGTTGCCTTTGCACCCCGGAGACCCTGTGGGGCACTGCGCTGTCCCTGAGTCTGTGCACTCACAGAGCCGCAGACCACGTCCGCACCCCGCGTCCCCAGACACAGTCACCAAGCGCCAGATGGCCGCAGCCTCCTGACCTCCTCCTGATGTGAGCCCCGGGCTGGGGAACATCTCTGTGCCCAACATGAGTGTGCCTGTGCATGCACAGACACACAGAAACACGCGCACGCACCCCTTGGCATGGGGCTCGAGACTAGACAGCTGCTCTGCTGTCCAGAAAGGCTGGAGTGCTCTGGGCGACTGTCCCTCAGCCTCCCGTGCAGCTAAGTGTGGACTCTGCAGCAAGTGGGGAACGGACCTCCTTGTGACGAAGAGCCTTGAGGGAGCGGGGCTGGAAGGGAGCCCGCCGCGCGCAGGCAGACAGCACTCCTCCACCCTGCAGGCTCCAGGGGCCATTCTCACCCTTCAGACCTGGCTGTGTGACATCCTGTCTGTCCTCCCAGCCCTTGCTTCCCCCAAAGGCTCCTACAGCAAACCAGGCTAAATGAAACCTGGCCTCGGCCTCTCCAGTTCCCTTTGGTCAGCTCTCCTCCCCAGAGGAGAAGCTGGGGCCTGAACAGGTGCGGCGGGGCCTCTTAGGCACGTGCAGGGCCACGGCTCTGTTGCTCGCTGCGTTTACCTGGTTCCTGAAGTGTGGCTCCCCCTCCAGTTTCATGGCCAAGTTCATACTGGGAGCAGATTTGGCTTCTCTGGCCAAGCCCGGAGGGCTTCTTCTTGGGCGCAGTTTGACCTTCTCCTCGATGCCTTGCATATCCTCACCTGGACAGATCCTCTGGGGAGATGGACCCCATCAAGCAGGGTTGGGGGCTTCAGTTCTGACTTGAGGGCCAGGAGGACTTCAGAGATCATCTCTCCCCAGCCCTCTGTGTGCAGAGGAAGAGGCGGGTGTTGACCAGGGCCTCACGGGGGATCAGGGACAAGACGGATTCAGAACTAGGTTTCCTGTCTGCCTCCACCCTTCTGCCTGGCCCCTCTTCGCTGCCCACACTGCAGCTCTCTCTCTCCTTTGCTTTTCTTCCATCATTTCATCTTTGCTTTTATAGACGTATCTTGCTTTATATAGCAGATAAGTCCTTTTAAACGCTGCAAAGAGCTTTTACACATTGAATCATATTGTAAAGTGTGGTCTTTCCCCTCCTACACACCGCAACTAAAGAGCCCGCATGACACAGGTTAAAAGAAAAAAAGGTTCTGCCCACTGCAACTAAGACCTGGCGCAGCCAAACAAATGGATATTTAAAAAATCAATTGATGAAAACTAAAGGGGCGCTACATCTTTCCCTTAAGGGTCCCCGGCGCCGGCAGGGCAGAGAGTGAAGTGGCCCCTGAGAGGGAGTGGCAGAGCCAGACATTCTGTCTCCTGTCTGCCTTTTTTCTGGGAAGCCTCTGTTTGTCCCTGAATTCCTCGTTAGATGAAAGACTTGCCATGGGAACTGGAATACTCAGATCTTGTCGTGTGTTTTCCAGAGCATGTTCCATAGAACATTGGTCTTGAGAAGTCTGCTGTGAGTAAGGGTTTCTTGATTTTTTTTTTTTAATATGTTTGAGAAATGCTGCATTTTATCCCTCTCGGAGATGTGCCAGATGCACATTAGAGTATTGGGAAGTCCTACTAAAAACACCTGCTTGACTCTGCCTTCCCAAATCTTCTTTGACCATAGGATCCTGTATTTCTGGGAGCACCTGCTCTGTGGAGCACCTGCTCTGTGGAGCACAGGATGAGAAATGTTGGTCTGTGTTGATCTGGGTTTATCACCTCTCTTATTTATGCGAGGCCCCCCTGCCACACTCTGCTTGGTGGGCGCCCTGACTTCCTTGTCCTCGTCCGGGCACCAGAGGCTGGAGCTGTTTCCTCTGGCTCCTTAAGTAGACGGGACGGGAGCAGGCAGGGCTCATGGGAGAGTGGCCCAGAAAAGCTCAGGAGCAAAGCTAGAGAAGGGGACCAGGAAAGCTACATGGGACGGGAGGCTGGTGGAGGTGAGACCCAGCCACTCTGGGGCACAGACGAGCAAGTAGAAACTGTGGGCGTGAAGGGAGGGAGGCCTTGAGTGTCTGTCTAGGGCCCCGGGTCTCATGCACGGCTCCACCCCCTGTGCCTGACTGTGGCCTCCCTGCCACTGCCCCCCACCCCCCCAGCAGGCTCCACCAGCATCCGCTGTCTCTCTGGAGCCATCGGACTCATTGGAAAAGCCCCTGATGCTGGGAAAGAGTGAAGGCGGGAGGAGAAGGGGACGACAGGGGATGAGATGGTTGGATGGCATCACTGATGCGATGGACATGAGTTTGAGTAAACTCCGGGAGTTGGTGGTGGACCGGAAGCTGTCTGTTCTCCGGAAGTGAGACAAAGCGTTGTCCCGGCGGCCTCTCCTGTTTGGAGAACTATTGTTAGTTGAGTTGGAGCCTTGGGGGGACAGTAGCCTGAATGCTGGCGCTTGGATCTGTGTCTTTTCTGTACCCTTGAGATGAAGGGGGGCGGGGCGGGGGCTGGATGGTAGTGCTGGTTGGTAAGTCAGCGTCCGCAGTCCTGTGGGCAGGGCGCTGTCTCTCGGACAAGACAGCCTCTCCCCAGCTGAGTCTTAGGTTGGGACTCCCTAAGCACCCAATGGGCAGATGGGAGGATGTTGCTCCAGACCGGTGCCCTGCTTTGGTGTCAGCTGGAAGAACTCACTGGGTCATGAAAACCTCACATTTCGAGGTCATGTCTGGGTTCCACTTGGCAGCTACCTGGTGGCTACCCACTATGAGCCTGGTCGTGAGCCTGGTCCTAGGTTTATAGAGACCAGTAAGCTCCAGGGCCCTGACCTCAAGGTGTTCCCAGTCTAGTAGGAAAGGCACATGCACAGACGTTAAAGGGGCAAAATTATAATAGATGAGGAGGTGAAAAGTACGTGGGATTCCGCTCTCATGGGAGGGAGCTGGGGCAAAAGCCTTGGCAGGAGAGAGGACCAAAGTGAGGCATCAGGCCTGAGGAGCTGCTCTCCAGACAGATGGGGGGTACGTAGGAGGGGTAGGGCCTGGTGGGGGGAAAGCTGGTCCTGCCAGACTGTGGTGCCGGGAGTGGCATGAGGCAGGGGTGCCCGGGCAGGGCGGAGCGGGGTCAGGAGGTGGTAAGGGAAGAGCAGGGGCCGGCACAGACTAGGCCCTGGCTGAGGGGCCACATTAGGATCAGCCCCGCGTCCGAACACGTGCTGAGGTCACTGCTGAAAGCCAGAGTGCTTCAAGGCAATATTTCAGTTCTCTGGGCTGCTTAGCTTGTTAAATGGAACTTTGTCCGCATTTGGCCTCCTGGGGAATTCTCAGGCCATCAAGGCGCCCTGAGGTCACTGTGCTGTCCTGAGCGAGCATAGAAACAGGGGCAAACCTGACAGGAAGCAGCCTGCCCTGCCCTTAAGGGATGTGCCCAAAGCCCGCCCCTGCCTCCTGCAGGAGGGGTGAGGCTGGCATGGAGGGGCCAAAACGCTGATGAGGAGGTGGGGAGCATTGGGACGGGCTGAGAGGCCTGCAGAAGGTCTTTCCAGGTGGGACCTTGGCCTATCGCCAGGCTCCCTAGTTCTCAGATCCCACACAGAGGGTGCTGACAATGGTCTCTGTGTGGCCTTAGCATTTTTCCCACTTGTCAAGGGTTCATCTGTTTTCTTTTTTCCCCCCTGTAAATCAGAGTTGATACAAGGGCTTCTTCCACCCATGTTATTCTAGAAAGAGGGAGAAAGAGTATCCTGCCCCCAGCTTTGCTTGGTCTTCTGACTTCCTTCCAGCCTCCCGTGCGTTCACCTGTCTGAGCCCTGGTGTCCTGCTCAGCTCCAGTGGTGGCTGCCCCTGCCCTTATCTGCTGCCTGCGGCTGTCCCTGGGGACCCAGGCCCCCTTTTCCCTCTCTTTCCTCCACTCTCCGCTTCTGGCTTTGAAGGCTTTGCACATCTCCAAGCAAGGCCTGAAGTCCCATTCCAGATGCCCAGATTTTGTTTTGTTTTTGCAGGGTTGAGCAGACATGTCATTGGTGTCTGTGTGTATGTCTGTGTGAATAATTGAGGGGAGGAGGGACGAGGTGCCAGAGGGGTGCCCTTTTCAGACAGTCTTAAAGCCATAATAATAATAGCTGACATTTATTGAGTGTCTACTATGTGCCTATTGCTCTAAATGCTTTATTTAATACACTTATTTCCCTTATTCCTTTCAATGACCCAAGGAAGTAGGCACACATTAGGTTTCCATTTAGAATGGGGGCCCAGAGAAAGAGTGAGAAAAGCCAGCCATTTCATTGCTTCCTTGGTGGGAGATCTTTCTTCCCCAGGAGAAGGACTCTCTAAAGGGCAACTAGGGCATCCCTCTGCATCTGACCAGGACTGACTCAGAGAACCACATCTGGTGAGGAGGAGGGCTCTGGACCAGGCTGAGGGGTCTTGGGTAGAAGTTGGTTCTTGGTATTTTGTTCAAGGTCATAGTCAGAAGGTCATTCTTACAGCTGAACTGAAACCCTCCTTATCCCCAACACACCCCTGTATTACAGGAAGTGTCAGCTGGAGTGGGGTCAGCATTTTCTCTTTACCAGGTCCCCACCTTCCGGCAGATTGAAGCAGGTGTCTGGATTCTTAATTCAATGTTCTTCCTTTGGGTCCCAAGATCCTAACATCCTCCCTCTGTCCTGAAGCTAGACACCGGGCCTGGGGCTCCCCCATCCTTCTCTCCTCCTTCACACCCCAGTTGGCAGCCCCCTGCCTTGTGACACTCCTTTATCACCCTCAGGAGCAGAACGGGGCCCCTAGTACCCTGCTACGTGTGTCTTTGCTCTTTCCACAGGCTGGCTCAGAGCCTATCAGGCTGTGGCTGGAAGATTTTGCCCTTTAAAAAAGATGTCTTTCTTTTAAAGGGTAAGGAACTAATCATTAATGTAAAGAAATCTTCTGGGACAATCTGTATTCTGGGCCTGCTTAGAAAAGAGTTGAGCAACAGAGTGGTGGAACCACTCTGGAGAGGGGCAGAGATAACTCACCTGCAGGGGAGGAAAACCCGATGGACTGGTTGCCATAACTCTGGGTGTGTCTCCCAGGCCCTGAGGGGCTGGTCCAGGCTCAGCGAGCACCTCCCGGAGGTTAGACAGTCAAGGAGGGACACTCGATGCAGGGATCATCGGATCATCGTTACGGGCGACTTCTGTTTCTGGCTGCGCTGGGTCTTAGCTGTGGCACACAGGGTCTTTGTTGCCTGATGTGAGACATCTTTGCAGCTTGCAGGATCATTTGTTGTGGAATACGGGCTCTTACCTGCAGCATGTGGGGTCTCATTCCTTAACCAGGGATCAAGCTGGGCCCCCTGAATTGGGGGCTCCGAGTCTTCGCCATTGGACCACCAGGGCAGTCCCATTACAGGGGACTTTTTGAGACAGCATCTCTGGTATGGATTTGAGCAGGGTGCAAGGCTGAAGAGAGGTGGGGCTGTTTCAGGGTCTGAGGAGACTCTTTCACTACAGAGAAAGGACGGCCTACAGCACTTACCTATCAAGGAATGGCCCTGGACGGCCCAAGGAAGTTTCCTACCTGCAGAGCCTGGCCAGGTGCAGCCAGTCCTGGGTGGGGATGTGCTGAATGGTCACGAAAGTGCTGGGGAGCAGCAGGCTGGGAGCTGGAGCCCTGGGCACCTACCCCAGTGCTGTGCTGACTGCCCCCGTGGAGGCTTAGCACTTATCAGTAAAATGGAGGGGTTTCTCCTTTGGCCCTGGACGGCCCAAGGAAGTTTCCTACCTGCAGAGCCTGGCCAGGTGCAGCCAGTCCTGGGTGGGGATGTGCTGAATGGTCACGAAAGTGCTGGGGAGCAGCAGGCTGGGAGCTGGAGCCCTGGGCACCTACCCCAGTGCTGTGCTGACTGCCCCCGTGGAGGCTTAGCACTTATCAGTAAAATGGAGGGGTTTCTCCTCGCCTTCCTGCCTCGCCTGAAGCCGCTTGGAGGGTGACGTGAGCTACGGATGTGATGCTCAGAGCAGACTTGAGCCAGGAAACTTGGGATCTGTCGGGTAGCTGCTTTTCTGGCCAAATGTCTCTGTTCCAGGATGTTTGATTCCCCCTTCCCCACCATGGTCACTGTGTGACCTGGTCTCTTACTTTCTGGCTTGTCTCTGGACTCCCCCGCCCCCCAGGTAACACAGGCTCATTCAGCACCAGGCAGCTGCATGTTACTGTTACCTCTCCTATGCCCAGCACAAGGCCTGGGCAAGAGGTCATCCTCCAAGTCCCCAGGTAAAGGCTACTGAAGCAATGGACTCTGCCTCCTCCAGGGGGATTTGATCTTGGAGGGGCCCTAGAGGCAGGGCACTGCTGCCCATCAGGGTGTTAAGAGGCTATAAAGAGCCCAGGTGGGGACACCCATTGGATCCCTGCAGACAGGAAAAATGGGACTCAAGAGGTTCAGTGAATTGCCCAAAGCAAATCAGCTTCCAGGCCAGAACGGCCCAGCCACAGGGCTTAAACTAACGCCTAGGCAAGGGGGCGTGTGTGCACACGCTGTCTGCCGGGAGTGCGAAGCTTTGGACATCTGATGGTGGAAGGAAAGCCAGGTAGGTGACGCCGGGTGCTGCTGATGCCTGTCCCACCCGAACCCCACCATCTTTGTCTTGATTTTCCTTCCTTGTGGTAACTCTTGGAGACCCGGAGATGGCCCCGGGGCCCCACGAGTCTTCCTGCCTCTAGGCTCTGATAGCTGAAAGAAAATCAGGTATCCGCATGCCCCACATTCTGGGTGCCTCCCTGGCTCTTAATACTTTGCACTGTTGTGATGACCCCAGGGCAGGGAGGGACCCAGAAGGGACCTGCAGCCCTGGTAGGGATAGACCTTCTCCTTGAGTCTCCCTCTCTGCAAAAAGCTGTGTAGACACTGTTGCCCCGGGAGTGAGGAGTGGATCCTTCCAAGACGTGCCTGCTTGGCTCCAGGTTCTGTGCTGGAGCATCCGTACTCCTCTGCATCTCCTCTCTGGTCCCAATAATCCACGCAGGGATGCATCTTTGTTTTCATTTTGTAGATGAAGAAACCGAGGCACAAAGAAATGAAGTTAACGTGCCTGCAGTCCTCTGGCCTGTAAGTGGCTGAGCTGGGATTCAGACCCAGGACTTGGACACAAGCTGGCCC
>SJYX01015419.1:138370-242888 GCA_006410675.1 Oreotragus oreotragus
GGGTGGGTGGGGGACTGGGCTTTGTGAAGTAGTGGCTTCTCCAGAGCTCCAGCCCCACCCGAGCCCCTGGACTCTCAGGCCACAGTGGGCTCTGGATGGTCCGTGGTGGAGCCCGGCCATGAACTGTGCCCAGCTAGGCAGCCAGCTGCAGCCTGGCTGGGTTCGAGGAGGCTGTTTGACCTTGAAACCAAGTGCATCAAAGCAATGGACATAACGGCTTGGGAGCTGGCAACTCAGGCACTCTTTTATTGTTTAATTTCACTTACTTTTTGAATAAGTGATACACTCCTGTGGGTTAAGAAAAGGGTATATGGGGGAAAGTCTTCCTCCAGCCCGTGTCCAGCAGTGGGGCTTCTCTTCCCAGAGGTAACCGTGGTGACTGGGTGTCCGTCCAGAGGTGATCTAATCTATGCAGACAGATTTGCACAGACAGTATTGTAAAATGTGTTTGTGTACTCTCTGGGAACTAACGTTAAATGCATCGCTTTTTCACTTAACTCTGTGTATCTTGGTGATCTGTATATAAAGAGCTATATAAAGGTAAATATATAAAGAGCTATATAAAGGCATATAAAGAACTATATAAAGAGCTTCCCTTGTCTTTAATTATGACTGGGTAATATTCCATTCTATGGATGTACTGTCATTTAAAAAAATATATATATAAAGTTAGGTAGAGTGACCTATACACAGTGAAGTGCACAGATCTTCAGCAGACGGCACAATGAAAGTGTGTGTGCAACCATGTGACCACCATCCGAAGAGAGACTTTTGCACTTTCCTGGAAAGTTCCTTTATGCCCCTTCCCGGTTAATACCCCTCTCAGGGAGTTACCGTTATTCTGACTTACATAAGTGGACCTTGACTTCCTTGTCTTAAAAACTGGGGTCCTGCTGGAGCTCACTCACTTGTGAGTTGTGAGGATAAGGCAGGTATCTAGGGTAGTGCTTGGCACAGAGAAATTGTCTAACAGAGGATGGAGATCAGGATTATCATAAATAAGTCCCTGGTCAGGGGTTTTTCTCCTGCCTCTGCCTGTGCTCTCCAGTTACCTCCACATCCCACTGCCCGCCCCGCCCCCCACCCCTCCCAACACACATTCTCCCTCACACACCGTCTAGCCACCGATAGAGACCAAGAGGGTCATTGTGCAAAGCCCAGGCCGCTTGAATGGCTCCATTGTTCCTGGGCTGAGTTCCCAGAGCCAGCCGGTGCAGCGCTGACCAGGGCTGGGCTGTGCAGTGCGAGGTGCCCACGGGCCGCTGGCCAAGGGCTGACCACACCCGGCAGGACACCCTTCCTCCCCTCCTCCCTCGGGGAAGGAGGGGAGGAGCCACAGTCTTCCCAGTTTGGCCTGAGGGCCAGGCAGGGCAGCCCTGAAGACACCTCCTGGTCTCCGCTCAGACTCCCGGCTCCTGAAAGACCAGGCCCAGCAGGTGGTGGACTCTTGAGCTGGCATCTCATGTTGGGAGCAGATGAAGAGTGGGGACCAGGTAAGGAAAGGGGACGTGGACGCTGAATTGCTTTCTAACCCCTCCTCCCCTCCTGGGGTCGATGGACGTGGACAGCCTGGGAGTCTGGAGGAAGTGGCCCACAGGGATCTGCCTGGAAGCAGCAGCGCCTCTCTAGGCATCCCCCCGCCCGGGAACTGGCCCAGGAGGGCAGGCCTCATGGCTGCCTCGGGATCAGACCCTCCCAGATGGAGGCTTCTGCATCCTGGCATGAAAGGCGAATCTGCACCCCTGCTGAGCGTCTCCAAAATTCCTGGGAGGTGAGGCCTCAGGACAGCCCCAGCATCATCTCCTGGCATCTACCTGTCTACACCCTCCAATGGCCACCTGTGAGGCACAGTGTGGGGCCGACCTTTGCCCTGCTTGTCACCATGTGCCAGCAGAGAATGTGACCTTCTCAGTGCCAGCCAGGGCTGGGGAAGTGAGCCTTGGGGGCTAACATGAGGTGAGTCCTTATGAGCAAGAGGAAGTGGGGGCCTGTGAGGAGTGAGAGGCAGAGGGTGGGAGCTGGCCAGGAGGTAGGTAAGGGGGTGGGGGCCTGGGGAGTAGGGGAAGGGCTTACCAGATGGGAATCCCAGGCTTTCTTAGGGCTTGGCTCCTTTCTGCTTCAAGAGACCAGACTGGCCTCTCCTGGCTGTTCGAGGTAACCTGTGTCCCCGGAGTCGGGGCCAGGGCACCCGGTGGCGTGGCCTCCCATAGTACCAGGACATGCCCTTCCTTACCTTCTGGGCCCAGACGCTGCCCCTCCCTCCCTAATCCTGCCAGCTTGGGCACCTGCTTCTCAGAGCTTGGGCCTCTGCACCTGTCCCTGGCCTGGTTTCGAGCTGGACCTTAACACCCTGGTCTGAACTGCCCCACCCAGGGACTGAGGCTTCTGTAGGCAAGAGCTGAGGCGCAAGGCCAGCCCTGCCAGGGGCCCGCCTCGTCTGGGCCAGCCTCTCCGGGCACGGTAACGTGGAGGCCTGGGCATGACCCAGGATGCGGGCTTCCATCGCAGCCCCCACCCTGCACCACCCACTCCTGGCGCCCATCGCCTCCCTCCCCAGGGCCTGCTCACTGTGCTCTTGCTTCCCTACCAGACGCGCAGATGCAGCCCGCCTCAGGCCTGTCTGCCTTTGGTCAGTCTGTCCGTCTCCCCCAGGGTTCTGTGACTGGGAGTCCTGGGGCCTGCCCTGGGTGAGGAGCCAGAGGTGGAGGCCCTCTCCAAGGGACCACAGACCACGACGGGCCCCCTTTCCACCCCACCAGCAAGGAAGCTCTTGGAAGCGCCTAGGGAGACAGTGGATCCCAAGAGCGCACCTTCGTCTGTCCTCAGTCTGGGCCTCTGGGATGAGTGCGGCAACGGCTGCAGAGAGGCTCAGGGCAGGTCAGCTTCTGCACTGGCCTCTTCCTCAGAGGCGGCTCCTCCAGAAGGAAGTGGCCATCTGGCCTTCTGTGACCTCTTCCTTCCTCCCAGAAACTGGGGAGAGGGGAATCGGGTGACACTTGCCTTGGCAAGATCTGGGCTGGACTGAGTGAGGCCAGAGGAAGGAAGACGGAGCCTGCAGACTGGGATACGGCCTGAGTCAGTCAGCGGAGGATCAAGACAGACCGCTCCTGCCTTCCGCCCAGCAGGCCCAGCAGGGCTGGAGCCCTGGGGTGCCCGGGTTGGTCCAGGTAGCCGGTGTGTTGTGGCTTGGCTACCTCCCAGAAATAAATCGCTTAGTTCCCCTGTTTCCTGCCTCCACTAAGATATGTTGGCATCCCCTGATTTACTTCTGTAACTGGAGGAGAGGGACTGTCGGTTGGGAATAGGTTCAAGAAGAGAAGTCAGGAGGGAACAGGGCCTCCTCCCTGGCCCCTTGGCTGGCATTTGAGGCCCGGGCTTAGAGGTTGCAGCCACCAGCAGGACAAGCTCTTCGCAGAGAAGTTTTGGGAAACCTAGGGTGCAAGTCGTTATGTCTCAGGGCCCTGGGACCTACCTAGGACCCCTGCGCTGGGGAAGAGGCTGCTCTGTCTCCAGGAGCCCAAGGACTGGGGCTCTGGGAGCATCAGGAGTCACCTCTTGGCCTGGCCATTAGCTTTCCTGCAAAGGTCAAATCGGGGAGACATGGGATGTGGTGGGGGCACTTCAAGTAGCCTCATGGCCTTTGGCAGGTTCTAGAGCAGGAGCAGACAAGACAGACGGTCAGTGGTGACCGCAGTGGTGACCGCAGTGGTCAAGCTGGTCTGGGAGCCACACAAATTCCCTTTGAGAGGCTCAGAGACCCTTTAGGTGGGGCAGTAGGGCGACCTTTCAAGGGCCTTCAGCTTAAGGATCTGACAGGGCAGGAAAGGAAAAGAACAGGAATTTGGGAGTTTTGGCCAAAATGATACATTCTGAATCTAGAATCTCATGAGGCCTGGTGGTGGGCCCGGTGACCTGTGGGCATGGTGACCCACGGGGTTCTTATGAGAAAGAAATGGGGTCATGTATTCCTAAAGAAGCTAAGGTTCCAGGTGAGGTCCTCAAATATTTGTCTTATTTCAGCCATAGAGAAGTTGAGGTCCTTTGATTCATCTAGAAGAGGAATTCGAGAATAAGACTTGGAGGAAAAGAGATAGCTAAGAGACCTTCCCTTCCAAGAGCTGGAGACCCACTCACTCCAACTCACTTCCTACGTGGCCTCAGCTAAGTCGATTAACCTCTCTGGGCCTCAATTTGTTGATCTATGAAATGAGGGAATTGGTTTGGCTCGCCTCTGAGGCCTCCTCCAGCTCTTATCATCCAATGGGCCTCGTCTTTTGCATCACCCATGGGGAAACTGAGGCTCCAGAGGACGGGTCCACGGGGACTTGCCGCCTCCGCCCAGGCTTTTCAGGTTGGAACTTTCTCTACAGGTGCTTCAGGCTCTCAGGCCTGAAGTCCGGGGCCAGCCAGGAGTCGTCTTCCACGCCCTCGCTGCCTTGTCAGCGTCCCTGTGAGACAGGGCAAATTGAGGATCCCTGCCGCAGATCTTAAATCAGAGCCTGGGCCATCAGTCAGTCTCCCGGAACACTGAAATAACCAGGTGGGTGGCACAGACTGCCACCGCCTGGACAGAGAGGGATATTAAAAAGCTGAAATCTCGAGCCCCCAGATCCCTTAAGCAATTCCTGCAAACCCCAGGGACCTGCACTCTGAAGGGAGAACTCATTTTAGAGTTCCCTGGGAAGGTCTGGGGGCTCCGTTTCAGGAAGCCCCTGTGTCTGGGGGCTTCTGAAGGCCCCAACCACTGTCACCATCCTTTCCAGCCCATTCAACCTGCCATTCCTCCCTGTAGGCATCTTCCCTAGAGTTAGGCTGGCAGTGGTGGGGCCGCTAAAAGGATCGCAGGTAGAACCAACCAGCCTGATTGCTCAAAAGCTGGCTCTGCTGCTCACCAGCTCTGCACACCTGGGCAAGCCGTTTAACCTGTTTGGCTCTGTTTCCTCATCTCTGAAATGGGAACGCTCACACCTCCTTCATAGAGTTGTTTTGAGGATGAAACGAACTAATCCACACAAAGTAAATAGTGTTGTGCCCGGCACAGGGAAGACCTTGCATGTTGCCATTAATGTTAATCTTCCTATATTATTCCACAAATGAGCTCCACCCAGCGAGCCGTGCTGCCTCTCACAGACTCTCCTGCTCTTTTGCCTTTTTTACACCCTATCCATCCCTCCAGCCTCAGTTCAATGGCCTCTTCCTCCAGAAAGCCCCCCCTGAATGGCCCTCCGAAGCTCCATCTTCCTCCGACTTCCAAAGCTACGTTTTGCACTCAAATCACATTTGTAGCAACTGCTTTTGGCTCCTCCGTTGAGATCCAAATGCCCTGAGCAAAGGCCTGTTTTCTCCCTCCTCTCTTCCCCTGTAGCGTCTGCCACAATGCCACACACACACAGTAGGTGCTCACAAAACACTCATGCTTGTCAACTGGGAGATGCCAGGAAATGAAACAGAATCCCGGTGTTCCTGAGACCAGGTCTTTTGTCTATTTTTAGAGTTTAAATAGTCTTCAAAAAAAAAAAAAAAATTCCGAATTCCACTCCGTCTTTCCATTACAACCCCACCAATCTTTTCATGTCGGCCAGAGGTACATTCCCTTCCTCTCCACTCAAAACACACTAGAATTTGAAAAATGAGGCGCTGGATCTGAGAGGGCGAGATAGAGGAGGTACTCTCTAAGCCCCCGACTATTCCTGTCAGGCTGAAGATGGTGGGGAAGAATTAGCTCTGGGTGAAAGGGAAGGTTCTGATGGCTCAGCTCTGGCCTCTTGGAGACTGGTTTTCTAGAGGGATGAGCGGGGTTTTGAAACACGGAAGTCCTTGCTGCTGGAAGGTCAATACTCCCACTGGGCATCCCAGAGCACTGCCACTCCTTGGGGGAGCACGTGGGGAAACAGGTCTGATCAGCTTGAGGTGGAGATGGAGGCTTGGGGCTACCATCTCAGCTGTGGTGGGAAGGGGGCGGGCCACGCTGAGGCCGCCGCAGCTGAAGAACCCACTGGAGGAGAACCGTGGATAACATCGGATCGCGATGGCCTCATGGGGATCCACTGCCAGACTGGCTGCCAGTGGCGGTGGGCGAGTTTATCTCATCACGAATTTGCAGTTGTGACCAAGATAAATGACTGTTTGGTTTTGGTGGGCCCCTGGGGGGCAGAGGCTTTCATACCATCTGGCTCTGGCAGAGAGAGGGTCTCAGTGATCCGAATATGGAGGCCCTCAGAGAGGCGCAGAGACCGCATCCTTCTCTGGGTGACTTAGTGTTCATTTCTGGCTACCCTGAACCCCAACCTGCCAGTAGCAGTAACAGCACCGTGCAGTTATTAAGCACTTGGCATGGGCTGAGTGCCCTGCATACATTTTACCATCTAGTGTTGTACAGCAGCCCCGAGAGGTGAGGACTGGTATCTCCATCTTGTGGGGGAGGAAACTGAGGTACAAAGAGGTTGCATGCTTCATGCACATACTCTGCAGACTGTGGCCCAGGGGCTCCCGTGCTAACCACTCAACCGCACTGTCTGTGGTTGGGTGAGAAGGCTTCCCTGGGGTGCCTGAAGTTTTCAAGTCACCCATGACTCTCTGGCTATAACTGGAAATCAGAGTTTCAGAGATGGGTGGAGATAGAAGCTGACTGCCTTTCCTGGCCTCAGAAGATAACTGGTCAGAAGCTGAGGAGTGACGGGGGTCAGCCAGATGAGGACGCAGGCCCCCATGGTGGCCGGCCCCTGCACAGTCAAAGCTGCGCTTCCCTGCTGTCCCCTCCAGCCCAGGGCCCACTGCTCCCAGCTACTCTCTGCCTGTTTACCCTGCTTCTCCCACACTTCACTCTGAGAGGCCAGGGGTCCATCTGTCTTGTCACCAGCGAGTCCCTGGTGCCCATGCAGACGCGGCCTTCGAGAGATGCTCAGTCAATATTTGTGCGAAGAATGAGAGGCCAGGGCGCCTAGCCTGCCGGCGGGTCTCCCTACATAAGGGGGGCGGCAGCTCCAGATTTCTACCTAGGAGCCCCAGCACCTGGCTGGTAGGACGGGTGGGGGCGGGGTGCAGGGCTGGCCTGGAAGAGGGTCCGCCAGCAAATGCACCTTAATGCCTGCCCCGCACCCCAAACAGCCTGTGGACCCCGCCCAAGAGGTACCAACGGAGCAGGGGCAAACGATTCATTTCCACATCCGAGAAATAACAGGGAGGAGGGGTGTGACCTAGGGGTGTGTGCTGGGGTATTGGTACCAAAAGATACAAAAAGGCTCCTGTTCTGGGTTCTGGGGTCCCGGGCCCAGGCTGGGGGCTGCAGGCGAACTTCTGGAGGTGGAGGGGCATTCAGGCAGAAGGCCCTCGGTGAGCGCTCTCCACCCTCCCCCCCCCACCCCCCCGACACACACCGGGGGCGGGGTAGGGGTGTGTACAGAAAGTGGTGTCAATGGGTAGCCTGCGCCTTCGCTCGCCGGGCTCCCAAAACCCGGGGTGTGGGTGTGGCTCCCCCCGGGTTTGGGTGGGTTGGCGCAGGAACCGGCCTGCGAACGGGGTTGTCCCGAGGGCTGGTGGCCGGAGCAGCGCGGGGAGCCGGAGCCGGCAGGGCGGCTCGGGGAGCGGGGGGGCGCGCGCTGGCGGGGTGGGGAAGAGCAGGGGGCGGGCGGCCGCCGAGGGGCGGGCGGCTTTGGGGGGGTGGAGCCCGGACCGCAGCGCCCGCCGCTCGCTCGGCGCCGTAGCCGCCGCCGCTGCTGCCCAGGGCTCGGGACGCAGGGCGGCTGGCGCTCGGCGAGGCTCCGGCGCCCCGGGCTGCCGCGCTCTCGGTCCCGGCCCCCGGCCCTCGGCCCCCGGCCCGGCGCCCCCGGGGCTCTCGCGCTCCGGTCCCCGATCCGGTCCCCCGACCCGAGAACGGTCTCAGCTGGCCGAGCGGTCCTGGGCTCGCGCCCCCGGGCCATGAAGAGGGGCCCGTGAGGGGCGCGCGGAGGCGGTGGAAGAGGCAGGAGGCGGGAGGCCGAGGAGGAGGGCGCGGGAGGCGGAGGATGCCGCCGCACCCGCCGCCGCCCGCCGGCCCCCGGCGAGCCTGACTCCAGACCCGAGGATGGAGCCGGCGCTGGGCGCTGCAGCGGCTCCCGGCGCGCCCCCGACCAGGTACCGGCCGGGCCCGGCGGGCCCCGGGGCGGGAGGGAGCGGACTCTCGCCGCAGCAGCCGGGAGGGGTGCGGGCGCGGTGGGAGACGCCCCTCCGCTCGGGGACAGTCGCTGCGGGCGGTGCGGGGCGGGGGGAGGACCGCAGCTTGTCGGGCGCAGGAAGGGGCTTTCCGGGGCCGGCGGCGGGTGAGAGCCGCGATCGCCCTGGCCCTCCCCGCCCCCATTCGGGGAGGGCAGCAAACTTGAGTCGCGCGGCGGCCCCGAGGCGCCCGCTCCCCTCCGCTGCGGAGCGCACTTGGGGGCTGCCAAAGGCTCGGCGTCCCATAGCCTCCCGGGCTCGGGGCTGTTGAGACTCCTGCAGACCCTGGGGTCCCCACGTCTGCACCAACTTTCCAAAACCACGCTGTATGCGGAGACGGGGGCTGTGGTCTGCTTCCTGCCCCCAGCCTCTGCCCCGCACCCGCACCCACCACTCTGCAATGAACTGGTCTTGGAGCGGGAGGGGGGAACAGGGGCTGCTGGAAGGTGCAGACCTCCCACGGAAGCCAGAACCACCCGCCTGCTCTTCCCCTCCTGGAGAGCAGCCCCTCCCAGGCTCTGGGAACCCAGAGTGGCCCTGGCCGGGAAGCTAGGGGTTAAAAGGTAAGACCTAATGGTAGCCCTCAGGTGGCACCTTGGCCTGATTTGCGATGCTACAGGGTACCCTCCCCCCGCCTCCCCCCAATCCTGCGCCCGCCCCGTCCCAGGGTTACCGCTCCTCACCTCTGGTGCGGCTTTTCTCCTGGTGGACTTAAACACTGCTCCGAAGGTGGAGGCATCTAGGGAGTCCAGGCGCCAGAGAATGGGCTGAGACTTTTGACAGAGAGTTGAAGGCAGGGGGTAGGGAGGTGGATGTCCAGAGGGCAGATAAGGACTGGAGGCAGAGGGGACAGGGGTTGGGGGCGGAAGGCGGGACCCTGGCTGGGAGGGTAGCTGCTCTGGCCAGCCAGAGAAGCCTTGGTGTAAGAGGCAAGCAGGAGGGGGCCCGAGGTACCAGGTGCCTCCCTCAGGGGTTCCTCTACCCCTTGAGGTGGGGCTGGCTGCCACAGGCAGAGGCCTTGCTTAGATGGGCAGTCCCCAGTCTCCGGCCCTCAGCAGCCGGGGACACTTAGGGGCAGCACCATAGCCCTGTTTCTCTCTCCAAGTGCTCTCACCGTCATGACTCACACATTGGACTCGCCAGGGAGGCATCAAGCCTCCAATCTAGTCTCCCCCCCTCCCTCCTGGATCCTCCGGGAGCTGCTGGGGCTTGGAGGGGGTGGATTTGCCCTGGGGCCTTGGCCCCCTGAGGGAGGCCCCTAGCCTGGCACTGCAAACTTTCATTCCCCTGCTGCTGTCCTGATGTTGGCAGGTGAGGGGCTAGGCCAGGGTGGTGGGGGTTGCCCCCAACCCTGCTGAGGCTTTGAAATCCTAGTCCCACCTCCTTCCTGGCACGGACTGTTAACACACGACCTCATCGCAAAGCGGAAGCGCATTTTCCCCTTAAAATTCCAAATTTCCCTCTTTGCTGAGTATTGCCAGGTTTTTGGCTGGAGGGTTCCTCTTCAGCAGCTGCAGTCAAGCTCCTCTTGCCGACAAGCTTCCCTCCTGCGTGGTCACCTTTGCCAGGGGCAGGTCCCCATTCAAAGGGATGTGTTCTTCTAGGGCCCTAGTTCCCGAGGAGTGGCACTGAGGGGGCTGATGCAGGGGTGTGAGTATACGGGCCGCATGTACATGCAGGAGGTGTGCATCTGTGCTCCGCTGAGTCTGCAGGGGGCCCAGATGCCGTGCTCTCACTGGCCGGGGAGAGGCTGAACCTCCTTCTGCCCGCCCCCCAGCCCCGCCGCAGTTCCCCTTCCCCACACCCCTGTCTCCTTCCCTTGCCCACTGTGGGTCTCTCTTTACTTTTCCAACTCAGTCTGCATTGGTGCGGGGAGAGAGCATTTGATATTCATAATCTGGTTCAGAGAAGGTCCCGAAGCCCTGAGTCACGGTATGGTTTCCATGGAAACAGACTTGTTCATCGAGGTGGTGGGGGAGAAGGGAAACATATAGTAAAAATCCAGGCTCCACAAGTGTGGTTGGAGTTGGACCAGCTCCCTTCATGGGGAACAGGAAGCGGTGGGGCAAGGCTCTGGGGTCCTTGTGGGAGGGGCTGCCTCTCCCCATCCACTGGGGTTACCCCTCCCACCCTGGGAGCTGCTCAGCTCCTTCTGTGGCTCTTGGCAGGTTCTGCTTCCCCCACGGGCTTTCTGACTAGGTGCTAGGGCTCATGGCCACCAATATATGCCTCAGTCTGCTCCTCTGCGAAATGGGAAAGTAAGAGCTCTTCACCCACCTCATAGGGCTGTTGTGAAGGTCAAACGCGTTAATCCAAGGCACACGCTGAGAACACGGCCACAGGGAGTGTTCAGTGAGCGCCATTAATTCGAGGTGTTAAGGGCACTCCCCCTGGCGGTGCATTCACCTGGATCCACCCCTCTGCGTCGGGCAGGGAGGTCTTGACATCTGGCGGGGCTGGCCTCCTGCTTCCTGTAAGAGCCCTCCCAGCAAGCACTGGTACACCTCTAGCTGGGAACCAGCCATCCGTTTCTTCCTCCCACGGAGCACGTATTTAGGTGGCTGAGGGCCTGAGCACCGTGCTCGGGAGTCTTGGCTCCTGTTCAGACCCAACCTGCCTGGGAGGCTTGCGGGAACACATCCTCCCAAGTCCAGATGGCCGGGCAGTGTCCTGCTTTGGCCCCCTGGAGCTCTGAAGACCAAGAGAGGGGACTGGAGTGGGGGTGACTTTCCCGGATCCCGGAGAGGCGTTCACATGGCTGGAGAAGCATCTCCTGGTGACCCACTGAAGAGGAATCAGGAACTCTCCAGAAAGATAATAGATGCTGGCCCCTCATCCCCTCAGGTTAGAACCTCTGCCACTCAAGTGTGCCCAGTGCGCCCTACAAGTCTGGATTGGCCTGGGCTGCAGCCCAGCAGGCTGGGAGATGGGCGCCTGCCCACATCTGCTTACCCCAGCAGCCCGTGCCTCAGCAGTGTCTGGGCAGTGGCTCGAGGCCACTCGGCCCCAGTGATGGCCCAGCCAGTCTCCCTCACCGGTCCGTCTTTCAGTTGCTGCTCTCCCCTCCCTGGCCTACAGACAACCCCTCCTCCCCTCCACGTCACTGGTCACCGTCCCCCTCCTTCCCTCCCATAAGGAAGGCGTCCACTCCGAGCTCCCTAAAAGGCAGTCCCTGCATCAGTACCAGCTCTCAGAGCTGCGGCTCATCCTCCACACCTGCTTGCTCTTCCTTCTGTTTTACAGATGGGAAAACTGAGATCCTTGGGCTTTGCCAGTCAAAGCCATCACTCGAGCTGGCCTTGGCTGCCCCAGCCCCACCCCTGCCCTGGGGTTGTCCTTCCCTCTTCCCTGGCAGCTCCAGGTGGCCCCAGAACCCCCCGGCCCCCAGGCCCCTCCATGCTGAGTTTCCTGCCTAGGTTTTTCCCCCAGGTCTCTGGACCGCTTTGCCATCCTCATTGGTGTTCACAACACCTTCCAATTTAATACCCTCTGCAAATTTCATTAACGGACTGTTTACTCCGTCTCTCAGGATCGTTAATGAAGATGTTAGTAAGATCTGACCCAACAGAGCTGGGTCTTGGCAGCCCTGCCTTCTCTCCCGGACTCTGTCCCTCAGCTCCTTCCTCCTGGGCTTGCCTCCTCCACCTGGGACTCTTGGGACCTACCCCTTCTTGCTTTCAGCCCCATGACAAGTGCTTAGGGCCAAGTCTGTTTGAATTAATTTTGTAAGATTACTTGAGGCGCTGAATCAAATGCTTTGCTAAAAATCAAGATATATTGCCCTGCCTGCATTTCCTTCATCTACCAGTCTTGTAATTCTATCAAGAAAGCTATCAAGTTTGTCAGGCATGATTTGTTCTTTATAAATCCCCACGGTACCGCGTGGGGCACAGAGTTCCCGTGTTTTCTAAATGTTTAGAGATTCTCTTTTTGTGTTTGCTCCTTGATTAGAGCTGGAAGGCCGTGGGCTGGGAATTGTTGCAAACGCTCATCTCTTCCTCTGGGACAGAGAACAGAGCACAGGCCTCCCCTTCTCTGGGTCTCTTCTGGGGAAAATGAGTTGCTTAGCACCCACTGTGTCCTTGCAGTGTGCTGAGGGCCCCAAGTTGGGCAACCCCCGACCCCAAGATGGGTGGGTGGGCAGAGGGCCTGGCGCCCTCCCTTGGGATTCTGTTGACAGGTGGAGATGACGGACAAGTCTGGTGCCGACACATCAAAGGTGCCGTGGAGTGAGTACCTTGCCCAGTACACTAAGAGCATCACCGTGATGTTGTGTTAGGTTCATGATCTTTAAGGGAGGTGGGTGATCTTTCCTCTCCCTGGGTGCCTGGGAAAGTCCCATGAGGGTAAGCCTGCCCTGGATCCGAGGTCTGGGTCTCAGCCTCTGCCGTGTTGCTCCTGACCTCTTAAGTGTGCCTTAACAGGGTCAGGGCAATAGCTGGGGTCCAGACCACGGGGTTTAGGGGGTCAGGGAAGGAAGGCACGTCTTTAGGGAGAAACTCAGACAGGTGAGGACTTCGCTGTGCATGCACCTCACACACAGAACCCCGTAACCTGCATCCGGCCTCTTGGCTGCCACTTCTCAGCACGCCGCTCAGCCTCAGGGAGCCTCGGCCTCTCCCCTGTGAGATGGATCCTCCATGAGCAGTTGCCATCATGTGTCTTTTCGGGAGGTCCCTGTTGATGTAGGGGCAGAGGCGCTCATCCGATTGTCAGGGTACCCGTGAGCGGCTCTCCCCAACACCTCTCATCCAGGAGACAGACAACCGACAGACTGAGCCGTCTGGCTTCCTTGGGGCCAACTGGAGGCTGGTGGTAAGTTCTGGGCTTAGGGGCCAGGGGGACCTTCTGGACCTTGAACCCAAACCCTCTGCCCCGTTCCAGACCGTTCCAGGCCAGGTGGTAATCAAGACATTTTTTGGTGTCCTCTTGGCTGCATGGCATTTGGGCATTTCTGGCCTTGCTAGCCATGAAACCACCCACTCCCCACCTCTCCTTGTCTAACCAGAGCTAGGGCCCCGGAGTGGCAGAGTGTGTTTTGGTTAGTGCCTGTCCGGTGGGACATTGCCCTGCGCCCCCTGCACGCTCGCACCATCACTTTTCTAGTCTTTGTGATGGCGTCTCTCTGTCACTCAGCTGGGGAGGGGAGAGCCACTCGGGAAGCGGTGAGATGCACCCACGCATCTGCGGTGTGCCAGGAACCAGGCAGGTAGGGCTGCAGGCAGCCCGCGTCCCTCCAGCTGACACAGCAGGGGTCTGATCCTTGGAGACGGTCACTAGGTGTTTGCTGGGGGAACTCACTTCTGGGTCTGCATGAACACTGAGGTCAAGGTTGGCACTGGTGTGTGTGGGGATCCTGGTGGCCACCTTGGCCCTGCCTGTCCCCTCTAGCCTCCAGGTGCTGGTGCCATTCCATGCTCTTGGGTGTGGTCTGGGGATTTCAGCTTTGTGGTTAGGGCCAGTGCTTAGGGGTCCTCAGAGCTGAGCTTGAATCCTGGCCCCCACCAAGGACAAGCCACACACACTTGAACAAGTTCCCTCACTTGTCTGAGCCTCATGTGCCTCGTCTGTGAAAGATGGCAGCAATACCTGTGGAAAGCTCCTGCTTGAAGGGAGCGAGGCCCGTGATCATCTCTGGGTATTGAGAGGGTGACAGGCAGGAAGGCCAGGGGTCTCCAAATGGAGGAAATAGGCTGCAAGTGTCAGACATTTTTTAATCTCTCTTTTGAGTGGCAGGAGGAAACAAACTACAAGTGTCAGACTTTTTTTTTCCCCTTATCTATACAAATTTAAAAAGAGGTTTCTTTTAAAATTTTCTGTTGCCATGACGACACCTGGTTCCACCTGAACTTAACTTTTCTCAAACCTTGAGCTAACCAATGCATTTTTCTTGTGGAAATGTTTTTCTTAAGCTATATTAATGAGCTATGTATTCACCCTAGACTCTGTCTTCAACTTGGTTCTGCCTAAGACTCAGAACCAGTATGTTTTACTTGACAAACCAGTATGTTTTACTCATGCAAATGTTCTCTTAAGCTATGTTAATGAAACTACGGCTTTGCTTGGAAACCTGCCTTTCTTCAAGATTCATGTCAACCATTTTATGGCCCGGGACAACTTACCTTGTGCCAACATTATCTAAAAATGCATGTCGCGGGTGAGGGGCCTGGTGCCAGTCTCTGAGTTCTGAGACATTTCCTGTCTCTAATTAGCAGCCTGCTAGGAGAAGGAAATGGCAACCCACTCCAGTGTTCTTGCCTGGAGAATCCCAGGGACGGGGGAGCCTGGTGGGCTGCCGTCTATGGGGTCGCACAGAGTCGAATATGACTGAAGCGACTCAGCAGCAGCAGCAGTAGCTATATAACATCCGGCTAAAGACAAGCGGGGTGGGAGGCACTCTTTCTGCCCCCTTCTGTTGTCTGTGTCAGAGTGTACTTTAATAAAACTTTATTACACAAAAGCTCTGAGCGATCAAGCCTCGTCACTGGCCCCGGATTGAAGTCCTCTCCTTCAGAGGCCAAAAATCCCAGCGCCTTTCATGGCTCAGCAACAACCTTTCAGCATCCCCTCCATCCTATGTAACAGCCCCAAAGCTCAGGTGAGCTTCCCCGGCGCCCAGCCCTCCGCCCCCCCCACCAACCCCATCCCCAGGGGCTAGCTGGGCCTTATGCAGGCGGCCCGAGACTGGAGACTCCAGGATCCAGGGACAGAGGGCTCCCCTTCCCAGCCCCTCGGGCAGCAGCTGCCTTCGCTTTAGCGCCGGTTGCCTGTTTCTCATCCTTGCAGCCGGGAGGAGGGGCTAAAGCCCCCGGTATCCAGGGGGCGGGGCCTGGGTACTATTCCGATGACGGCTCCGGCTGGTGGGGAGCGGCGGCGGGGACAGGAAACCGGGGCCTTTCCGCCCGGTGTGGGTGCAGAGTGGCCCGCCTACCACAGGCCGGGCTGTGGTAGGATCAGCCCGAGACAGAGAATGGGCCCTTCTGACTCATCTCTCCCCCGCGAGGAGCCAGGCGCGCTGGGGCCACGCGGCAGGAGGTCGATCGCTCTCCCCGCTGCTGGGGAGAGCTTCCCTCAGGTCGGTCGGGACCCGCTGACCGGCAGGACTGTAGGTAGCCCCTGCAGTCTGAACAACAGGGTCTCCAACCTACGCCGGTGGCGGGAGCTTCATGGCGGAGGCTGTGGCGCTGCTGTACTTTCTTTGAACATTTCCAGGCCACCATTGCCTGTTTGTAGGTTTGTTATTCAGTCGCTCGGTAGTGTCTGACTCTGCGACCCCACAGACTGCAGCGTGCCAGGCTTCCCTGTCCTTCACTGTCTCCCAGAGCTTGCTCAAACTCACGACCATTGAGTCGATGATGCCATCCAACCATCCCATCCTTTGCCGTCCCCTTCTCCTCCTGCTCTCAATCTTTTGCGCCCTACAAGTCTGGATTGGCCTGGGCTGCAGCCCAGCAGGCTGGGAGATGGGCGCCTGCCCACATCTGCTTACCCCAGCAGCCCGTGCCTCAGCAGTGTCTGGGCAGTGGCTCGAGGCCACTCGGCCCCAGTGATGGCCCAGCCAGTCTCCCTCACCGGTCCGTCTTTCAGTTGCTGCTCTCCCCTCCCTGGCCTACAGACAACCCCTCCTCCCCTCCACGTCACTGGTCACCGTCCCCCTCCTTCCCTCCCATAAGGAAGGCGTCCACTCCGAGCTCCCTAAAAGGCAGTCCCTGCATCAGTACCAGCTCTCAGAGCTGCGGCTCATCCTCCACACCTGCTTGCTCTTCCTTCTGTTTTACAGATGGGAAAACTGAGATCCTTGGGCTTTGCCAGTCAAAGCCATCACTCGAGCTGGCCTTGGCTGCCCCAGCCCCACCCCTGCCCTGGGGTTGTCCTTCCCTCTTCCCTGGCAGCTCCAGGTGGCCCCAGAACCCCCCGGCCCCCAGGCCCCTCCATGCTGAGTTTCCTGCCTAGGTTTTTCCCCTAGGTCTCTGGACCGCTTTGCCATCCTCATTGGTGTTCACAACACCTTCCAGTTTAATACCCTCTGCAAATTTCATTAACGGACTGTTTACTCCGTCTCTCAGGATCGTTAATGAAGATGTTAGTAAGATCTGACCCAACAGAGCTGGGTCTTGGCAGCCCTGCCTTCTCTCCCGGACTCTGTCCCTCAGCTCCTTCCTCCTGGGCTTGCCTCCTCCACCTGGGACTCTTGGGACCTACCCCTTCTTGCTTTCAGCCCCATGACAAGTGCTTAGGGCCAAGTCTGTTTGAATTAATTTTGTAAGATTACTTGAGGCGCTGAATCAAATGCTTTGCTAAAAATCAAGATATATTGCCCTGCCTGCATTTCCTTCATCTACCAGTCTTGTAATTCTATCAAGAAAGCTATCAAGTTTGTCAGGCATGATTTGTTCTTTATAAATCCCCTCGGTACCGCGTGGGGCACAGAGTTCCCGTGTTTTCTAAATGTTTAGAGATTCTCTCTTTGTGTTTGCTCCTTGATTAGAGCTGGAAGGCCGTGGGCTGGGAATTGTTGCAAACGCTCATCTCTTCCTCTGGGACAGAGAACAGAGCACAGGCCTCCCCTTCTCTGGGTCTCTTCTGGGGAAAACGAGTTGCTTAGCACCCACTGTGTCCTTGCAGTGTGCTGAGGGCCCCAAGTTGGGCAACCCCCGACCCCAAGATGGGTGGGTGGGCAGAGGGCCTGGCGCCCTCCCTTGGGATTCTGTTGACAGGTGGAGATGACGGACAAGTCTAGTGCCGACACGTCAAAGGTGCCGTGGAGTGAGTACCTTGCCCAGTACACTAAGAGCATCACCGTGATGTTGTGTTAGGTTCATGATCTTTAAGGAAGGTGGGTGATCTTTCCTCTCCCTGGGTGCCTGGGAAAGTCCCATGAGGGTAAGCCTGCCCTGGATCCGAGGTCTGGGTCTCAGCCTCTGCCGTGTTGCTCCTGACCTCTTAAGTGTGCCTTAACAGGGTCAGGGCAATAGCTGGGGTCCAGACCACGGGGTTTAGGGGGTCAGGGAAGGAAGGCACGTCTTTAGGGAGAAACTCAGACAGGTGAGGACTTCGCTGTGCATGCACCTCACACACAGAACCCCGTAACCTGCATCCGGCCTCTTGGCTGCCACTTCTCAGCACGCCGCTCAGCCTCAGGGAGCCTCGGCCTCTCCCCTGTGAGATGGATCCTCCATGAGCAGTTGCCATCATGTGTCTTTTCGGGAGGTCCCTGTTGATGTAGGGGCAGAGGCGCTCATCCGATTGTCAGGGTACCCGTGAGCGGCTCTCCCCAACACCTCTCATCCAGGAGACAGACAACCGACAGACTGAGCCGTCTGGCTTCCTTGGGGCCAACTGGAGGCTGGTGGTAAGTTCTGGGCTTAGGGGCCAGGGGGACCTTCTGGACCTTGAACCCAAACCCTCTGCCCCGTTCCAGACCGTTCCAGGCCAGGTGGTAATCAAGACATTTTTTGGTGTCCTCTTGGCTGCATGGCATTTGGGCATTTCTGGCCTTGCTAGCCATGAAACCACCCACTCCCCACCTCTCCTTGTCTAACCAGAGCTAGGGCCCCGGAGTGGCAGAGTGTGTTTTGGTTAGTGCCTGTCCGGTGGGACATTGCCCTGCGCCCCCTGCACGCTCGCACCATCACTTTTCTAGTCTTTGTGATGGCGTCTCTCTGTCACTCAGCTGGGGAGGGGAGAGCCACTCGGGAAGCGGTGAGATGCACCCACGCATCTGCGGTGTGCCAGGAACCAGGCAGGTAGGGCTGCAGGCAGCCCGCGTCCCTCCAGCTGACACAGCAGGGGTCTGATCCTTGGAGACGGTCACTAGGTGTTTGCTGGGGGAACTCACTTCTGGGTCTGCATGAACACTGAGGTCAAGGTTGGCACTGGTGTGTGTGGGGATCCTGGTGGCCACCTTGGCCCTGCCTGTCCCCTCTAGCCTCCAGGTGCTGGTGCCATTCCATGCTCTTGGGTGTGGTCTGGGGATTTCAGCTTTGTGGTTAGGGCCAGTGCTTAGGGGTCCTCAGAGCTGAGCTTGAATCCTGGCCCCCACCAAGGACAAGCCACACACACTTGAACAAGTTCCCTCACTTGTCTGAGCCTCATGTGCCTCGTCTGTGAAAGATGGCAGCAATACCTGTGGAAAGCTCCTGCTTGAAGGGAGCGAGGCCCGTGATCATCTCTGGGTATTGAGAGGGTGACAGGCAGGAAGGCCAGGGGTCTCCAAATGGAGGAAATAGGCTGCAAGTGTCAGACATTTTTTAATCTCTCTTTTGAGTGGCAGGAGGAAACAAACTACAAGTGTCAGACTTTTTTTTTCCCCTTATCTATACAAATTTAAAAAGAGGTTTCTTTTAAAATTTTCTGTTGCCATGACGACACCTGGTTCCACCTGAACTTAACTTTTCTCAAACCTTGAGCTAACCAATGCATTTTTCTTGTGGAAATGTTTTTCTTAAGCTATATTAATGAGCTATGTATTCACCCTAGACTCTGTCTTCAACTTGGTTCTGCCTAAGACTCAGAACCAGTATGTTTTACTTGACAAACCAGTATGTTTTACTCATGCAAATGTTCTCTTAAGCTATGTTAATGAAACTACGGCTTTGCTTGGAAACCTGCCTTTCTTCAAGATTCATGTCAACCATTTTATGGCCCGGGACAACTTACCTTGTGCCAACATTATCTAAAAATGCATGTCGCGGGTGAGGGGCCTGGTGCCAGTCTCTGAGTTCTGAGACATTTCCTGTCTCTAATTAGCAGCCTGCTAGGAGAAGGAAATGGCAACCCACTCCAGTGTTCTTGCCTGGAGAATCCCAGGGACGGGGGAGCCTGGTGGGCTGCCGTCTATGGGGTCGCACAGAGTCGGATATGACTGAAGCGACTCAGCAGCAGCAGCAGTAGCTATATAACATCCGGCTAAAGACAAGCGGGGTGGGAGGCACTCTTTCTGCCCCCTTCTGTTGTCTGTGTCAGAGTGTACTTTAATAAAACTTTATTACACAAAAGCTCTGAGCGATCAAGCCTCGTCACTGGCCCCGGATTGAAGTCCTCTCCTTCAGAGGCCAAAAATCCCAGCGCCTTTCATGGCTCAGCAACAACCTTTCAGCATCCCCTCCATCCTATGTAACAGCCCCAAAGCTCAGGTGAGCTTCCCCGGCGCCCAGCCCTCCGCCCCCCCCACCAACCCCATCCCCAGGGGCTAGCTGGGCCTTATGCAGGCGGCCCGAGACTGGAGACTCCAGGATCCAGGGACAGAGGGCCCCCCTTCCCAGCCCCTCGGGCAGCAGCGGCCTTCGCTTTAGCGCCGGTTGCCTGTTTCTCATCCTTGCAGCCGGGAGGAGGGGCTAAAGCCCCCGGTATCCAGGGGGCGGGGCCTGGGTACTATTCCGATGACGGCTCCGGCTGGTGGGGAGCGGCGGCGGGGACAGGAAACCGGGGCCTTTCCGCCCGGTGTGGGTGCAGAGTGGCCCGCCTACCACAGGCCGGGCTGTGGTAGGATCAGCCCGAGACAGAGAATGGGCCCTTCTGACTCATCTCTCCCCCGCGAGGAGCCAGGCGCGCTGGGGCCACGCGGCAGGAGGTCGATCGCTCTCCCCGCTGCTGGGGAGAGCTTCCCTCAGGTCGGTCGGGACCCGCTGACCGGCAGGACTGTAGGTAGCCCCTGCAGTCTGAACAACAGGGTCTCCAACCTATACCGGTGGCGGGAGCTTCATGGCGGAGGCTGTGGCGCTGCTGTACTTTCTTTGAACATTTCCAGGCCACCATTGCCTGTTTGTAGGTTTGTTATTCAGTCGCTCGGTAGTGTCTGACTCTGCGACTCCACAGACTGCAGCGTGCCAGGCTTCCCTGTCCTTCACTGTCTCCCAGAGCTTGCTCAAACTCACGACCATTGAGTCGATGATGCCATCCAACCATCCCATCCTCTGCCGTCCCCTTCTCCTCCTGCTCTCAATCTTTCCCAGCATCAGGGTCTTTTCTAATGAGTCGACTCTTTGCAGCAGGTGGCCAAAGTATTGGAGCTTCAGCTTCAGCATCAGTGCTTCTAATTAATATTCAGGGCTGATTTCCTTTAGAATGGACTGGTTGGATCTCCTTGCAGTTAAGGGACTCTCAAGAGTCTTCTCTAACACCACAGTTCAAAAGCAGAGTAGTCCCTCAGAATCATGCCCAGGGTTGTTAGTGAACCCCACTCTGCCCAACCTTGTGCTAAGCTTCATCAGCTTTCTGTCTCACAATCCAAATATTCTAAAGATTCTGTGATCATCTTTCCCATTTCATAGACAAGGACAGCTGAGGCCTATGGAGGTTAGTGCTCTGCTTAGGGTAAAGCATTAGCCGTAGGAGTCAACCCAACCCTGCCTCGTCCCACAGCCAGGATGTCCAACCTCCATCCAGCGTGCCTCCTCGCACGCCTATGGGTAAACGTCTCAAGGAGACTTGGGACACTATGCATGTCCCAGGGTAAAAACGTGGATGTTGGAGTCACCTGCTCTGGAGACATCGGCCTCTCTGCTGATGGTGAAAAGTTGGTGGATGGTCATCTCTGGATGCTTGTCCTTGGAGCCATGATTGTGAGCCATGATTCAGACCAATCCAAACATGTGTTTTGCATACAATCTCTTGAGTCCCTGGGCCTCATGGCTTATCCACAGACCCCACGGAACCAGTACACACATCCTTCAGGCACCTCCAATGGGGGCAAGTTCTCACAATCATGGTTCCAAAGACAAGCATCCAGAGATGACCATCCACCAACTTTTCACCATCAGCAGAGAGGCTTGGCTGTCTCTCATGAGCCCCGATGTCTCCAGAGCAGATCATCACTGGCTACTGCAGACACAGGCATTAAGCATTTCCTTTCTGCAGGCTCCATCCCAGAGGCCTGTTTGCCAACTCTGTGCCCCTGTCCATCTCTTCCCCCATCCATTTCCCTCTGCTTCTTACTCCAGTTTCAGGGACCCAGAGCCTCGGGGCTCCTCCATACTGACTCCTGACTCTGATGAGCTGTATCATCTGATACAGTGATCAGGTTTTTTTCCTCTGCTTCTCCTGTCTTCCCGGACTTCACAAAAGCAGGGAAAAAGGGAACAAGGAGAAAAACCGGGAGGGGATTCATTTCCCCAACTGGGCCTTAGCGAAGCCTCAGGTCCCGCTTTGGAGGTCTCCCCCTTTTTCAGCTCCTGTCTTGTCTCAGCAGCCCCAGGTGACTTCTGTCCCTCGCCTGAGCAGGCTGAGCCCAGTTTTTCTGGCCAAAAGATGGAGAATGCAACCCGGGTGCCTTGGAAATGCCTGGTGGAGAGAGCCAGCCAGCAGTGCCCTGGGGAGAGCAGTGCCCTGGGGGCACAGTGAAACGCTGGTGCTGGGCTTCAGTGCCACACCCTGTCATCAGTTGTCCCTCCAGTTCTTGCATGAGGTGGCTTCTCTCTGTTTCCCAAAGTTAATAAACTCAAACTGGATCAACATGCTCAGTATAAACTGTGCCTTCCTCCCACCCGTCTCCTAGCTCCTCCCACTNGGCACAGTGAAACGCTGGTGCTGGGCTTCAGTGCCACACCCTGTCATCAGTTGTCCCTCCAGTTCTTGCATGAGGTGGCTTCTCTCTGTTTCCCAAAGTTAATAAACTCAAACTGGATCAACATGCTCAGTATAAACTGTGCCTTCCTCCCACCCGTCTCCTAGCTCCTCCCACTTGGCAGCTACAGTTAACTGGTTCGGTACAAGTTCTTGTGGTTGTTTATGCACAGATTTAACTAAATGTGTCTGTGTGTATAGATATACTCACATACATTCCCTTAAAAACTTGAGAAATGGTGGCACACTATTGCCCATGTCTTTTCTGGCCCTAGACTTAAAAATTTTTTTTAAATTTAATAATGTATCTTGGGTGATGGTTCCACCTTGGTACTTAAACATCTGTGGAGCCTTCTCTGACAGAATTGGTTAAAACGAAAACGCTAGGGTGGGGGAGAATGTTAACAATGAAAGGGTTAAGTCTCTAGGGAAGAGAAGGGATGCTCATGGGTGGGTGTTAGGAGGTTTGAGAGCCTTCTGATTGTGTGTGTAAAACTGTGGGCCCGAATGGATCTTCAGGGAAGAGGGATTGTGTCTCTCCAAGGGGGTCTGTGACCCAGAAAAGACAAAGAACCACAGCATCGGGTTGTGCGGATTAAACAGAGCGGGAGGCAGAGGTGAACTCGTCAGAGGGCAGCGTCCCTTGGCTCTTGGGCCTCCCCGGGGCAGCCACGGATCGGGCGGAGACGGGGCGGAGCTGCCAGCCCTGGTAGCCTCTTGGAAGGTGACTGGAGCCTTCCCACTTCCGAAGGAGGGCTCCCGCATCGTTCAGGGAGGGTGGTCCTGACCCTGAGGATGTACAAGGGCTTCCCGGGATCGGACAATTCCGATGGCCAGACCTGGGACGCCCTTAAGTCACTCGGTTTAGGGAAAAACCGAGGCACAAAGGGGCCAGGGGGTGAGTCCAAGGTCACTAGCCAGGCGAATGCAGAGCCTGTGGGTTGCTCCAGCCTATGACATTCGGTGTTCCTTCCCTGCCGGAGCGGAAGGAGACCAGGGAGCCGAGGCCCTCCAGATGCTGTGAGGCTGCCTGTTGCCGCCTGCCTCATGGTGTGTGGGTGAGGGAAGAGGGGAGCACAGAGCAGAGCCCGCAGCCCGGGTGGGCGTGTCATCCCCCCCCCCCGCCACCTCGCTGCTCCTGCAACGTCGCCTCCCCGCCGCCTGCCTGCCTTCGTCCTCACATTAGACTGCAGCCAACCAGCCAGGAATTCTGAGCCCAGCCGAGACGCCACGCTAAGCGGCTGCACTGCAGGATGTGGCCACTAGAGGGCAGCAGGGAAGCCACTGCGGCGGTTCCGCGGGGGAGAGCTCGCCGCGGGGAGAGTGTGCCGGGGCTCCGGCAGACGCTTGCCTGGCAGAGGTCTGGGCACAGCGGTCAGGGAGCGTGTCTGCCTCACGGTCCCGGTCAGTGCTGATGGGTTATGAGAGACCTCCTTGAGACAGAAAGCACACCAGGCATCAATGACGATAAAAGTAACTTAACACTTATTGAGCACTTCCTCCTCGCTAGACACGGTACGAAGTAATCAGTCCTGAAAAAACAGCCTTGTTAAAATGATCCCCATTTCTTAGGTGAGAAAACCAGAGGTCCAGGGAGACTGGGGGAATCTGGTCATCCGCAGGGCTGGTGCCAGAGCCAACGTCCCAAGCGCAAGGCTGAACCATATTATAGGCCTGTTCAGATGACTCGGTTATGCTTAATTTACGGGTGGGGACACTGAGGCTCAGAGAAAACAGTGAGTCGCCCAGGGCCGTGTCCTGTTGAGTGACAGGTCCAGGTAGGTGTGGTTTCACGGCTGGAGCTCTTAGCTGGGAATTCTAGTTCTCTCAGGTGGAGGAGGTGTTTCCCACTCCCATCCTGTACCCTAATTTGAAGGTAGCTGGTTCCAAAGTCCGAACTTTCCTTGGAGAGTGGGTGACTCCCAAGAGAAGTTAGATTCTGGACGCCCACGTCTAAGGCTTGCCTGGATTTTGACTCACCAGAGGTGGAGGGAGGCCAGGCCAGAGGCTTCCAGAAGCCCCAGAGAGGGGCTCTGGGGCCCACAGTCCGGCTTGGAGGATGGGGGTATTGAAGGTATCCCTTGAAGTGGCCAGAGCTCCCCTGGGAACAATGAGGCCCGGCCTCAGGGTCTCTGGTTTCCAGGGCAGTTGCTTCCAGCATACCAAGGACACTTGGCGGGCCCTGGGCCTGGTTCTGCCAGGCTGGCAGGCGCACAGGGGCATTTCTAGGAGGGCCTGACTTCCTCCATCTTCCCGTTCCCATGCCCTGGCTTTGCCCTCCTTGGGGGTGGGGGGTTGGAGGGGTGACAACGAGTGGCCTGCCTTCAACATCTTCCCCTCCCGCGTGTCCAGACTGCACCTTGTAAATCTGAGTCCTGCTTTTTAAAGGATTTATAGCATCGCAATGATGCTTTAATTCCTTCTGATTTATTGGCGAAGACAGCAGCTTCCAATCCTGGCCTTAGTTTTTGGGGGTGGCGGTGGTTCAAGGAAGTGAGGGGTAGAAACTTAAAATGGTTTTCTCCTTGAAAGATGCTCATCTCTAAAGAAAACCTTGGGTGAATTGTTTTTGGAACGGGAATCTTAAGAGTTAAGGGAAGTCTCTTTAAAGCTTCCATTTCCTGTCTTGGTGAGGACCAAAGGGTGCTGAATGTAGCTGAAGAGGGAGTAGGTCAGGGAGGAGGATTTTGAGCATACTGCCTGGCTGGAATCCTGGCTTTATGCTTGGAGAAGTTATCTAACCGTGTCGAACCTCAGTTTTCTTATCTGTAAAATGGAACCATGACCCCACAGGGTTCCTGTGAGTGCTAGATGAGCTGATGCCTGGAAAGGGAGCCTATGACTGGGAGAAACATCATGAGTGCCCAGAAGTACTTGCTTTCCTTCATGTTATTTTACCCATATTGCTCAGAATAGTACCTGGTTCATGCTAGATAATAACATGCTTGTGAATAAATACAAAGGAAATATGGCCGAATGAAACAGCACTGCCGCTAAAGAATGGACTCCTGAATAATTTAAAAATATTACTCTGCACGAATATTGGCGACTTTCCCTACCTGTTCTTTAAAGATGTTCACATTTGTCTTGAGGCACTTGGGCAGGGCTGGCCTGCACTCTGCATGGGTCACATATAAAGCTGAGATGCTGTTCTCTGTGGGTCCTCTGAGCAACCCTGCTGATGCAGACAGCATCTTCTGCTCTCGAGGGGTGAGGCAGTGTGGGATAGGGGTGCGTTCCTCGGCTCACACTGGACGTTCCCCAGAACCTGACTGCGCCTTTCCCGTTTACTGCCACCTGGTGACTCGGTACTGCTTCCTCTAAGCACGGAAGCAGGGTTTCACACCTAAAACAGGCCTCCCCGAGCCACCGCCAGCCCCCTGCCCGTCCCTAAGCTTCAGCATGTTCCTTCTGCACCAAACTGATGGTAGAAAAGCCACAGCACCAGCCCAAGAGTCTGATCCAGAGGGACTCGCCTCTCTCCTACTTCTTACTTGCTTACCATGCCCATTGGCATAGTCTCTGAGCCTTAGTTTCATCATCTGAACAATGGGAGTGAGGACCCTGACCTTCCACCAGGGGCTCTCAGGAAAACAGACTCTCTCCCTGGTGTGGAGAGCTGGGTGAGTGAGCTGAACCCGACAGCACTCATTCGGGAAATGAGGACCCACTCGTCCCGCCCCCAAGGGGAATTGTGCCCAATAGTGAACGTGGGAGGCATACGCAGAAGGCGCAGGCGTTCACCCAACCTCCACGAGCCCAGTAGTTCAACCAGACCAGACAGCAAAGGGAAGAGTGTGCTCTAAGTCTCAGAAGTCATCTGAACATCGCCTTCTAACATCTGGTGCCTCTCGCGCTGATTCACACATGAGCAGGGGACATTAATTACATGCACGTCTGAAGGCCCAGTATGGGTAACCTGGAGGAACAGTAAGTCAGGTCTCCTTGGAGGGAGGGAGCATGGGCTCTGGGGAACCTGCTGGATGGGGGTTAAGCCAGGCATGTGGGTTCAGGCAGGTTTCTCCACCTCTCTGTGCCTCAGCTTTCTTGCCTGTGAAATGGAACCGATACTGGCTTCCACGTAAAGTTCTTGCGGAGCACTGATGAGCCAAGGTAGGTAAACCGCTTAGCGCTTAGGAAATAACTCATTGGATACTAACCAAAACGATGCTGTGACCTTGGTGCTTTGACTCAGGATTTGCAAAGAGCGTGAAGGTCAGGGATGCTCCCTGGTCCACTTTTGCTTTGAGTTTCAGGTAGTCGTTCTCCTCTCTCTGTGTAGGTGGAAGCGGAACCTCGCTTCCTTTCTGTCCCTTCCTCCCGGGCTTCAGCGGGTGGGCTGCCTCCACTGAGCTGCCATTTCCACCTGGAGATCTGGGGTGAGGCTCCTTGCTCTTCCCGACTTCTGCTAACCCCTGTTGGGGAAAATCACTGAACAAGGTGAATCGCAAAGGGTCAGGATGCTGCAGATTTTAAATGCAGAACCCATCTGGACTGTGCTCCAGCCGGCCCTGTTTTCTGGGATAACTTTGACCCCGATGGTACTGTTGTTGGGCACTAGGTACTGGGTCTGGTTGGGTCGGTCCGATCACCAGAGCTGAACTGAGCTGGCCAGCTTGGGGATGTTTGTGTCCAGTGGATTTCTGTGCACCTCTCTCGGGTGGTAGCTGGGAGGGGTGCCTCTCTGGGGTGGTTCCCTACATGGGGCACTGACTCTCAGCTGGGCATGCAGGCTTGCCAGCCCCCTGCCCACTGGAGCATCACTCTCTCATCGGGTATGGGTAGCGGGTGGGAGAGGTGGGTGAAGGGGGAGGGATGCTGCCTGGGACTCAGAGGGCTGGACCCAGGGACTCAGAGACGGCACTGGGTTACCTGGAGCCCTGAGTCTCAGTGGGTAGATCTGGGAGAGCGGACAGGGCCTGTGTTGCCCAGCCCTAGGGAGCTGCCCGTGGGGCATGCAACACAGGGGAGAAGGGGTGGGAGGGGGCGCTGGGAGCCGCTTCAGCACCGCTGCTCTCCCTGTCTCCTTGCAGTCTGCTGGCCTCGGGACTGCTGCATTGGCTGTGACTGCCGGCGGGGCCTGGAGATCCGGCAGCTGCGGATTGCCCAGCGCCCAACAGTCCCTCTTTGGTGAGTTGGTGGAGTGCTCCCCCGCCTTTGCCTTCCCCGGGGCGGGTCACTGAGCTGGCCTCTCTTGGCTGGGAGGGGGCGGGGGGCAACTTTCAGATGCTCAGGTTGGCTCCGACCCCGGGACCCCAGCACACCCCCACTTTCCCTGCCCTCCCATTGCCCACACTTCCTCCGTTCCTTGAGATGCCCCTTCTCTTCCACCCTTCTCCTTCTCTTTGCCCGGCCTGGGTTCTCTGGGGCCACTGCGGAATCACAGTGGGGTCCCCGAGCTCACCCTGTGGGCTGAAGGGGGTGAGGGCCTAAGGGTAGAGGCCCTTGAGGACTGGATGGGGGAGGCGTGCTGGAGGAACCAGTTCATCCAGCTAAACCAGTTCACTCACATGCCCCATGACCAGGATCCCTTCCTCAGTAGATGTGTGCATACCCAGTTGTGTCTGACTCTGCAATCCCAGAGACTGTGTAGCCCGCCAGGCTCCTCCGTCCATGGGATTCTACAGGCAAGAAGACTGGAGTGGGTTGCCATTTCCTTCTCCAGGGGATCTTCTCGACCCAGGGATTGAACCTGTGTCTCTTCCGTCTCCTGCATTGGAAGGCGGATTCTCTACCACTAGCGCCACCTGGGGGCCGCCCTCCTCCTCAGTGGCCGGGAGCAGATCCTGGAGGCCACTGGGCCTGGGAAGGGGTGTTTCTCAGCAGCCTCTGGACCCTGTCTGCCTTGGGCCAGCTGCCTCTGAGGGAGACCATGAGCCCCGAGAGTCCTCCACTGGAATAAGCTGGTCACCTGCATCTGTAAATTGGGTGGGGGGAGCAGGAAGGGCTTGACGTCGTTGTCCCCCTTCCCCAGCCCGGTGGGCAGAGGTTGCTAGCAGCCCACCCACTCAAGACGTGCAAGGGTTCTTTTTGCACGGGGCCTTGGGTCAGGGGGCGGCATCTGACACGGGCCCTTCTCCCTCCTGGGGGTGGGCAGTAGACAGAGGAAAGAGGACCACACTGAGAAGCGGGTGCCAACTCATGGGAGTGGAGGAAGAAGCGGATGGCCCAGGAGATGCCAGCAGGGGTGGGTAGGCAGAAGAAGAAGAATGGCTGAGGCGGGTGGGAGCTGGTCATTCCCCAGGTATGGGAGTTGAGGGAGTTAGGGTCTTGCCCGGTCAGGCCCCACTAAGCTGCTCAGTTCTGATGGGAGGCCCCACAGCATTCTGTAGGTTAGACCCTGGGATATGGGAATGGGTTTGTTCAGTCCCTAAGAGCCCCCGGGAGTCCCCAGGGAATGGTAAAGTCTTGCGTAGGAGCCCCTTCAGGGCTCAGGTGTATGTGGGAGCACTGAGCCATGGAGCTGGGGCCCCTCCCCTGAGGGCTGGAGACCCAGCTCCTCTCAGGGAGCCAGCCGGTGCCCGGCTCCGGCCGTCAGGGGCACCCAAGCCTGGCTGCTCCCTGACGGCTGCCTGCCTTGGCCCCCAGACCTCACACGCTGGAGAAGCAGCCCCATGAAGGTGCCCAGCCATGCAATGTTCCTGGAAGGCCGTCCTCCTCCTTGCCCTGGCCTCCATCGCCATTCAATACACGGCCATCCGCACCTTCACGGCCAAGTCCTTCCACACCTGCCCGGGCCTGGCGGAGGCCGGGCTGGCCGAGCGGCTGTGCGAGGAGGGCCCCACGTTCGCCTATAACGTCTCGCGCAAGACTCACATCCTTATCCTGGCCACCACGCGCAGCGGCTCCTCCTTCGTGGGCCAGCTCTTCAACCAGCACCTGGACGTCTTCTACCTGTTTGAGCCCCTCTACCACGTGCAGAACACACTCATCCCCCGCTTCACCCAGGGCAAGAGCCCAGCCGATCGGCGGGTCATGCTGGGCGCCAGCCGGGACCTCCTGAGGAGCCTCTACGACTGCGACCTCTACTTCCTGGAGAACTACATCAAGCCGCCGCCCGTCAACCACACCACCGACAGGATCTTCCGCCGCGGGGCCAGCCGCGTGCTGTGCTCCCGGCCGGTGTGCGACGCCCCGGGCTCGGGGGACCTGGTGCTGGAGGAGGGGGACTGCGTGCGCAGGTGCGGCCTGCTGAACCTGACGGTGGCCGCCGAGGCCTGCCGCGAGCGCAGCCACGTGGCCATCAAGACGGTGCGCGTGCCCGAGGTCAACGACCTGCGGGCCCTGGTGGAAGACCCCCGCCTGAACCTCAAGGTCATCCAGCTGGTCCGGGACCCCCGGGGCATCCTGGCCTCCCGCAGCGAGACCTTCCGCGACACGTACCGCCTCTGGCGGCTCTGGTACGGCACCGGGCGGAGGCCCTACAACCTGGACGTGACGCAGCTGACCACGGTGTGCGAGGACTTCTCCAACTCCGTGTCCACCGGCCTCATGCGGCCCGCGTGGCTCAAGGGCAAGTACATGCTGGTGCGCTACGAGGACCTGGCCCGGAACCCCATGAAGAAGACTGAGGAGATCTACGGGTTCCTGGGCGTCCCCCTGGACAGCCACGTGGCGCGCTGGATCCAGAACAACACGCGCGGAGACCCCGCCCTGGGCAAGCACAAGTACGGCACGGTGCGGAACTCGGCGGCCACGGCCGAGAAGTGGCGCTTCCGCCTGTCCTACGACATCGTGGCCTTCGCCCAGAACGCCTGCCAGCGGGTGCTGGCGCAGCTGGGCTACAAGATGGCCAGCTCGGAGGAGGAGCTCAAGAACCCCTCCATCAGCCTGGTGGAGGAGCGGGACTTCCGCCCTTTCTCGTGACCGCGGCTCCGCGGGCGGGGGCAGGGGGCTCACGGTGTCGGTTTTGATAACATGGACCGTTTTTAACTGTTGCCTTATCTCCCCCTTCCCTCTCCCACCCTGCCTTTGGTGTCCTACCTGCCCCCTGTCCGCCCCCCTCCCCACTTCCACCTGCCTCTCTTTGCCTCTGAAATTTGCACTAATGTCTTGGACAGGAATCCCTGGGGCAGAGGGGGCGGTAAAGTGGGGTCCAGCCCCCACCTCACCCGGTTCAGACACTCGGGTGTGTGTCTCTGGTGGATGGTGACAATGTTTACAAGCACCACACTTACACATTCACATACGCACGTACACGCACACACACACACACACACACACACACACACACACACACACACACGGGCACTTGAGAGGAGAGCCACCCCAAGCCACACAACTGCGGAGGTTCTTTGAATGGACGAGTGGTCAGGGTATGGTAGTTTTCACACTGTCTAACTTCAACAAGGTAAGAGGTTAAAAACAAAAAGGCCACCTCTCTCTAATTTATGAATGGTGTTTATCCCTCCCCATCCCGCTTCTGCCCCCCAATATCCGCTGCCCCCCACTCCTTGGAGCAGAGAAAACTGCCCCTTCCTGCCCATCCTTGCCTGTCGGTGAGCAGGTTTTTACTGTGAGGTGAATGTGGACCTTGTTTATTTCTTCCAGTCTGTGGCAACGCTGTCTGTCTGTCTGTCTGAGTTTTGTGGCTGCCCCTGGACCAGTGATGGCTGATAAATATTACGGTTTTCTGATTGATCTTGGGGTCCATCTGTGATATTTCTTTGTGCCAAAAAAAGAAAAAAAAAAAAAAGAGTGGTTCAGTTTGCTAAATGAACATTGAAATGCTTTATCTGTGTTTTCTGTGAATAAAAGAGTGCAATGACGTCTGAGTGTGATTATGGGACATGCTGAAGGGGTGAAGGCAGAACTTGGTGGGGTCTAGGTGTCTCTGGCTTTGGGGAGGAGAGACATGGAGGTGGAGGAGGGGATTCAATGACCAGTTGCTGGTTTTCAGAATTCGTATCACCCTCAACACCCTCAATAGTGGGCTCACAGTTTCGTTTCCCTTCGGTTAGTTGAGACCAGTCACCTGATAGCCAAGGGGTGATGCTCAAGTGGTGTGGATCAGTGCTGGATCAGAGTCTGGAGATCCTGATGTCCTGCTGGCTCCTTCCTGTGCCAGATGTTACTCCTTTCACTGCTGGGTCTGGGGCCAGGATAGCCGGGGAGGGAAACATACTCCAGGGTGGGTTGACTCAGGGCAGTGGCCTCCGTCAGTGGCCCGGATGCATTCGGTATTTTAACAGCTAGTGCAGGTGTTCTGGTGTCTACACTGGGAATACCAGTCCTGCTTACTTTCCTTCCGGTCTTTGGCAATCTAGCAGCTGCCTTTGAGCAGCCTCCCCAGCTCTTATTCCAAGAAAACAGCTGGTCCCTGGGGTGGAGTTCACAGCTTTTTTGGCCTGGGAGAGAACTGGGATTAGGCAGCTTCAGAGGTGCAGAGGATGAGATGGCTGGATGGCATCACCGACTCGATGGACGTGAGTCTGGGTGGACTCCGGGAGTTGGTGATGGACAGGGAGGCCTGGCATGCTGCGGTTCATGGGGTCGCAAAGAGNCTGGGAGAGAACTGGGATTAGGCAGCTTCAGAGGTGCAGAGGATGAGATGGCTGGATGGCATCACCGACTCGATGGACGTGAGTCTGGGTGGACTCCGGGAGTTGGTGATGGACAGGGAGGCCTGGCATGCTGCGGTTCATGGGGTCGCAAAGAGTCGAACACCACTGAGCGACTGAACTGAACTGAGAGGTCCTGGGCTTCTCAAGCTTGGAAGAGCCGTCACCCAGGGCAGTACAGCCTTCAAGGGATTTATTTGTGATAAACAAGCCTGCATGTCAGAGAATCAGAAGCCAGAGTGCTGGCCTGTTTCTAGGGTCTGAAGACCCGATCTTAGAGCGCTCTTGGAGGCCCTGTGTGCCCTGGTTCCTGCCCACCTCCAGCTTCACCCGAGCTGTGTTTCCCTTCACGTTCACTCTGGTCTTTTGGCTTTCTTTCAATTCCTTCAACACACCGAGCTTACTGCTCCCAATTTGTTCCTCTCTCCCTGTACCCACACCCTCGGGTGGTACCCCTTCCCCCCATTTGGGCTTAGCCACATGCCTTGTCTCTGTCAGTGGCTTACAGCAGATGAGAAGTACCCGAGCTTTGGAACTTGCTCCTTTTCGCTGCTTTTTAGATTCCTTTAACTGCCTTGTGAAGGAAACCCAGGGCAGCTTGCTAGAGAGGGACAGACCACAGAGTGAAGAACCGAAGAGCCCCAGCCAATGGCCAGCCAGCTCCTCTCTGACCTGGCCATGGATACAGTGCACGAGTGAGCACCAGCCCAAGTCAGTGATGCAACCTGACGTAGACTCTGGGAAGTGCCTTGCTGAATCCAGCCAGATTTCTGACCTACAAAATTGGGTTAAAAAACGTTGTTTTAAGCCACTAAGTTTTGGGGTGACTTGTTATGCAGCCAAAGCTAACCAATACATACAGCACGCTGGCTCATTGCAGCATATTTGCTTAGCTCTTTGCTCTGGGTTACTGGCTGGGTTACTCCTATTGCCCTCTTAACCTAGTTAATATCTGCTTATCCTCTGGATCACACCGTCATTATCATTCTCTGGTCTTATCAGATTGGTTCAGTTATCCTAGCCATAGGCCCCTGTATAAGTGATTATATTTGATATCCTGAGTATAGGCCCTTATGGCATCATGCGCATCTCTTTTGCAGTGTTTATCACAATTGTAATCATGCTTTTAATTACAGGACTTGGCACACGATAGCCTCCAGTAAACACTGGTTGCATGAATAAAAGAAGGGATAAAACAGGTGCTTCCCACGGGATAAAAGAATTTGCTTGTACCGCTCCTTCACCGGTGGGCGGGGGGGCGTGGGGGCCCTTAGGAAGCTGAATGAGGCCCGAGACCCGCAGCTGATGCCTCCCAGCCTGTTTCTCACAGGGGACGGGGGGAGGGGGTGTTCAGCTGAGTTTTGTGCTAAGAGTCCACATCATCCCCCTGTAGTCAATTCTTTTTTTTTTTTTCACTCCACACACTTACACTGGCTTCCTAGTTTTTTGTCTTTGCCATTTGTTACAATTTCCAAGGTTAAGGCTTGTAGGGAGAAGAGCGAACAAACACGTGTAGGGACTGTTTGCAGTTTACCGAGCACCCTTCCGCCTCCCATCAGCCGCGCGTCTCCAGCGGCTGCTTCCTGCTCACACACAGGCACCTTCTTCCAGCCAGGAAATGGTGGTCAGCGCGCCACGTAGGCAGGGCTGACCCGGCCCCACCTCGGCTGTGTGTAGCGCCTTGATGGCTTAGATCCTAAGGAGTAACTTCCTGGTCTCGTCCCGTCCTAAGGGCCCCTCTCAGGCCGCTGCTTGGAGGGCTGTGTCCTGCCGATTCTCATCACAGGCTTCCTGTGTTTGTGTGCTCTCACCTGCTCGCTCTCGTTTCTTCCTATCAGCAGACACCCCAGCCTCCCAGCCCCACTTCCCTGGGACTCAGGGGAGCTCACTGAGCGCCACTTCCCATTATCCCACAGGGTACTGTCCAGAACAAACCTGCCATTCCTGATTCATCCCCTTCCTGGGGAAGGATTTCTCCCTGCTGGAATGCCTTTACTCACTGGGAAGGAAAAGGTGTACGTGAAGCCCCTTCCCAGGCCCATGGAGAAAACACATAGGCTTCTGTCTTCTGAGTGCTCAAGNTTTTTTTTTTTTCACTCCACACACTTACACTGGCTTCCTAGTTTTTTGTCTTTGCCATTTGTTACAATTTCCAAGGTTAAGGCTTGTAGGGAGAAGAGCGAACAAACACGTGTAGGGACTGTTTGCAGTTTACCGAGCACCCTTCCGCCTCCCATCAGCCGCGCGTCTCCAGCGGCTGCTTCCTGCTCACACACAGGCACCTTCTTCCAGCCAGGAAATGGTGGTCAGCGCGCCACGTAGGCAGGGCTGACCCGGCCCCACCTCGGCTGTGTGTAGCGCCTTGATGGCTTAGATCCTAAGGAGTAACTTCCTGGTCTCGTCCCGTCCTAAGGGCCCCTCTCAGGCCGCTGCTTGGAGGGCTGTGTCCTGCCGATTCTCATCACAGGCTTCCTGTGTTTGTGTGCTCTCACCTGCTCGCTCTCGTTTCTTCCTATCAGCAGACACCCCAGCCTCCCAGCCCCACTTCCCTGGGACTCAGGGGAGCTCACTGAGCGCCACTTCCCATTATCCCACAGGGTACTGTCCAGAACAAACCTGCCATTCCTGATTCATCCCCTTCCTGGGGAAGGATTTCTCCCTGCTGGAATGCCTTTACTCACTGGGAAGGAAAAGGTGTACGTGAAGCCCCTTCCCAGGCCCATGGAGAAAACACATAGGCTTCTGTCTTCTGAGTGCTCAAGTCCTTAGAGGCAAGTAGTCAAGGTTTGAATGCACCAGGGGTATGGCTGCAGCCATGGGCTGAGTGCTCACTAGTGCTCTGTGTGTGTGCACGCATGCGTGCATGTGTGTGTGCAGCTGGGAGACTAACGCCCAAACTGAGGATCGACTGGCCTGGGGGCCTGCAGCCTGCCTGCCCAGGGCATACATGGGACAATTACCCAGGCTTCAAAGAGCCCTTAAAGCTTCACCCAAACCTCCCATCTCCCTACTCTGCCTCTGTCTAATTGCACTTTCTGCTTCTGGGAGTTGTCATCTGCTGATGACTTATAATTACAATGTCTTCTTCATCTCGGGAACCATTATGGTAAAACTCATGATTCTAGGTTCCAGTTCCACCTTTGTCATTAGTCAATGTGTGACCCAGGGCGTATCACAAATTTTCTGAGCCTCCGTGTTCTTATCTGTACAAAGGTAATGCTTATAATACCTGCCTCAGAGGGCTACTCTGAAGATTGCATAAGGTAACGCATTTAAGTGCAGGGCACTGTGCTTGGCGTATGGGAATGCCTATTAAACGCTAGCCATTATCATCATCATCACCATGCCATTTTATCCATGGTTATTAGCAGGGTGCCTGGAACATGCTCAATGAATATTCGTTGAACAGTACATTTTTTTGGTGAGCTCTTCTCACATGAATGCTAACAATGCACAAAGTTACTCCTGAACAAAACGGCCCAGCAGTCAGTGCAGTGCCCTTATTCAGCCAAGGCCTAGAACCGAGGGTTAACTAGGGGGAGGCAAGTAGGGGACAGACAGAAATGCCCACAGAACGGCTGCGAAGCATGAAGACAAGCTGGCCTACCCACAGGATGGTACCTGTAGGTGTCCGGCACCCTTAGGGGAGTAACCCTCAGGACTAGAAGTTGGCCGGGATGACCGGCTGTCTTTTGGCCACATGTCCAAAATTATCTAAATTCCTGGGAAATGCCTTCCTAGGATGGGCCAAGTCAGCTGCTCAGCTGCTACGTCTAGATCAGATGGACTTGGCCTTTCTGCCCCCTTTAAGCCACCTACATCTGTACTCTTTCAATTCACAAAGGACCATTTTTCACATGGGNTGCGTGCATGTGTGTGTGCAGCTGGGAGACTAACGCCCAAACTGAGGATCGACTGGCCTGGGGGCCTGCAGCCTGCCTGCCCAGGGCATACATGGGACAATTACCCAGGCTTCAAAGAGCCCTTAAAGCTTCACCCAAACCTCCCATCTCCCTACTCTGCCTCTGTCTAATTGCACTTTCTGCTTCTGGGAGTTGTCATCTGCTGATGACTTATAATTACAATGTCTTCTTCATCTCGGGAACCATTATGGTAAAACTCATGATTCTAGGTTCCAGTTCCACCTTTGTCATTAGTCAATGTGTGACCCAGGGCGTATCACAATTTTCTGAGCCTCCGTGTTCTTATCTGTACAAAGGTAATGCTTATAATACCTGCCTCAGAGGGCTACTCTGAAGATTGCATAAGGTAACGCATTTAAGTGCAGGGCACTGTGCTTGGCGTATGGGAATGCCTATTAAACGCTAGCCATTATCATCATCATCACCATGCCATTTTATCCATGGTTATTAGCAGGGTGCCTGGAACATGCTCAATGAATATTCGTTGAACAGTACATTTTTTTGGTGAGCTCTTCTCACATGAATGCTAACAATGCACAAAGTTACTCCTGAACAAAACGGCCCAGCAGTCAGTGCAGTGCCCTTATTCAGCCAAGGCCTAGAACCGAGGGTTAACTAGGGGGAGGCAAGTAGGGGACAGACAGAAATGCCCACAGAACGGCTGCGAAGCATGAAGACAAGCTGGCCTACCCACAGGATGGTACCTGTAGGTGTCCGGCACCCTTAGGGGAGTAACCCTCAGGACTAGAAGTTGGCCGGGATGACCGGCTGTCTTTTGGCCACATGTCCAAAATTATCTAAATTCCTGGGAAATGCCTTCCTAGGATGGGCCAAGTCAGCTGCTCAGCTGCTACGTCTAGATCAGATGGACTTGGCCTTTCTGCCCCCTTTAAGCCACCTACATCTGTACTCTTTCAATTCACAAAGGACCATTTTTCACATGGGGACCTAGACCTAGTCTTCTTCCTCCTGAAGCCCCAGGGAAGCCCCCTGTCTCCAGCAGTGAAGGATGTTGAGTTTTCTGAGACCCGAATCTTAGAGCTTCCCGGAGGGGATCTGAGAACACCAGCTGAACACACCCAGCCGTAGGGCGGTTTCCTCCTCTGGCACGTTCCAGCATCCAGCCTCCAGCAACAATGCCTTCTGCCGGCATTGCTTCCTGCGCTCTTCCTTCCTCGGTAACACCTCAGCCTTTAGCAATGTCACTCTGGCCTTCAGCTGGCTTTGGGAAGCTGGATGTGGCTTTGGAACAAGAACCTTTGCACAGAGGAGAACAGGAGGCATTTAAAACCATCCAGAAAGAGTAGAAAATTAGCAGTTTAGGTGACAGGAGACTCACCTTGGGAACTGGCTCCGTGCATCTTGCTGGACAAGCCAGAAGCCTGCCGTGAGCCTCAGTTCTCGCTGTAGCCTGGCGACTGCACTGGGAAAGAATGTGTCTTGTGCAGCAACTGCGTGTAGTGGGCCATCTGTGCCCATCTAGTCAGGTTAAACTTATTGGCCAAATACTGCTCCTGACTTAAAAAAAAAAAAAGTGTTTATTTTGATGATTACTGAGAAAGGTGAGTTAAAGATTCTGCACTGGGATTGTGGGTAGATTGATTTATCTATTTCCCCATGCAGTTTTGTCTTTTTTTTTTTTTTTGCTGTGTGATTTTGAGATTGTGTTTTTAGGTGCTACAAATCTAAAATTATCATAATTTCTGGTGATTTTCACCTTTGCTCATCGTGAAGTGTTCTTGTTTACCATGGTAATGCTTCTGCCTTAAGTCCATTTTATTTAATGCCCATATAGCGACACTAGCTTTTTATGGCGGGACTTCCCTGGTGGCTCAGACGGTTAAGCGTCTGTCTACAATGTGGGAGACCGGGGTTCGATTCCTGGGTTGGGAAGATCCCCTGGAGTAGGAAATGGCAATCCACTCCAGTACTATTGCCTGGAAAATCCCATGGACAGAGGAGCCTGGGGGGCTACAAGTTCATGGGGCTCCAAAGAGTCGGACATGACTGAGCCTTCTATGGGTAGAATTTGTGTAATTTATTATTCCGTCTTCTAGTTCATATCCACGGCTTGTAATTACTGACATATTTGACCCAGGGACTGAACCTGAGTCTCTCACGTCTCCTTCGTTGGCAGGCGGGGTTTTTTTTTTTTTTTTTTTTACCACTAGCACCACCTGTGAAGCCTATTTGAATTTACAGCTATCATCTTATTTTGCACTTCCTATTTGTCTCACCCATTATTTTTAACCTTACTTTTGATTTTTTTTTGGTCTATGACATCTTTTTTCCTCCACTGATTAGAGATTTACATATCTGTTTTTATTCCTTTAGTGGTAATATTAGAAACGACAAATTCCTTCTTCAGTTTATCCAAGTCTAAAATCAGTCAATATCTTTAACCATCTGTTGAAAAACACACTTAATACCTTAATACACTTTAATTCTTTGTCCCTTCTTTTAAATTTCTCTGTGATTGTTGTGATGCATTTTTAAAGCATTATATATGGTCTTTCATTGACTTTTTCTAAATGATCAGATTTATTAGGGTGCCATTTATGTACAGTAAGCTTCCCTCATTTTACATATACGGTTTGATCAGTTTTGACAAGTGCATAGCTATGCATCACAACAGTCAAGATATAGGAGCGCTCAGCCCCCAGATTCCCTCGTGCTCTTCCTCTTGCCATCAGTCTCCTCCCCTAACCCCCAGAACCTGGCAGCCGTTGAGCTGCTTTCTGTCACTACAGTGGTAACTTTTCCACGATTTTGTATACCTGGAGTCATGAACACACAGCCCTTTGTGTCTGGGTCCTTCCACGTGGTTGACAATTGCTGTTCACTCATGCTGAACGTATTGGTGGTCTCTTTCTCTTATTTCTGAGTGCTCGCCATTCCTTTGTGTGGATCCAGACTCCTGCCTGATGTCCCTTTCCTTCCACCTGAGGAACTTTTGATCGAATATAACACTTTTTTTGGAGACGGACAATGAATTCTTTCAAATTTTCTCTAAAAGTCTATTTTTGCCTTAGTTTTTGAAAGATGCTTTTGTTGGCTTTAGAATTCTAATTTGATGGCTTATCTTTCAGTAATATAAAGATTTTGATTCACCGTCTTCTGCCTCATATTGTTTCTGATGAAGAATTTGCTGTAATTCAATTATTTTGTTTATGTATAATATCTCTTTTCTGTAGCTGTTTTTAAGATTTTCTCTTTATTATTTGTTTTCAGCAACTTTGATTATAATGTGCTTTGGTAGGTTTTTCTTTTATCATTATCCTGCTTGGGGTTCCTTACGCTCCTTGTATGTGTGGATTTATAGTTTTCATCAGATCTGGGAAACGTCAACTCTTTTTTTCCTTCAAATATTTTTTTCTGTCCCCCTCAACTTTCCTGAGATTCTGACTACCCGTATATAAGGCATCTTGACATCATCCCACAGATGACTGATGCTTGTTTACTCTTTTCCTAGCCTTTTATCCTCCCCGTGCCTAGTTTGAATAATTCCTAATCTGATGTTCTCGAGTTGTCTAATTGTTTCTTTTGCAATGTCTAATCTGCTATAGTCCAATTCAGCACGTTTTTCATTTCATGTTTTTATCTTTCCTTCTATATGGCCCTTGTGTCTTTTATTCCATTTTTACCCTCATTGTATTTGCATTCTCCTTTATATCTCTGAAAATTTTCTTAAGACTGATGTTTCAAAGTCATGCGTGTGTGCTAAGTCAGTTTTGTGTGACCCTGCGGACTATAGCCTGCCAGACTCCTCTGTCCATGGGATTCTCCAGGCAAGAATACTGGAGTGGGTTTCAGAGTTCTTGATGACTAATCCTATTATTGTTGGGTGTGTTTTTATTGATTCACTTATTTTCCTCTTGGTTATGAGTCATAGTTATCTGCTTTTTTTTGCATCGCCCTGTGATTTTAATTGGATGCTGAACGTACTGGTCAAGGGCCAAGCCAAGACAGAACTGACATTTATAATTTCAACAGGGACCATTTAATATAATTAATGATTAGGAAATAAAATATGATTAATTACTAAAAGGGTTGTAAAAGAGAACCCTTAAGGAATATGAGAATGACAAATGCAGGAAGTCCCACTTCCTCTGGGGCGGAGGGAGAGTAAACCAGGAAGGAATTAAGAACTTGGAAGAGGCATCCCACACACCTCCTGCCTAGATCCAGATCTCGGAGAAGATGTGGCTGCTGCAGGAACTCACCGCCTGCCAGAGGAGAAGAAACGTTCCAGGGGGTGTGGGCCAGAGCGTTCCATCACATCAGTCCACCACATGACCGAAAAACTCACTAGAGAGTGCAGGAGTGGGGTGGGTGTGGATCCTGAGAGTCTAAAGGGTCTGCCTGTCGAGGGGCCGATAAGGCAGGGCACTAGTGGGTCAACACGGGTCTGCAAGAAGTGCCCTTCTGCTTTCTGATGGTTCTCAGTCATGATACAGAGTTTCTTTGTGTATTTGTTTAGTTGTGAACTGTGGTTGACTCAATTTCCCTTGAATTTCTATTTATGGAAATTCGTGAGGCCTGGGATTGCAGAGGGATCTTCTGAAGAGTGTTGTTGTTGTTTTTTTTTGGCCTCTGCCAGGCCCCTGGAGGGCACTTCTTGGCAGCAACCACTGTAAATTAAGTTGTTGGTTTGTGGAGTTTGGGGACCACCCAGGTGGTGTGAATTCAACTTGGTTGGTTACAAACTTGTGTCAGGGATGACGGATGGCTCCAAATTCTCAGTAGTTGCTTTTTCCATTTTCCACTTAGGGCTTCGTTTTAAGACATTCCATTTTTCTTGCACTCCCTGTGCCGGAGGGCGTTGTTGATATTACTCCTTTGTCCCTAACCCGAAACTGCTTCCCGGTGAAGTCTCAGCTGTTTGGGGGGAGTCACTCCTATCACACTCCTCACCCTGGGCACACTCTGGGCTTTGTCAGCTCTTCCCTTAGCCCTCGGACACCAGGAAAGCCAAGCTCTGTTTCTCAGGGTTCAGTAAACACCTCTGGTAAACACAGCTGCTACGCTCCTTACCTTCCTGGTTCTTGCCTCTGTTCCACGCGTTTTTGGCCTTGTACATTATTTACTTTCTTGCCAGTTTAGCTTACATTTAAGAACGCTTTTTCTTCTTTTCCCAGACATTTTATTTGCCCTGAAGAATCAACTAGCAATGCAGGAGACCCAGATTCAATCCCTGGGTCGGGAAGATCCCCTGGGAAAAGGCATGGCAACTCACTCCAATATTCTTGCCTGGAGAATCCCATGGACAGAGCAGCCTGGTGGGCTAAAGTCCATGGGGTCCCAAAGAGTCAGACACGACTGAGTGACTAAACTTTAGTTGTTTTCAATAGGAGAGTCATCCCAGGTATTTGGTATTTTGGATTACCAGGGTTAAGAGCAGTATTTCTCTGCAGTATCTACAACTTCATAGGTTCTACACTAGTATTTGGCAAATAAATGAACAAAAAAGTGGATGAAGAAAGACATATGTGCGTGAATTGGCTGCATGAACTGTCAGTCAACCTTGAAACCCTATGAGGTCAGGGATCTGGTCTGATGAGTTCACCACTGCCCCTAATCTGGCTATTGTGATCCATGCTAGGGTTCAACTGATGTTAACTGATTTTAACTCAGAGTGGCCTAGAGGCCATGGGAAGTCTGTTCTCGATAGAGATGCTTGCTGTGTGCAGAAAGTGACTTTCCAAATCTGCAGGCCTTCGGGGACGACTGGTTTTCATATGGTGGGGTGGACTCCAGTGATCCTTCTCTGCTCTCCTCCTGGCCCCCCTGGGCATTCGGCTGCAGATCTGGTCTCACAGTGTTGGAGTCTCATCTTTGGTTTCAGTGCTGTGATCCAAGCCCGTGCAGCTCAAAGGGTGGTCCATGTGCCAGCAGCACCCATCACCTGGGTGCTTGTTCGAAATATAGAATCTTGCCCATGCTCCCCTTCAACTACTGATTCAGAATCTTCACTTTTAATAAGATCCCTGGTCTATTCATGTGCGCACGAAGGTTTGCGAAACACTGCTCTAATCCAGCGAATTCCAGTGTGGGTGTGTGTGCAGCAAATGAATTACAGGGGTGCAGTGAGGAACTGATTCTTACAGCCTTCAGTGGCCATGTAGGATGACCAGCTAACTCCTTTCTGTTTGGCTGGGACTTTCCCAGTTTTAGCACTGGAAGAATCGCATCCCTGGAAACCTCGTGTATGTGCCAAGTTGCTTCAGTCATGTCTGACTCTCCGAGACCCAATGGACTTCAGCCCACCAGGCTCCTCTGTCCATGGGCTTTCCTAGGCAAGAAGACTGGAGAGGGTTGCCATGCCCTCCTCCAGGGGATCTTCCTGATCCAGGGATCAAACCTGCGTCTCTTACATTTCATGCATTGGCAGGTGGGTTCTCTACCACTAGGGCCACCTGGGAAGCCCAGAGACCTCTTAATCACAAGAAGTGGGATGGTTGGTCCCCTTACCAGACAGGGCCCAGGCATCCCTGTGGTTCCGGTAGATTTCGTGAGGAGGAGCTACATCTGGTACCACGTGGGCTGGGCCTCGCTCCAGGAGGTGACTTGTCACCTGTATCAGCAGCTAGCTGCCAAGCCCTGTGCTCCCAGGGTGAACAAGGGACCCCTGGACTCGCAGGAGGAATTCCCATTCTTGGTGTCCTGGAAGCACGGTGCCCAGTCCAACATGGGTCAAGTCATGAAGGTGATAAGGAAGCTGGGTCTGTTATCCGGGGTGGCTCAGCTCTGGGAGAAGGCGCCAAATCCCTGGCTTTACCTCGGGTAGAAGCTGAAGCCTTGATCTTCTCAGGTGATGTGTCTTTTTAGTGGCATGCACGTTAGCTGCAGGGAGAAGGCTCTGACAATACACACACACTCCGCAAATTAGAACTTCATCATTATTTTGAAACCCTTGATATGAAATGTTCGATTGTATTCACCATCCATTCACATTATCACAAGAAATTTCAACATTACATTTGTCAAAGAAAGAAGAGAAAGAGCTGTTAGGTTCTTTCAATATAATTTCAAGTGTTATACATTTTTGAATGGATATAAAATGGTCTTACATTTTTTATCATGTACTCAGTGAACAAAAGTTTCCTGCCAACAGTGACTTTCAAAAATTTCGAGAGCTCCTCATTAAAAAGCCCCCATCAAAAATTGTGTATGGCCATTGCACATGTAAAGCCTGATGTTAAAAAAAAAGTATGTTCATGGAAGAAATCTCAAATTTCTCATTAAATTGCTTGAAAAGATTTCTTTGGGAAGTTTTTTTTTTTTTTTTTCTACCTGCAATGCAGGAGACCCCGGTTTGATTCCTGGGTCAGGAAGATCTGCTGGAGAAGGGATAGGCTACCCACTCCAGTATTCTTGGGCTTACCTTGTGGCTCAGCTGGTAAAGAATCCTCTTGCAATGAGGGGTACATGGATTCTATTCCTAGGCTGGGAAGATCCCCTGGAGAAGGGAAAAGCTACCCACTCCAGTATTCTGGCCTGGAGAATTCCATGGACTGAAGAGTCCATAGGGTCTCAAAGACACGACGGAGCAACTATCACTTTACTTTCATTACTTTGTGCTTATGTTTTTTCCTACCGAAATTATATAATGTACAGAAAATGTAATACAGTTTTTCACCCAGTTCCTAGTTACCTTGTGTGTACCCCCAACACAATGTGCAAATTTGATCATTTTATCTGTGTGCCAAGGTGTGATGTTCCTGGGGAAATCTGGCTGTAACCCTCTGTGCTCCCCACTTTTCTGGACTGACTGGGGCCCCACGCACACTGAGGGAAAGAACACGGTGAGTCCCCACACCCTCCAAAAGCCCCCCTTCCACTTCCCCTCCCTGCTCCTCGGAGGTGTTCCCTTCCCTTCTTTAGCGAAAAATCCCAGCCTCAAATGGTTGCTATGGTAACCCTCAGGCTGGAGGAGCTGGCCTGGCCTGGCCTGACTTGCCAAAGGGCTTCCGTGGCTCAGCTGCCCCTGAGTCATGACGGCAAGTAGGAGGGATCAGGTCACGCTTGGGGGCAGAGGACCTCTTCACTCAGACAGAGATGCGGGAGACACAGCCTTGCCTGGAGGCCCCTGGACACTGCCTACCACACTTCACAGAAGGCCTCTGGGTCTCTCTAAAGGCTAATTCTTTGTAAAGCCACACTCTGAACACAGTTGGTTTCAGCCTTTCTCTTAGGGTCCCAAGGGTGTATTTTGCCTCATCTTTACACTACCAGCTGGAACCTGACTTTCGCTTCCAGGGCTTTGAGGTAGACTCAGCTGGTACAAGTAGTGTGGACCATGTGGCCGGGCTTTAGTGTCAGGAAGATGTGGAATCGAGTCTTGGCTCAGTCACTTACTGGCTCTGGGATCTTGGGCGAGTCATAGCCGCACTGAGCCTCAGTCTTGAGAAGGGGCCACAGAAGATGAGATGGTTGGATGGCATCACTGACTCGATGGACATGAGTTTGAGCAAACTCCAGGAGATAGTGAAAGGCAGGAGAGCCTGGCGTGCTGAGGTCCATGGGGTTGCAAAGAGTCAGACACGACTTAGCGACCGAACAGCAGCCACTTGCATACACAGGGTGGAATTATTAAAGGTCCGTCTCATAAGGCTGCCATATGTGAGCTCATACTTTGTCAAGCTCTCAGCCCAGATCCTGGCACATAGTAGGTGCTCAATTAAAGAGGATTTTTGTTATTTATCATCATTATTATTTTCCTCTCACCTCCTTGAATTGCTGCTTTCTTTTCTTCCTTTTTTATTCCCCCCAAATCCTGCCAGGCACCCTGGGCTCAGCTGACAGTGACCTCTTTAGCTATTTGTGTAAGCCTGTCTCTCAAAGAAAACAGTCTCCCCAGGGAGAAAAATGCCCCAAACTTTGTGCACGTAAATCAACAATTCTGCACAAAGTGAGGGTAATTAATAAATGAAACCACTAGGAAGGAGCCAAGAGAACTTATTATAGAAAATAACAGTAAACCTGTTATCTAATGTTCAGAATCTCAGACCAAGAGCTGTACTCCCTTTGGGGTTCTGAAGCTGTGTGCCATTGGCCAGCGAAGTCTGACGACCGATTCTCTGCCCACTCTCGCCTTATGTTAAGGCTGGAGGGGAGTTTAGTCTGTCTGCTTTGAAGTTTCTCCCTTTTTGCAGCAGACTAAAAATTGATAACAAATAGCATTGACATTATTGTTTTTGTTGCTTTTTAAGCAAGTTTTAACGTAGCAAGCAGTGTTTCCGTTGGGCTCTCTCTGGAAGGGGGCTCTGAGACAAGTTTAGTGCACATGGTGTTTAATGGGAAGGGTCAGAGGGGTGGGCATCCAGGAAGAGAGGGGGAGGAAGCAGGACTGGCAGGTGGAGAAGGCAGGCCCGAGGGTGGTCCAGGCCAACCCCAAGAGGGTCCCTCACAGTGGTCTGGATGGGCCATTGGCCAGGCCTTTCTCCCATCAGCCTCCTCGGTCACTCATTGACTGTGAGAGGGCATGAGCTCTGGGAAGGGCATGAGCTCCGATGGTGACTCTCTGCGGCTGGTGGGTGTGGAAGGGGCACTCCCGGGGGCAGAGGCACGCCCTTGGAAGGGGGTCTGGGCTTCTCAGCTCTGTGTGCATCAGATAAGATAAACTGAAGCTGGGGGCCTGGAGCTTGGCCACTCTGGATGTTTCAGTGGCTCCTCAAGCACACATGACATCCTACAGTTTAGCAACCCCCCAGATTAGAGCTTAACTTTCTTTCCTCGGTGAGCAAACTGGAGCTCGGACTGGGAAGGGAGCTGCCAAAAGTCCCCCAGCAAGATATAATCAGAATCGCTCAGTCGGCCGCTGCCCCCTTTTCAGGTTTCAGCTCGGATGCTGCCTCCTCCAGAAAGCCCAGCTGACCCCCAGGCTGCATGAGTTGCTCCTGTCTCAACACCCTACACCCAGACCTCTGGGGTCTGGTCATGTTCCTGACTCCCCAGCCAGCTGTGAGCTTTCTGAGGGGATGGATGGTGAATGAGACAGCTGCGAGGTGGAGAGTATCCTTAGGAAGGCAAGGACGGACTAGTTTAGGTCCTCGACCATAACCTTGGCCTGTGAAGTCTGCCTGGTACCCAGAGAGAAACGTCCCCCACACCTAAGGGACGGACCTCCAGGTCTTTTCAGGCTCAGCTCAGGAAACTCAGAGTTGCTCTAAGCCCACTTCTCAGTTCGTGCGTTACTACTCCATGCGAGGGTGTCCAGATGGATTTCTCTACTGATTCCTTGTCCCACGTCTGGGCTCTTTCTTCTGTATCTGATGAGCTTGACATACTTGCTTTTATTTTTATGATTGTATGAAGCCTATATTATTTTATGTGCATATATTTAATTTATGCACACAGTATTGTGCTAAAAACCCAATTCTTGTTTTTTTTTTCCCCTCTCCCAGGTTTTTTGCTTTTAAAGACCTATCCAGGTTACTGTATGGACCTCTAGGCTGTGCCTCTAAACGGCTGTATCTACCACCTTTACCCACCCCTCAGCGATGGAGGCCTAGCTCACGTCTAAACTTCCTCCTCCCCTTCTCGCTGCCTCAGACAACCTGACGGTGGGGAGCCTCTTCCTCTCTTCCCAGATCTGCTGAGCGGTTTCCTTTGGATCTTGATCCAAGAGGGCATTTCTGGTAAAGGTGTTTGAAAGGGAGAGTGATTGTTGCTCAGTTCTGTTTGACTCTTTGTGACCCCCGTGGACTGTAGCCCCCCAGGCTCCTCTGTCCACAGTCACCCTTCGTCTAGGTAAGGTGTATATTTTAATTTGACTAAATAGACTTTCACTTTCCAATCTTAAGGCACCCTGCATGTATCAAGCCCAGGGGCTCACTAGACTATGAACTTTCCCAAATAGAAGATTCTAGAAAATAATCTTTAAAATAATTTATGGAAGCACTTTGCCAGCCAAATAAAGCACAGGAGATGGATTCAGCCTACTGGTCTCCAGTTTACAAGTTGGAGGCCCAGACTTGAACTAGCCTTCCCCTTGACCTTTGCACGCAGAGGTCATGCATTCCTGACGTTCTGTGTGTGCCTCTTCCTGGGCGGGGTCTGTGTCCACACTAACAAGCCTTGAGTGCAGCTTCAACCCCTCCTCAAGTAGACCCTGTGATGGAGCCCCCGACACAGGTCATGAGCAAGTTCTGTGTGTCTTGAGGAGGAACGCTAGCAGCCTCACTGAACTTACCTCTCTCTCGACCCTGGTTTTTCAGGACCATCACCTGTCACAGAAGATGAGTTCTTTCTGGCAGGAGGTAGCCAGTTCTTGCTGGCAGCTGGTTCCCAGAAGCTGAGGAGGGGTAGGAGAAGGCATGGAGACAGAGGACTTTCTTAGCTTGGGCTGCTATAACAAAATGCTATAAACTGGGGGTACTTGGATATCTGTCCCCCACAGTCCAGGGAGCTGGAAGTCCAGGATCAGAGTGCCAGCGTGGATGAGCCCTCTCCTGGGTTGCGGACCACCCTCACATGGAGGAAAGAGAGGGTGAGGCAGCCCTCTGGCCTCTTATGAAAGCGCTAACCCCAAAGTCCCTCCCCCAAGTACCATCACATTGTGGTTGGTTTTCCATGTACGTACTTTTGCGGGGGACACATTCAGACTGCAACAGGAACTCAAGGTCCTCGCTCCAGCTCCTCCAGAGAAAACAAAGGCTGTTGCTCTGATTCTCAGGAGTTTGAGAAAGCCTTAGGCAGTGGGGAATGTCCAGACCATTGTGTGGTTTTAGACAATAGCCACAGGTGTTCAGAAACGCTAACATTTGCTTTTGAAAGAGAAAAAAAAGTACAACAGCTTTAAGTCTTACTTTAAATTGGAGCGTCTGTGGCTCCAGCCCATCCAGTCATTAATCCCCAGATCTCAGTAAGGCTGACCGGAGTTGGCTGCATCTGAGCTTCCTAAGGCCTGACTCCCACCTCCCAGGCCATACTTTGTGTAGCAGGGAGAAGGGGCTGAGATGTACGTTTGGGCTTCTGGAGTCCAACACCCCTGGGTACAAGCCTGACCCTGCTGCTAGCGGGCCGTGACCTTGGACAAGTTGCCTCATGCCTCCAAGCCTCAGTTTCCAACTCTGCAAGAGGCCGGTGCAGTGACTGCCATCTCACAAGGTGCTCTGAGAATCAGATGAGTTAATAGCGATAAAGCTCTGTCACATGAAGAGAATTCAAGGGATGGGAATTTCAAGAAGTGATTCAGAGGATTCTGGGATGCAGGCAAGTTAGGAGAATTATAACAGTCAATAAATATTTCCCTGGGCCCACCGTGTGCCAGGCACTGTGCCATGTACCGCAGTGCCTTGGGCTGCATCCTGCTTGCTGGAGACTGCTGAGGGACCTGGCATCCCGCGAGGAGGCAGAGTGAGAAGGAAGGGCACAAAAGCATGCCATGCAGTGGAGCTTCCTCTCCAGCCTCCAGCGTGAGAGGAGATTTTAAAACGTTTATTTGCTACATGTTTACAGAGTTGCAAATATTAGAATCCACGGTGGCTAGTTTCAGCAGAAAAGGGCTTTATTAAACAATATGAGCAAATGCAGGCAGTCAACGGGAGGGCAGGAGGAACTCAGGACCCTGCCCTACTGCTGGCTGGATGGGTGGAATTATTGCTGCCGCAGCAGCAGCCACTAAGCAGGAGGCCAGGAACCGACCTCACTGCAGCCGTGGTCTCTTCTGCCACAGGAAGTTGACCTTGTAACTGAGGCCACACTGATAACTGGACCGTAAAACAGAAGTCTGTGCCTGTTTCTGCCTGGGGCTCAGTTCTGAATGAGGGACTTTCAGGAGAGAGCCCAGGTCACGTGCCTCCATCCTCACTGCAAGGGAGCCTGAGAATTGAGTTCTGATACATACAGCCTTACAAATAGCTGAGAAAAAAAGAGAAGTGAAAGGCAAAGGATAAAAGGGAAAGATATACCGAACTGAATGCAGGAGAAGAGCAAGGAGAGATAAGAAAACCTTCGTAAGAGAACAGTGCAAAGAAATAGAGGAAAGCAATAGAATGGGAAAGACTAGAGATCACATCAAGAAAACTGGAGATACCAAGGGAACATTTCATGCAAAGATGGGCACAGTAAAGGGCAGAAGTGGCAAGGACTAACAGAAGCAGCAGAGATTGAGAAGAAGCGGCAAGAATGCACAGAACTGTACAAAAAAGATCTTAGTGACCCAGATGACCACGATAGTGTGGTCGCTCACCTAGAGCCAGGCATCCTGCAGTGTAAAGTCCAGGGAGCCTCAGGAAGCATTATTATAGACAAAGTTGGTGAAGGTGACTTAATTCCAGCTGAGCTACTTCAAATCCTAAAAGATGATGCTGTTAAAGTGCTGCACTCAATATGTCAACAAATCTGGAAAACTCATCAGTAACCATTGGACTGGAAAATACCAGTTTTCATTCCAATCCCAAAGAAAAGCAATGCCAAAGAATGTTCAAACTACCCTACAATTGTGCTCACTTCATACGCCAGCAAGGTAATTCTCAAAATCCTTCAAGCTAGGCTTCACCAGTTCTTGAACCAAGAACTTCCAGATGTACAAGCTGGATTTAGAAAGGGCAGAGAAACCAAAGATCAATTTGCTGACATCCATTGGATTATTTAAAAAGCAAGAGAATTCCAGAAAAAATCTACTTCTGCTTCATTGACTACGCCAAAGCCTTTGACCCTTTGACTGTGTGGATCACAGCAAACTGTGGAAAATTCTTCAAGAGATGGGAACACCAGACCACCTTACTTGTCTCCTGAGAAATCTGTATGCCAGACAAGAAGCAACAGTTAGAACTGGACATAGAACAATGGACGGTTCAAAATTAGGAAAGGAGTGTGGTAAGGCTGTATACTGTCATCCTGCTTATTTAACTTCTGTGTAGAGTGCATCATCAGAAATGCCAGCCATACAAGCTGGAATCAAGATTTCCAGGAGAAGTATCTTCAACAAATCTGGAAAACTCATCAGTAACCATTGGACTGGAAAATACCAGTTTTCATTCCAATCCCAAAGAAAAGCAATGCCAAAGAATGTTCAAACTACCCTACAATTGTGCTCACTTCATACGCCAGCAAGGTAATTCTCAAAATCCTTCAAGCTAGGCTTCACCAGTTCTTGAACCAAGAACTTCCAGATGTACAAGCTGGATTTAGAAAGGGCAGAGAAACCAAAGATCAATTTGCTGACATCCATTGGATTATTTAAAAAGCAAGAGAATTCCAGAAAAAATCTACTTCTGCTTCATTGACTACGCCAAAGCCTTTGACCCTTTGACTGTGTGGATCACAGCAAACTGTGGAAAATTCTTCAAGAGATGGGAACACCAGACCACCTTACTTGTCTCCTGAGAAATCTGTATGCCAGACAAGAAGCAACAGTTAGAACTGGACATAGAACAATGGACGGTTCAAAATTAGGAAAGGAGTGTGGTAAGGCTGTATACTGTCATCCTGCTTATTTAACTTCTGTGTAGAGTGCATCATCAGAAATGCCAGCCATACAAGCTGGAATCAAGATTTCCAGGAGAAGTATCGACAACCTCAGCTATGCAGATGGTACCACTCTAATGACAGAAAGCAAAGAGGAACTAAAGAGCCTTTTGGTGAGGGTGAAAAAGCTGGCTTAAAACTCAACATTCAAAAAACTAAGAACATGGCATCCTGTCCCATCACTTCATGGCAAACAGATGGGGAGAAAGTGGAAACAGTGACAGATTTTATTTTCCTGGGCTCTAAAATTATTGTGGATGGTGACTGCAGCCATGAAGTTAAAAGACACTTCTACTTGGAAGAAAAGCTATGACAAACCTAGACGGAGTATTAAAAGGCAGAGACATCACCTGGCTGACAAAGGTCCGTGTAGTCAAAGGTGTGTTTTTCATGTATGGATGTGAGAGCTGGACCATAAAGAAGGCTCTGCACTGAAGATTTGATGTTTTCAAACATGGTTTTGAAGAAGACTCTTGAGAGTCCCTTGGACAGCAAAGAGGTCGAACAGTCACTCCTAAAGGAAATCAGTCCTGAATATTCATTGGAAGGACTGATGCTGAAGCTGCAGCTCCAGTACTTTGGCCACCTGATGCAAAGAGCTGACTCATGGGAAAAGACTCTGATGCTGGGAAAGGTTGAGGGCAAGAGGAGAAGGGGGAGAAGAGGATGAGATGATTGGATGGCACCACCGACTCGATAGACATGAGCTTGAGCAAACTCAGCAAGATAGTGAAGGACAGGGAAGCCCGGTGTGCTGCAGTCCATGGGGTCACAAAGATTTGAACATGGCTTAGCGACTGAACAACAACAATATACTTGGGAGGGCCTCCCAAATGGGGCTAGTGGTAAAGAATCCACCTGCCAATGCAAGAGATATAAGAGACGTGGGTTCAATCCCTGGGTCAGGAAGATCCTCTTGAGAAGGAAATGGCACCCCATTCCAGTATGCTTGCCTGGAGAATACAACTGAGTGATCGAGCATTATTATTTACTTGGGAAGGCAGAGCTCACAGGAAATTTCCCCAAAGAGAAAGCTTTTCAAAGGATGGACGATAGCAACTGTTCCTATGTTTCTACTCAAAGCAGCATGTGGTGGATGTGGAGCAAGTGACAGAGTTGGACCAAGCTCTTAGAGGCGCTCACTGTCTACTGGGGTAGACAAACCTCCGCATAAATAACTCTGCAGACAAGCGGAGGGCCTTCTAGGGAGATGGACCATCCACCTATCCACTGCACGTTTATACCTGAGTCTGGTGGCTTTGCTGGTGTAAGAGTGAATGTGTGACCCTCTTTTCATCGGTGGTGCTGAGTGGTGGAAAGGGGATGGTCAGCCAACCCGGGGTCAAGTCCCAGCCCTCCCACTGACCTGGGATTTTGGATTTCTTAATTTCTCTGAGCCTCAGTTTCTTCATGTGCAAAATGGGCGTAGTCCTACCTACAATAAAAAGACTGGTGTTCACATGAAAGATAGTGTATGTAAACTGCCTGATATAGTAGATGTTCAGTAGAAGGTTGTGTTTATTGGTGTGAGCAGGATGAGAGAGAGTTCTCTCTGTGGGGTCCTAGCTTCCCAGGTGGTGGTAGCGGTAAAGAACCTGCCTGCCATTGCAGGAGATGTAAGAGACGTGGGTTTGATCCCTGGGTTGGGAAGATCCCCTGGGAGAGGAAATGGCAACCCACTCCAGGAGTCTTGCCTGAAAAATCTGTGGACAGAAGAGCCTGGCGGGCTACAGTCCGTGGGGTCACAAAGAATTGGACACGGCTGAAGCGACTTAGCGTGCATGGCTGCAAAATGCTTTCAAGAGGCAGCAGAGAGGTTGGGAAGGACGGGAGCACCCAGGACCTGTCTGCCTTGGGAATTCAGGGAAGTGTTAACCTTTAGTAAGTCACCCTTGGGTTTGTCAAGCTTCAGTGTTGATTGTCATTCAATAAAAAATATCAAGACAACCCTATTCCCCCCAACAAGAGAACAACTTCCTGCACTCTTGGGGTGCCCTCGCGTTTTCCCCAGAGTCCCTATCCAGACGGAGAACAGTGAAGGGCAGGACTCTAGATTCTGGGCCACCAGCTGGAAGGCGAGCTCGGCTTGCACCTCGGAGGCCCTGCTAGGCTCAGGCTCCCAGCTGGGAACAGAAGGTAAGGGGGTGACACCCAGCTGGGGTGGGCAGGGCCAGGGTGTGGGGACAGGCGGGGAGCAGGGTTAGAGCAGCAGAGGCCACACCCAACCCCTCCTCTCTGGTCGCCCCTGTGCCCTGTAAGGTACCAGCCTCCAGGCTGGGTGCCCTCTCAGCTTGTCTGACGCCGACAACTGTCTGGCACACTCCACCGCAGCAGGGCAGGGCAGCTTGGGCGCATTTTCAGAGGCGTAAACCTGGGGCTTCCAGATCCCACTGCTTGCTTTTCCCTGGGGAAACTGAGTCAATCTCTCCCAGCCTTTCCTCAAGCTCCCACCTGCCCACATGGGCGTCTTAGAATTTGATTCAGAGAGATGCCCCAGAGTCCCCTTCCTGATGAAAAAATAGTCCAGAGCAGGGCAGTTTGGTGTAGTAGAAAAAGCCTTGGGAGTCAGGCAGACTTGGTGTCGCCCTCTGGCCCCTTCTACCTTTGGAGTGATCTTGGAGTGACCTCAGAGTCCACCAAAGTCAATTCACAGATAAAAAGCACTGACTTGAAAGACTAAAAGTTCTGAAAAAAGATGAGAATGGTAGACAAATTTGATGACTGATACCGATGAGTCATGGCTTGAGGGGAAGACTGCTCAGAAAGCTTTGGGAAGTTCTAAAAAAAATGCAGTTTAGACCATTCAATTCAAGTAATTCAATGAGGATGAAAAGAATTGTATCTAAAGGCAGGTTCAAAGTGGGAAGAAAAGACACAAGTAACTGAAAACTCCCTTTAGAATGGATTAAACTAAAAGGCACTTTACTGAAAAGTGTAGGAGTAGATTGGGTTTCAGGTGTGGTTTGATTCAGGGGCTCAAACGATGTCATGGGACAGAGCAGGGGAGTTCGAACTGGCTCTCTTCTCACAAAGGGACCCCTCCTACGATAACCAGGAGGCAGTAGCAGTCCCAGACTTCCACGCTCCCAGGTTCAAGTGCAGCGGGGGATGGAAGCCAGCAGTCCTGGCAAATGTCTCGTTGGCTATTTCTGAACTAAACACTGTAACACAATGCTTTCATTGACCAGGTTGGTACCAGTGGGGGTGGGGACACGGTAAAGTCAACACCAGCTCCTCCAGAGTTGGGAAGGGAGGCTTTCCAGAAGGAAATCAAGTACTAGAAGAAGAGAAAAATGGATCCTGGGTGGTCCAAACATCAAAGTCCACTCTCGTAGGTGCAAGCTGACAGTTGCAGGAAAGAGAAGGCCAATGAGCTAAAACTTACTAACACATCAAGGGTGACAGAGAGGGCTTTTTGTGAAATTTACAGCAAAAAGAAAATCATGAACAAAATATCCACTACTTGGGTTAAAATGATATATTTTTAAAAAAATTTCTAAATGGTGACTTTCAAAATTTATGTTTAAATTTTTCGTTATTTGTTTCCAGTTTTATAACACTTGGTCAGAGAAGGTAACTTGTATACTTCCTGCTACTTGGAATTTACTGGTGTTTGATTTGTGACCTGGCATATGATCAATTTTGTAAATGTTACACAGACACTTGACAAAAAGATATAGTTTCTGTTGGCAGGATATAAGGTCAATATCTATTAATTCAGCTACTGATGATACTGTTTGAATCTCTTATGGCTTTATTAAGTTTGCCTTCTTGATCTTACACGAATTGAGATGAGTATGCTAAGATCTTCCACTATAATTGAGTTTCTGTCAATTTATTCTCACATTTTGAAGAGTTTATGCTTAATATATTTCAATGCTATGTTCTTTGGTCCATTAAAGTTCATGGAGCAAACTATGACTTCCTTATTGATCATAACTTTTATCAATATCAAACGGCGCTCTTTGCTCTGTTTAATACATTTTTGCCTTGAATTTCACACTGTCTGCTTTCCATACTGCCTTTCTCTGTCTTCTAGTTCCCATTTTCCCGATATATTTATGCTGTAGATCCAACAGAGCTCGGGGAAGACAGCATTTGGGGAGGTACAGATGGACCAGAATTCTTCATCTCCTGTCTTGCTCCTATCCCTTCTCTTTGGCAATACAAGCATGGAATGAACTCAGGGATGGGTGGAAAATTGCCCTCACGGACCCAGTGGCTCTAAGTGAGTCCTGGGCTCCATACTGAGCAGAGAACTCACGGCCCTACTTGCAGATGAGGCTGCCGAGCCACTGTCTCTGTCCTCAAGAAATCAGAGAGAAGGAAGTGCTACCGAAGACAGGTGAGGGGTGTACTCTCCACTTCTCAAAGGGGGAAGAATGTGGATTCTGAAACTACAGATCACACACTTATCTCAGTGCAGAGTATGAATTATTCCAGATGTCATTTCTATGGAAGTGAGTGTCACCGGAACCCAATATGGACTCACTAAGAACAAATATTTATTTCTGGGGGCTCCAAAATCACTGCAGATGGTGACTGCAGCCATGAAATTAAAAGGCGCTTACTCCTTGGAAGAAAAGTTATGACCAACCTAGACAGCATATTCAAAAGCAGAGACATTACTTTGCCAATAAAGGTCCACCTCGTCAAAGCTATGGTTTTTCCAGTAGTCATGTATAGATGTGAGAGCTGGACTATAAAGCTGAGCACTGAAGAACTGATGCTTTTGAACTGTGGTGTTGGAGAAGACTCTTGAGAGTCTCTTAGACTGTAAAGAGATCCAACCAGTCCATCCTAAAGGAAACCAGTCCTGAATATTCATTGGGAGGACTGATGTTGAAGCTGAAACTCCAATACTTTGGCCACCTGATGTGAAGAACTGACTTATTTGAAAAGACCCTGATGCTGGGAAAGATTGAAGGTGGGAGGAAAATGGGATGACAGAGGATGAGGTGGTTGGATGGCATCACCGGCTCAATGGACATGAGTTTGAGTAGGTTCTGGGAGTTGGTGATGGACAGGGAGGCCTGGCGTGCTGCAGTCCATGAGGTCGCAAAGAGTCAGACACGCCTGACCGACTCAACTGAAGAACAAATCTTATCAAACATGCAATTTCTGTTTTCAATTGTTCTGTGGGGTTTGAGCAAAGTTTTTTTTTTTTTTTAATTTAAAAAACACATATAAAACAGAAAGAATAGCTTAGTGAAACCAAGCCATCCATCCCCTAGCTTCAGCAGTTTTCAACTTGTGGCCCATTTTGTTTCACTCGGAACCACAGCTTCTCCTCTATCCCCCCTCCCCCATTGTTCTGAAGGAAATCCTGGACACTTCATCAACTCTTCACTGTGTCTCAAAATCCGTAACCTCAGTGTCATTCTCTCACCTGTATTAGCTGTTTGTTGCTGCATAACAAATCACCACAAAGCTTAATGACTTAAATTGATGATTAGATCTAAAGACTTGATCAGATTGAGGTTCGATTTCTTCTTCTCTCTCTCTCTTTTTTTAAATTTTGGCAAAGTCCTGTACTGTGAGGAGTCCAGTAGGGAAAACAGAAACCACACTGGCCCTTTCAGCAGGGGTAGTAACGCTATGGGGCTTCCCCGAAGGCTCAGTGGTAAAGAATCCCACCTGCAATGCAGGAGACGCAGGAGATGTGGGTTGGATCCCTGGTGGGGAAGGTCCCCTGGAGAAGAAAATGGCAACCCACTTCAGTATTCTTGCCTGGGAAATCCCATGAGCAGAGAGGTTTGATGGGCTACAGTAAGGGTAGGGTGCAGTCACCATTCCTGGGGAAGGGGAACATGCGAAGAGACTGGGAAGACGGAATCTGGACTGGCAGAGTTGGGGCTCTCAGACTTCAGTGGCCACCACCCAGTTGCTGCCACCGGCTGCTCTGAGAGGGCAGGATGAAAGGTGGCCTCCTGGAGCAATGAGTCCCGCTTTTCTCCTACCCTAGTCCCTGGGGTCGCTGAGGGTCGGACACGACTGGGCGACTTCCCTTTCACTTTTCACTTTCCTGCATTGGAGAAGGAAATGGCAACCCACTCCAGTGTCCTTGCCTGGAGAATCCCAGGGACGGGGGAGCCTGGTGGGCTGCCGTCTATGGGGTTGCACAGAGTCGGACACGACTGAAGCGACTTAGCAGCAGCAGACTCATTGGGAAAAATCCTGATGCTGGGAAAGATTGAAGGCGGGGGGAGAAGGGGACGACAGAGGATAAGATGGTTGGATGGCATCACCGACGCGATGGACATGAGTTTGAGCAAGCTCCAGGAATTGGTGATGGACAGTGAAGCCTGCCTGGAGAAGGAAATGGCAACCCACTTCAGCGTTCTTGCCTGGAGAATCCCAGGGACGGAGGAGCCTGGTGGGCTGTCGTTTATGGGGTCGCACAGAGTTGGACACGACTGAAGCGACTTAGCAGCAGCAGCAGCAGCAGCAGCAGCAGCAGCAGCAGGGAAGCCTGGAGTGCTGCAGTCCATGGGGTTGCAAGGAATCGGAAGACTGAGCTACTGAACTGAACTGAGTCTCCCCTTAGTGTCTTTATGGGCGGACTAAACCTGACGTCAACCTGCGGAGGAGGAGGGTGCTTCTCAGAGAGCCAATCCCAGCATCTCAGAGCAGGGAGGGCGGGGCTTCGAGCTGACAGACAGTAGCTGAAAAACCGGTGCCCCTCTGCACAGGCAGTGTTACATGTTCATCAGGAAGTATAATGGTTTGGATGATTATCTTTTTTGGATGATTATCTTTTTATATATTGTTATCAGTCATTAATGATGATTACTTTAATCTATGAATTCATTTGAGATTATCAAATCAGCAAAAATTTGACAAGATACGTCATGATATCCACTTGGACAAGATGGAGAGATGAGGAATAAAGATATCTATTGAGGAAAGTGTTGCTGACTTTCTTTTCCACATCACGACTTTCATGGAAAGGGTACTATCTGTCCAGTCTACTGGGAAAATCCTGAGTCTGCGCATAGCCGAAGGTGACTGGCCTGGAATCTGGCTGTCTTGGGCTCTACTTGGCTGCTCCAAAGACTGTGAGGGGATCAATACCTCAAGGCCCGAGGGGATCAATATCTGGGGCACATCCAAAACTTATTCACAGCTCACTAGCTTGGATGCTTTGGCCTGAAGAGGTGGGTATGGCCACCTCACATCATGGCCAGCCTGCCCCACGAAGGTCCCAAGTGAGGAGAGCAGATGGGAAGTCAAATTGCCACTTTTTTATTTGCTGTATTGATGTCTGAATACCCAGTGAAGAGCTCTCTGGTAACCTGGGCTGAACCACATGGAGTAAAGTTCGAGGCTTAAGTGGGAAGGGAAGGGAGCTTTCCCTCCTTCTAAGCCCCAAACTAGGCAGTTGCCTGAAGCTAGAGTTAAAATGTGCTTGGGTTCTAAGACATATCTAGAGACTAAGGCCCCTCCCATGCAAGAAAAGGTTATAGCTTCTCATTTCTGGAGCACAAGTAACACGAGAGAAGCTCCCCAAAGACAGGGCTAGAGAGTCTGGTCCACCCCCATGGCGGGGTGAGGGTGGGGCAGGCAGCAAGGCAAGCCTCCAGGCTGGTTAGCTGACCAGATGATACGAACTGAAAAGGAAGAGCAAAGAGTTACCCCATGTAAATCACATTTTAAAATGCCCTCTGCCCCTGTCCACAGTACCTGTGGCTGTCTGTTGTCTTGGGACCTACAACCTAATTATCAACTCTTCCTCTCTGGATGTGAGTGAGGGGGTGTATTAGTCATCCATTGCTGTGTAACAAATTATCCCCACTTTAGTGGCTTGAAACAACAGATATTTACTTCCTTAAGGTTTCTGAGGGTCAGGAATCTATAAGAGACTTGCCTGGGTAGTTCTGGTTATCTCACGAGGCTACAGTGAAGTCGCCAGCTGATGCTGCTGTCAACAGAGGCTTGACTCCGGTGGGAGAATCGACTTCCACACTCACCCAGTTGACTGGTGGCAAAAGGCTTTGGTTCCTGGCCATGTGGGCCATTCCAGGTGGCTGCTTGTGACATAGCTTCTTTCCTCAGAGTGATGAGAAAGTGAGAGTGAGCAAGTGAGGGAGAGAGAGAGTGAGAGCAAGAGAGCCTCTGATGGGATCTTGGAAGTGAAATATTGTCACTTCTTCTGTATTCTGTTGGTCACACAGACCAATCCTGGTATAATGTGGGAGGGGACTATACAAGGGTGTGGATACTAAGAGCAGGTATCATTGGCCGTTATTTTGGAGATTGTCTACAACAAGTGATTAGTAGGCCAATGAAGAGATACTTCCCACCCTCTAGAGCCCTAAAAGTATCTGGCCAATCAAATTGGCAGAAGGCAGAGGGCTGGGAGGGATAATAAATTCCTTTCATGACAGAGCCAGAATCTGAAAAGATCTTCGTGGGACTGAGTGATGGAGTAAACCTAACCTAGGATGAGAGGCAGCAGGAATAATGAGGGGTCCTGTCATTGCACCCTCAAAGAAACCTCTACAGCAGTGCTAAATAGGAGGACAACTAGATCATCAGTAGCAAATATAAAAATGACCTAGGATTTTAGCTGTCACAGGGTCGCAATGCATCAGTTGAACGACGTGGCTGCCGAAACTGCTGCCACGTCCTGGGCCTGGATTAATAGAAAGGAGGAGAGAGCTCTGCTTGTCTCCCATCTGGTCTGCCACTCCGGGAGTACTGAGTTCTACTGGGTGCCAAAAAAGAGGTAAAGTGGAACATAGTCAAAGAAGCAGGCCTCAGGTAGCCAGGAACGTTGTCTTAAGGGATGAGGGAGGTTGTTTGTTTGTATGAGGTATGGATATGTTTCGGAGAAAAGGTGATTATTGGCCCTGGGTCTGCTTCCAGTTTGAGAAAGATCCAGCTTGCTTTTTTCTGACCATAAGCCTCCGAGATGGGAGAAGAAGGTGGAATAAAAGGAAGAACTGTTAAACAATCACAGCAACTCTAGGATGGAGAAGCTTGCCTAGGTAAGTCATGGGTGTCCAGTCACACATGGGAGAGTGTGTGAGCTGAGGCTGGGAGGTTGTGCAGTAGGTTCACGTAATGAATAGGAAATTAGGACTATTCTTCCCCCTGCCCTCATATTCCATCATCTTAAGTCTCTTCCTAAGACCAGAGAAGACCCAGCTTCACTGCCTTGCAAGGGAGGACCTCTAGCTTTGGAAACGTATCCTACAGGGAGGGAAAAGAATCTCAAGCTAGGAGGAGCAGGGCCCAGGGAGAGAGGGAGGGACAACCATCCTCGGGGATCCCCTCACCCAGATGTGGGCCTCCGCCCTGGCCCAGATTACTCTGTGGGCTCTGTCCTGCTGGAACTGAAAGCTGCCTTCCCCCCACAGCACCCACAGGCATGGAGCAGCAAGGTTCCTCTGTCAATGTCTCCAGCCCTTGACAGATGCCCCGGATCTCTGTGGCCTCCGAATGCTGTTCTGAGACCCGAGCCGACTCCGTGAGTGTCCCCCACTGGCTGGACATCGACATGAGGGCAGTGGCTGGGGATTAGTTGCCAAAACCCAAAGGGTAAAGAAGGCCTTTAGGAGGTTCAAGCGGGAGGGAACATGCGTATACCTGTGGCTGGTTTATACTGATGTATGGCAGAAACCGGCACAGTATTGTAAAGCAATTATCCTTCAATTTAAAGTACATAAATGAAAAGAAAAATAAGGCATTGTTTTGAATAAAAAAGAGGGCTTTGTGCTGTCATTGACAGAAGTTAGCTCTGTCCCTCCAGGTGAAAGAGCGACATGGCCTGGGAGGTACCTAGGCGTGGTCTTTAGTGGGAGGAGAGAGCCCACCCCACCCCCACCCTCCCTGAGTCAGACTTGTCCTTTCTCTTGGCAGGGGAGGGACTCTCACCATCCACGGCACCCATGCATGGTGTCTAGGTTGCTGCTGACTGCTCACCGTGTGTGTGCTTGTCATGGGGCAGGGTCACATCTGTATTAATAAGTTGTAGGTATTGGCCGTCCATCCAGGTAGCAGTCCTCGAGAGCCCCTACATGTTCTGTGGTGATGCTGAAGGGTTCCCTTTCACTCTCTAGATCATTTCACTTGCTAAGACTACTATTTGAAGGCCCTCCTTGAATCCGCCTTAGGGAAAAAGAAAAAGCAGGTGAATAACTGGGAGGGTGCAGGTACTTAAATGACGTGAAATGTTGAGAAGACATCATCTGCTCATGCATCCATTATCAATCATCCACCCAACCATTCATCAACCAAACATTCATCTATGAATCCATCCACCCATCATCCATGAATCTATGCATCCACATATCTATTTATTCATCTATCCATCATCCAGATACCCATTTGCTCAAACATCCACCCGTTTATCCATCTGTCCATCCATCCATCCATCCATCCATAAATCCATCCATTCATCCATCCGCCCATTTATCCATCCATCCATATTTATCCAGATATCAACTCATCTAATCATCCATTTATCATCTGTGAGTCCACCCTTCATCCTAACTGTCCATCTGTCCATGTTTTTGTCCATTATCTGTCATGTCCACCTCTTTTAAATACTGCGATGTGCTCCCCGGACCCCCTTGCAATGAAGAATTTCTGGTTCCAACAGCTAGGAGGACTGGTGTCAAAGAGCCTTTAGAGATCAGTTCCTTCAAGGCTTATCTCAAGAAAGCTGCCTTGCTGAAGATCATGCCTTTCCCCAGGGTAACCCATATCCAGTGATTGATGAATGTGTGTGTATAAAGATCTGGCTGTCTCAATCTATGAGGACAGCTCTGAAGGTCTATTTTTGCTCCAGAGCTCTATGCAGTGTGGACCAGATTGCTGTTGTTAGACTGCATTGCAGCTTGACTTCCCCTCTGCCAATCCTGCTTCCTTCCCCTTCCTTCCACAGGTGTTGATCCCAAGGACACTCTCTATAAACAGCCTGCACACCAGACTCTGCCTCCCTGCTTCCCAGGGAATTGAATCCATGACTTTGACCTTATCCTTTCATTAAAAATGCATTCCTCCAGTCATGTATCCTTCCATTCAATACATACTTACCTTAAACTTTCTATCTGTACAAGAGTTTAGCATTATCAAGGATGAATATACATGAATCATACATGGGCCTTGCCCTCAAGAAGTTCACAATATCAAAGGAATGATTAGACCTGTCCACCAATGATTCCACTGAGGAAGTCAAAATGAGGCGTGGTCTATTCAGACTGAGGGGGTCAAGGCCAACTTCCTACGGGAGGTAGAACCTGAGATGGGCCATGAAGGATGGGGAACGGGAAACTGAATAATGTTATGTGGCTCTGGGACAAAAGTGCCTTTTTACATAATAAGAAGAGCCCATGCAAGGGGAGTTTAGGGGAGGATGGATACATGTGTATGAATGGCTGAGTCCCTTTGCAGTTCAGCTGAAACTGTCATAACATTGTTAATTGGCTATACTTTCATACAAAATGGGCTTCCCTTGTGGCTCAGCTCTGCCTGCTATGCAGGAGACCTGGGTTCGATCCCTGGGTTGGGAAGATCCCCGGGAGAAGGCAAAGGCTGCCCACTCCAGTATTCTGGCCTGGAGAATTCCATGGACTATATAGTCCATGGGGTCGCAAAGAGTCAGACACAGCTGAGCGACTTTCACTTTCACTTAATACAAAATACAAAGTTAAAAAAAAAAAGAATATCCTGTGCAAAGGAAAGTAGGGTGCAAAATGAGAATTAGCTACCCAAAGGGAAGAGGCAGGTGTGGCAGCTGGATGCGGTTGGACGTTGGACGACCTCATGACATCCGCTTCCTCTGCCCCCTGCCATGCCCCTTCCCGCAAAGCCCTTCCTTTGCTCCCAGCTCTTCATCCCACCTGCCTCTTCTCTGTCCCTGCAGGAGGCACGGTTTGGTCACCAGCCAAAGCTCTGCGGTCTGGCTGTGAGGGAAGGATTTGGAGGACACAGCCAAGAGGAGGGCAAGATTCTTTCCTGGCTGCAGGGAGAAGGAGGTATTGGCATGCTTGCAGTCTGTTTTATCCAAGACTGCTGGTTCCCTAGAAGGCTGCTTCCATCTCACTTTTGGATTAATAAGAAACCAGATGGGCCCAGCTGGTTGGTGAGCGTCATGTGCTCATGAGGCCAAGGTTGCAGCACGACCCCTGGAAGGGCTTTGGAGCTACACAGGCAGAAAGTCTGTTCATAGCTCTCTGACCCAGGCACAGATGGTGAACTTGACCTTGGCCAGGTACACAGCCCCTGGTTCCTGACATCGACTAAGCCTTAACCCTGATCACAAACAGCCTTGGGTCTCGCTGCAGAATGAGCTCCAAACACCAATCAATCAATTGATCAACCATCTGACAGCTCACTATGGAAGAACTCCTAGAGCTGCTGAGTGCTGTTCCAGGATGGCTGGGGGGGTCGGGTCAGGGCACTGCCTTGGTGGCTGATGCTTGGCAGGCATAGCAGCCAGGCTCTGCAAGTTCCAGGTGGCACACCTGGGTCCAAGAGAGGCAAGCTCAGGGATGCTGGCTACCACTTACAGTCGAGAAGGACCTTCTGTCCTTTGACTTCCCTGAAATGCAAAGTGTTATTCTCTTAGAGAGTGAGTCCCCTGTCTGAAGAAGTGTCTCATAGGCAGCTGTTGGATAATCATCATGACTCTTAAAGAAGGTGTTCAGATTGACTGGGGCCTCCCTTGGGTGCTCCATTTGCTGGATGTATGACCTTGGGCAATGACCTGCCCTCTCAGAGCCTCGATTTTCACTTCAGTCCAGCGAAGATAAGGAAGCATGTACTTCCTGGTCTTGTAGCAGGCCCTCGATAAGACTATGCCCGTGAAGTATTTGTATTATTGCTCTAAGACCGTTCACGGAAGAAGAGTTGTTGAGATGTTTGTGTTTCAGGCATTTGAGAAGGGTTCCAGTGAGTCCTAACTTAAGTCTGACTCTTTGATGACCACATGGACTGTAGCCTGCCAGGCTCCTCTGTCCATGGGATTTCCCAGGCAAGAACCCTGAAATGAGTTGCCATTTTATTCTCCAGGGGATTCGTGGGTTCAATCCCTGAGTTGGAAAGATCGCCTGGAGAAATAAATGGCAATGAGCTGGACGTGACTTAGTGACTAAAACAACCACTGAGTCCTGCCCCTCTTAGCAAGTGGCCACGGTTAAGGGCCAGCCTGTGGCTAGAGAGAGGAGGCAGGGCTGTGAACTCCACAACCTATCACACTTCTAACAAATCTGGTTCCTTGTCCTTCTGTCCTGAAAAGTGAGAGAGGCCAGGGACTCTCCATCCACGGGAGTACCAGGATAACACTCCCATCCTCCCACCCTCCACTCAGGCAGGCTTAATGCCATTCCGCAGCCTCAGTGAGATCTGGTGCCTCTAATGGTTACTATGGCGACTGTGGCTGGGAGGAGCAGGGCAGGCCTGACTGGGGATGGGAAGCCCGAGTTTCCAGGCAGTGCTGCTCTCTGTTAGCTGTGCAATTAGGATCCCCGGTGGGGTGCGGCTGGGGGACAGGATGCTCAGGTGAGCCCACCTTCCGGAGACCTGGGTCCTCGGCCCTCACAGTTTTGGGGGATGAGCCCCAGCTCAGGGTCTTCCAGCTGCCCGGCTCTTGCTCTTCACAGCGTCTCTCACCAGGAGACCAGCTGTCACCTGTCCTTTGCTCTGATCCTTGCCCTCCTCTAAGACTTCACAATGATTTCGCTCTGTCCCCTGTAGCAGCTCTGACTCAGGATGCACCCAGGGCTCTTCCGAATTGCCCTTGTGCCCAACCTGCTGCCGGAGAAAGAACATGAGAAGGCAGGATGAGTTTACTACAATTCAAATGTGGTTGGGTCTCCCCTCTACTTAAAAACCTTCAGTGGCTCCCCAGTGCCCTCAGGATAATGGCCAACACTTTATCACAGCTTACAGGCTCTTGCTACCTGCTCCCTTCTGTCTCCTGGTCTCCTTTCTTGCTGTTTCCCACCTCATCCCCTGGGCTGTGATCACATGGGGTCTTGATGCTTCTGGAAGGGTGCACTCTCTTACCCCTGGGCCTTGGCCTGTGCACTTTCCCTTCTTCCTGGACACCCTGTCTGCTTACCTGGCTGCCTCCCACACATTCGCCTCATCTCAGCCTTGACGGCGTGTCCTCCAGGAAGCTCTCTGCAGGATCAGCAGCCTTTCTGCTCCCAGAGCACCAGCCTTCCATCAAGCACAAACCCTTCTAGGTCAGAGTTGCCCACTCACTTGCCGTCTTCATCTCCGGGGTGCCCCACTCCCAGTGTGTGGCTTGGGTCTGTGTGCACAGGAGGCGCTTGGTAACAGTTGTGGAATGAATGAGTGAATGAATAAAGGAGGGCCCATCTGTCCTGGGCCAGCTCTCCCGGGCGAGGTGGTGTTGTGGCAGAGCCTAGCACCTTTGTGGGTGGAGGAGAGACTGGGAAGTCCCTAAGGCATAGTGCCCCAAGCTTCAGAGAAAAACCCCAAACACAACCTTAGGTAGCTGGGCCCCTTGCTTCAGGGAAGAACTGGAACTCTTTTAAACAGCAGGCTTTTGGGAACTGGGTCAGCCATTGGGTCTGTCTTCTCCACGGAGAATCTCTCAGTGATAAAAGGACTTTTGTAAAAGAAGAAAGGAAACCCAGAAGAGCTTAGCAAAGACTATTCAGACACATGGCAGAATCTCTGAGGTGATGTGTCACATGTGAAAAGCAGAATGCAAAGCTCCGGGCGTTCCAGGTCACACGTATGTGACTGTGTGTGCTCAGGCAGGTGAGGCCTGGGGGAGGAAATGGACAGTGAACGTTCCACCCATGTCAGAGGCTGACAGAAGCGGGGATCCGCCACAAGGGACACAGAGGGAGAGGAGGCGAGGCTGCCCAGCCCTGAGAGGCGAGGGCTTCACCCCTCAGAGTCCCCGGCGGAGGGACTGTCTCCGTCTCCCCTGTCTTCTGCCTCTCCCCTTTGACTGCTTTAGGGCCCTGCTGGCCACTTGGAGAAGGCAATGCCGACAGGCCTGGGGCCCTCTGAGCAGGGGTGGGCCCCGAGGAGGGCGTGTCCAGGGGCCTGCGCCCCTCTTGGCGCAGGCCGGATCCTTCCTGGCTTCTCTCCTTCCTTCCCCAGGCCTGTCTATGCCCCAGCTGACCCCTCTGTCTTCCCCAAGCGCCCCTGCCCTTCGTCCCTAAAGGGCCCATCCTGAGGTTCATTCTCTTTCAAGGGCTGTATTGCCCTCTCCCATTCCTGAGCTTCCTCATTAAGTACACGTGGTTAGTAAGTTGCATCAGGGTTCTGGTAAGAATTAAAGGTAGTAACGACGAGTTTTCTGTGCCTAGCATGTGTTGGCATACTGCAAATGGTGGGTTTCGTTTGTTTGTTTTTCACAAGGGAGGAAGAAAGAGAAACAAGGAGTGTCAGAAGAGGTAACAATATAAGGATCTTTTTCCTCATTAAAAAAAATTCTTTAAAGGATAATTTGTATTATGATGCTTATAATATGAATAAATGTAAAATGTTTGCAACAGTCCTATAAAGAAAAGAAGGGAGAAATGGAAGTAAAGTGTTTTAAGAGTTCCTAAACAAATTAAAGCTGTGTATTTTAAACCTCAGAATAACTGCTAAAAATTAAAAAAGAGGTACAGCTAATTAGCGAACAGAGATAAAATGGAATACTCCAAGAACACTCAGCTGGTCCAAAAGAAGGTAGTTAAAAAAGAAAAAGGAACAAAGGACAGATGAGACAAATGGAAAACAAATATCAACATGATAAATTTAAACCAAACATATCAATGATTACAATTAAATGTAAGTGCTCTAAACATTTCAGTTCAAAGGTTGAGGTTATCAGACTTCATAAAAAAGCAAGACCAAACTATATACCATCTACAGAAACCTCATTTTAACCATAAAGACACAGGTTAAAAGTAAAAGGATGGAAAAATATACACTAGGCACATGCTAATTATAAGAATGCTGCCATGGCTATATTAATACAAAGTAGATATTTGTTCAAAGTCAGAATAAAAAAAATATTACGAGCGATAAAAGAAGGGCCCTTTATAATGATAAACTCTTGATTTTCAACTCTGTTACTGGAGGATGTAGAGCCAATCTCTTAACCTCTCTGAGCCTCAGTTTCCTCTTCTGTAAAATGGGTCTTCAACATCAAGTGTAAAGTGCCCAGCACAGTGCCTAAAATTGTGTGGTTGCTATGGTTCTTACTGTGATAAGTGAGCCGTAGATGTGGCACATTTCTTCCCAGGGCATAGTGCCTCTCTCTTTACCTGGCCTCTCACCCTGCTCTGCTTGATGATCATTTATGCCAGTAATTACTCGCTGGGCACATAAGGAAGGGGCTGTTGACTTTGCTATTGATACTATAAAGTTGCTCTTCCACAGGTGTTGGGAACCCAGGCTTGTCACTTACGATCCAGTCAACTCCTGGCAGTTTGGGCTGGTCTAGTGAGAAACTGGTCACAGGAAAACTTTTGGGAACAAGCCGTTTGCTCCCCTTGAGGTCCTTTCAAGGGATATGGTGTCTTCTTGATCTTCCAGAGCCATGGTTATCTCCGGATCTGGATTTTTAATTTCATTATATTTGAATAAGAGTTTCTCATCTGTGCTAGTCCAATGTAACAAACTCCAAAGTGTTACATTTCAAAGGCAAGTTCAGAGAACTTTTCCATTGAGGAATAGTTTATAAAAATAACTTTTAAAACATGAGCACATTGGGGTGTGATGGGAAGCTCTTTGGGCTTCAGAGTTTGTACAGGTCTGGATTTAAAACCCAGTTCTGCTACATTCATTTGTCCTGAAAGATTTACGGAGCATCCCAGGTTCCGTAGGGATTGGGATACAGAGGGAAACAAGAGATAACTCCTTGTCTTCATGGAAGTGGAGGTCTAGCAGGGTGACAGTAAATAAATAAATAAACAAAAAGAAATGATTTCATATAGTGATAAGTGTAATGAAGAGAACAAAGTAAGTTAGTATAATAGAAAGTGTGTGGGAGGTTGGGAAGGTAAGACTCCGTGGAGATGCGAGTTACAAGTTGTGATACCTGAATATCAGCCAGATAAGGTGAGTGAGAAGAGCATTCAGGTGAAGGAACAAGCGCGAAGGCCCTGGGGAATCTAATTTGAGGACTGGAAAGGAGGCCAGTAAGGTTAGAGGGACAAGAGAGAGGGGCTGGTCATGCAGACTGTCACAGGTCACAGGTCAGAACGGAGTGAGCAATGAAAGTCCTCGGGGATTTGAAAAGTGAAAGTGAAGTCGCTCAGTCGTGTCCGACTCTGCGACCCTGTGGACTGTAGCCCACCAGGCTCCTCCATCCATGGGATCCTCCAGGCAAGAATACTGGAGTGGGTTGGCATTTCCTTCTCCAGAGGATCTTCCCGACCCTGGGACTGAACCCAGGTCTCCTGCATTGCAGGCAGACGCTTTAACCTCTGAGCCACCAGGGAAGCAGCCACTTAGGAGCTGAATGTCCCTGTGCCAGTTATTTAATCTGCCTGTGTGTACATGCTCAGTTGCTCAGTTGTGTCCGGTTCTTTGCAACCCTATGGAATGGGGCCCGCCAGGCTCCTCCGTCCATGGGATTCTCCAGGCAAGAATACTGGAGTGAGCTGCCATTTCCTCCTCCAGGGGATCTTCCCAAACCAGGGACCAAACCAGCGTCTTCTCTGCTTCCTGCATTGACAGGCAGATGGAATCCTATGGACAGAGGAGCCTGGCCGGCTACAGTCCATGGGGTTGCAAAGAGTCAGATGTGACTGAGTGACTAACCTACCTGAACCTCACTTTATTCATTGGTGAAGGGGAGATGACACCCATCCCATCTCATGGAATTATTGGAAAATTGGGCAACGTGATGCATATGAAAAGCTAAAACGGTACTTGAGACTTTGCAGTTGCTTGACAAACGCTAGTCTCCTTCCATCTCTGGGCTTCAATTTCCTAGAAACTGAAAGGGTAGGACTCAGTGGTTTCTATGGCATCATCTACCTGGAACATTCTTAGTGCTTAAAAAAGGAAGGGGAGTTCTAAAACTAAAACGTTAGGAACATTACTTCAAAATGAAGATAAAGCATCTCAGAAATTGTGTTGTAAATCATTGCCCAAATAGGATTCCACTTTTAAAAATTCAATTTGAGTGCAATTTTCTCAGGAACACACACTTACGGTACAGAGTAAGGTCAACCTGTGAGTCACACTCTCCCTTCCAGATTCTCTCCTGGATCTCAGTGCAGAGGGCTGGGCAGCTTGGGGGGATTGTCCAGGGGTGACCATCTGAGGCCCCTCTATTCAAGGGCTCATTAGCTTCAGATTCTGATTGGATGACCCCTAAGTTTTGGGTCAGGCAGAGTAGAGAGACAAAGCTGAGGGAAGAGGGAGGTCCTAGGACTCCAGAAGGTTCCCAAGAATGCCCAGGACAGGCTTTGGCGATTCCTGTAGTATCGGAAGTGTTTCCTAGAGACGTGCTACCAGTTTGGACTCCTTGATGTGGGGAAAGCACAGCCCCATCGCCTTCCCATGAGCTCAGGTGATGCTCAGTATCCTTTTCAGCGATCTCTCCAGGCAGTCTCTACCAGCTGACCAGGGTTAACCCATGAATGGGCTTCCCTGGTATGCTCAGTGGTAAAGAATCCGCCTGCCAGTGCAGGAGATGTACATTTGATCCCTGGGTTGGGAAGGTCCCCTGGAGATGGAGACGACAACCTACCCCAGTATTCTTGCCTGGGAAATCTCACGGACAGAGGAGCCTGGCAGGCTACAGTCCATGGGGTCACAAAGGCGTCAGAGATGACTTAGCGACTAAACAACAACCAGCCCGTGAGTGAACCTCTTTGCCACCCCTGATCTAGCCTTACTCCCTCAGATGATGAAATCGGAAGCCCGGGGAGGCGAAGTGACTTGCTAGAGGAACTCAGTCAGTGGCAGAGCTCAGTCTCCTGACTTTCCACTGCCCCCTGCTGACCCCAGGGGGGGAGAGGCCACGAGACACAGTCTGCTTCCAGGAAGAGAAATATACCGTCTCTGTATGACAGATAGAGTGGTGGAGACACAGGGACACTGGTCCAATAGAACTAACGAGAAATTTCTGTCCGGGCTCTGTTGCTTCTTCCAGTGCCTTCCCCCCTTTATAACCAACAGTACCCTGATATTCTGACACACGCGATTTGAGAAGACTCACTGACCCCTGGCTTTCAGGGAGGCTGCTGATAGGCTTCGGACAGTCAGTATCGCCCCTCCCCACGGCTGCAAAGACTTGTTTGTGATAGACCGATCAGTCAAGGCCAAGGAGAGGCCATCCTGGGCAAGTTCTGGCTATAACCTGGTTTGGTTACCAACTTGCTGTATGGTATTTTCAACATGAGCCTCTTATGTTCAATTTGAAAAATGTGCGTGTTTGGAGAATAGGGTGGGGCGGGGGAAAGATGACAGCTTTCATACTGAGGTCTGTGGACCCCAAGGTGGTGTTTCAGGACTTGGGGAACCCCTATTTACCCCCACCCTTGGCTTTACCCAGATGCACTCTCCCCTTCTCCAGGCTTCAGAGGAAGGTTTGGTTTGAAGAAAAGGTTTTGTATCTGAAAAAGCGCAGTAGCCCCCGGGGACAGGTGACCTCACGGGCTCCGCCCACCTGTCCCACCCCTGACACTCCAAAACCTATGCATCTGCACCAAAGCTGAGAATCTGAGGACAACGTGGCCTCTATTTTCAAAAAAAGAAAAAAGAAAAAAATCAACGAACATTTCTTGAGTACCTGCTGTGCTAGCCCGGATTGGTCTGTCTGAAATAGTGCATTTGTTTAGAAAGAACAGTGAAACATGCTCAGTGAAGACAACTTGGAAAACACTAAGAAAAATCACAAAGAAATAAGTAAATTCAGCAGTAATCCCATTAGAGTCCAGCACTGTTGGCCACATCATTGAGAGTCCTTCCTTTTTCTCTCTCTCTCTCTCTGGCTTTCAGAGTTTCTGTCTGCAAGCTCATATCTTTTTTTTTTTCTTTTAAAAAATACCATCAATTAAAAAAAATTTTAAGACCTTTTTGTTTTATATTGGCATAAATGGCAATCCACTCCAGTACTATTGCCTGGAAAATCCCATGGACAGAGGAGCCTGGTAGGCTACAATCCATGGGGTCGCAAATAGTCAGACACGACAGAGCAACTTCACTTCACTTCTTCATAGACAATTCATGGGGCTTCCCAGATGGTGCTAGTGGTAAAGAACCTGCCTGCCAATGCAAGAGACATAAGAGACGTGGGTTTGATCTCTGGGTTGGGAAGATCCCCTGGAGGAAGGCATGGCAACCCACTCCAGGATTCTTGCCTGGAGAATCCCATGGACAGAGGAGCCTGGTGGGCTACTGTCTATGGGGCTGCAAAAAGTCAGACACGACTGAAGCAACTCAGCAGCAGCAGCATAGCCGATTAACAACGTGACAGTTTCAGGGGGACAGCAAATGGATTCAGCCACACATATACACGTATCCATTCTCCTTCAGATGTCCCTCTCATGCAGGCTGCCACATAACACTGAGCAGAATTCCTTGTGCGAAGCGTATCTTTTAGTTTGGACCCTGATCCTGTCATTGGTCCTCTTCCTCTTTCAATTTTCTTAAGAGAGAGAGCCAGTTTACAGGTGGAAAAAACACTCTTGATTTCCTTTTCAGTTTCATCAAAACCGTTGTCGGTGTTTCAGAGCATGGGCAGGTGGAGCTTGTACCTTCCTATTTCTGCAGAGTCATGGGCCTGAAATCACAGGCTAAGGGGACAGCTCCTCTAATACCATAATCCTTCCCAGGAGGAGGGGTTGGTGGCACTAGGACAGGACATCCACCCTGGTGACATGAGGGACTGCCAACACAAAATGCCTTCAAAGGCCCTGGAAAGATCAAGGCAGAAAGAATTCAGCTTTCCCCAAGGACTAAAGTAGAGAAAGTCACTTGTCCTTGAAGATAGAGGCTTCCTAGGTGGCATCAGTGGTATAGAACCTGCCTGCCAATGCAAGTTAAACATAAGAGATGCGGGTTCGACCCTGTGTCGGAAAGATCCCCTGGAAAAGGGCATGGTAACCCACTCCAACATTCTTGCCTGGAGAATCCCATGGACAGAGGAGCTTGGTAGGGCTATAGTCCATAGCGTTGCAAAGAGTCAGACGCAACTGAAGCAAGTTAGCACGCACGCACATAGAGAAATACAATCCATATTAACACAGTAGATGTTCTTGCAATAAAGAAATCAGCTTAACTCAATGTTTCCCAATCACTTTGGTTGCTAAATCTTTCTCTTTTTTTAGGGAAACATTCTCTCCCTCTTAACTCCTTTGGGAGCTGTGGCTGATCCAAGCCTCCCATTGTTTAGTGGAAGGTGAAGGTCCTGAGAGCAGAGGGCACTTTCCCAGTGTGGGACACCCAGGTCTGTTGACTCCCACCCAGACCATTGCTGTTTGATGGGATTATAGTCCTTGCCCCTCTCTACCCTGCTTCTGGATCTCCCAAGCTGCAGTCTCTATAGCAACATTAGTAGCACCCCAAGTTCTAGGTGGATCCCTAGCAGATCATTGTTCACCTGTTGGCTCACCACTCCTGTTGCTATTGTTCACTTGCTAAGTCGCGTTCGACTCTGCAACTCCATGAACTGAAGCGTGCGAGGCTTCCCTGTCTTTCGCTCTCCCGTGGAGTTTGCTCAGACTCATGTCCATTGAGTCAATGATGCCATTCCAACCATCTCATCCTCTGTTGCCACCTGCTTCTCTTGCTTTTAATCTTTCCCAGCATCAGGGTCTTTTCCAATGAGTCAGTTCTTTGCATCAGGTGGCCAAAGTATTGGAGTTTCAGCTTCAGCATCAGTCCTTCTGATGAATATTCAGGACTGATTTCCTTTAGGATGGACTGGTTGGATCTCCTTGCTGTCCAAGGGACTCTCAAGTCTTCTCCAGGACCAAAGTTCAAAAACATCAGTTCTTCAGTGCTCAGCCTTCTTTATGGTCCAACTCTCACCATTTCTGGATGCCTGGATTTTCCCAAGTGGTTTGGGGGAAGAATTCCCTTCACTGTGGGTAGGAGTTCGGTTCAGGCCTGAGGAGGGGCTGGGAGAGCCAGAGAGGGCAGGAGGCTTGAAGCATACAGGGAAATTTCTGATATGTTTACCCAGTGCTTAGGCCGAGTCTCAATTTATTTACATTGAACATTTAGGTAACCATCTGCTCTTAAACTAAATGGAAAATTATCCTTCTACTGCGATGGCAGTTCCCTTGGATGTTTTTAATAAAAAAAAATCTATCATTTTAATGCAGACAGCTCAGCTAATAAAAATGATGTGTGCCATTAGTAATTATCCCAGAAATACAATGCAAACTGGCAGACTGGGCCCCTCCTGCTGCCTGGAGCCGTTCCTCCTGGGGCCCTGGGCAGGGTGGGATGGCCCAGCCCTTTGTGGGTGAACAGGTGAGTGCAAGCAGGGAGGAGCCCTGGAAGACAGACATAAACCAGCATCAGGGAGACCGACAGGGGGTCTGGGCAGGCCTGAAGCTTGGGTCTGTGGCGTGTTGGAGCAAGAAGAGGCAAGAGAGGTCATGTATACCGCATGGGGAGCTTATTGATAATTCATGAAAATTACTGGCCTTTCCCCACCTTGTGCCAAGTAACCTTGCAAACCAGAAACCACCAACCGCATCCCCAGCCCCTCTACATGGCCCTGAGGGAAAGGCAGCTGGAGGCCTCACCAGGGGCTGCAGCCTCAGTCGACGTGTCTTACAAACCTATGGCGCGTTACAGGTGTGGAGAACAGAACTGTGGGTCTTTGGTAAGCTGGAAGACACACTTCTCTCCTAAAAACATTTGAGTTTCAAAATGCAGAAGACAGACTGGCTGTGAAACACGAACATAGCTGCAGGCTGAGTTTGGCTGCGGGCCGCGAGCTGGAGAATTGGCTCTAACTCTAGAAGCTACCCCTCTCCCTTGACCCTCCTCCACACAATGCTAAGTTTTGGTAGCCTGGCTGGGTAGGGCTGTGTGGGTTCCACACGTTTCCACACTCTCCCAGGCTGCGTATATACAGAGGAATGGGCTGGGACCTCCCTCCCCAGAGCCTGAGAGGGTCTACACCTCTGCACTCCAGCTGTGGCTGAGAAGCAGATGGAGCCGACACCAGGTTGGAATAGTGGATAGATGATGAATAGTCTCCGGAGAAGGCAATGGCAACCCGCTCCAGAAACAGAGACCGAGGCTTCCCAAATCCTGAGTCTTTCAAGGCAATTAGATCCTTGAGTTGGGTAGGAGGTATAAGTGAGGAAGGAGCGAATGGGATATCTGCTAGCTTCAAGTTCAAGTTGAACAGAAGCCTCATGTGGCTGAATGGGCTAGTTAAAACTCATTCAGCAAAAAGCCAGAGACAGAAACCCAAATGGCTTAAAGAAAAAAAGAATATTTTGGCTTGTATAACAAACATATCCAAGAACGTTATTTTTGTCCATCTCCTGCCTCAGCTTTCCTCGATGAGGATTTCTTTCCCAGATGACACCCGCCTCCCCGGCACAAAATGGCTGCCAGCAGCACCCGGCATACACTAGTCCCTCTCAGGAGCCTTTGCAGAGCTGGCAAGTACCAGCCAAAGTCCTGAAGTTGAGCCCCTTTGCCTCTGATTGGCCCAGTCAGGGCATAAGCCCATCTCTGAGCCAATCAGTATAGACAGGCAACATCGCACTCTGATTGGCCAAAACTGACTCACAGGCCCGCCCTAGAGGGCAGGGTCAGTCCCGCAGAGATCAGGAGGACTAAAAACTGGGGAGGACCCATTCAGAGAAGAAGGTTGAATGGATGCTTGAAGGACTTCTCCCTACACAAAGAGAGAAGAAAAGAAGGAACTGGAGATGCACTGAGTGTCTCCTGCATGCAGAGTGGTCTGCAAGCTATACTGGCACCATCTTAAGCCCACCATGTACGCATTTTGGGATTCCCAGATGGCTCGGGGTGGGTAAAGAATCCGCCTGCAAAGCAGGAGACACAGGAGACTCAGGTTCTATCCCTGGGCTGGGAAGATCCCCTGGAGGAGGGCATGACAACCCACTCCAGTATTCTTGTCTGGAGAAATCCAGGGACAGAGGAGCCTCGTGGGCTACAGTCCCTGGGGTCGCAAAGAGTCAGACACGACCGAACGAGCATACACACATACGTATTATACTGCCAGGTTACGAACGGGGAAGCTGGAGCTCCGGGCAGTTTGTCGCGTTTGCAGATTGCCCCGCTGGTGGAGAAATGGCCTTGCTTTGTACTTGGCATCGAACGGGAGGACCTGTGTGCACTGGCGACACCCCTCTGTGCTCGCTCTGATCCTGTAGACCGTCTGCTCGCGGCCATTATCCACTTCCTCCGGGGGTCTGTGCTATTTCTTCAGTGACGAGTAGGACACAAAATTCCGGGTCAGAGCGCTCAGTAGGGGGTCTGTGATGGGATGAGTGTGTGACTGACACCTGCCTCCCCCGCCTGACTCTGAGTTCCTAGCAAGGGAGGGAATATGTCTCACTCACCCCTGGGTCCTCAGGTTCTATCTCAGCTTCAAATCAGGGGAACCAAGGGGGATTGGAGATCTGAATTCCAGGCTTGAATCTGCAACCCCGCCTTCTCGCTCTCCAATAGAGCTCCTCTCCTGACCTCTAAGGCTCTGCAGAACACAGTTCTGGAACCGTGGGTGGTGGGTAGGAGTGTTCGCCAAGCATCCTTTGCACTTGACGATTCTCTGGGCTGTGCTGAGAGTCTCTCCGGTTGTCAGGTGTGCAAAGACCCATGCACACTGGTCTGCCTGGGCGTTCCGTGTTGGAAGCTCCTCTGGACAAGTCTTAGTTTCAAGAAAGAGTCTCAGAGGGATGCTCGTCCGACCTGAAAAATCTGGAAGGAAAAATGGGGGAGCTCGAGTTCCTTCTTAAACACTTCACCGTGAGCCTCCACAAACTTGACCCGGGACTGGCCTGCATGGATCTGGGGAGGGAAGTCTGGACGCTGAAATCAGGCTCAAGGCTCCCTTTTGGGGTCATCAGGCTAGTTGCTCTCGATATAGCTGTGACAGCCAGGCAGACCTATCACTTCCAGGCAGTTCTGAAGGGACAGGCACGGGTGGGAAAGAAGAGAGGCTGCCCGCTCCCCCCTGCTCCACAGTCCCCTCCCAGCTTCCCAATCACATCAACAATTTCTCTCAGCATTGTTTCCAGTGCCATTAATATTCATCAGCGACTTTTCTATTGTGTTTGCAATTTTCCAGCAGACAGACAGGCCCGCACTACCCTCCCCCACCCCTCCCCTCGCACCGCCGCCCCGTGTTAATAGGATGCAAAGCTCACCAACTCAGATCTTATTAGCAAATCTCCATTAGATACTGAGGCCCTTCTGGGCTGCCTGATAGGTGAGCTTTCCACCACGGGTGACAGCCGGAGCAGGCCTTAATCCAATATGACTTTGCAATCCTCTACTACAGGGACAGTCCTGAGGAGCAGCCTGAGCTGGGAGCAGATCAGACTGAGTCGGGCATCCTGTTAAGGGTGGAGATGGAATCGCTGGGGCAGCCAGAGCAGAGAGGCCAGGGCGGGTGGGCTGCCTCTCCTCCCACAAGGGGCCATACTGTCAATTTTGTCTTTCAACCACTTGGAATTTTGTTTGTTCAACAGAATGATCACCCAGTGCTTCCCACGTGCTTGGCATCAGACTGGGTGCTAGGATGTGGATATGAGCATGACCTGCTTCCTCCTTCCCAGGCTCTCTAGGCTGGGTTTGGGGAGCTGTGTTTCCAGATAATTGCCTGTGGTAGTCGTTATGGAGAAGGAAGCCCAAGGTGCTTTGGCCCCTAGGAAGAGGACAGTGCTGAACAATAACCGGGAACAAGTGAGCCGAATCTAGGAAACATGCGGGTGGAAGGCATAGAGGCTGGAGGTCATTCCTAGCTCTGCCTTGAACTTGAGGGAATTACTTTTCAGCACTCACTAGCGGCATAACCTTGGCCTAGTTTCTTGACCTCTCTGTGAAGCAGCCCATCTGCAAAACAGGAGTAATGGTAATCCCTTCCTCCTAGAGTTAATGTGAGGATTAAACAGGACTGGACACACTGGAAGCAATTGGTATGTATAACTATCGCTATTATTTATTTAGGGTTGCTCAGAGTTTTAACTCCCTTTAACTGAACTTCGGTTTCTGTACTGGGGAGAACGAACCAAGGTGTCTGAAGGTGCCTGGCGGTTTGGGAGCACACAGGTCCTTGTCAGCTCTGTGGCTGCTTGTTGTAAGGTCAGGGCACTCAGAGAGGGGTCCCGTATTCCAATCCTAAACTCATCAGCCACCGGGGCAACCATGATATGGATGAGATAAATCCAGGACCTGAAGGAAAAGTAATCAAAATCTGTGGAATTGTGGAGATAAGGTGGCGAACCTGAAGAGTGTCCTTTCTAGCTCTGAAATCTCATGACCTGAGGTCCAGGCCCTGCCCTTCAGGTCCAGCTTGTGCAGCTGCGAAGACAAGTCTGCCACAGGCCAAATGCACCCCAACACACCCTGAAATGGTGGACAAGTGTGGGTCCCATAGGCAAAAGACGGCAGGGGACGGGGAGGGGAGGTCCCTGGGGGTTGGGGCCGTCAGGGGGGTCTCCCTCTAGGGGGTGGAACTTGACTTGAGCTGAAGTCCTGAGAAGGGGTAGCATGTGGAGGGGGCAATGCAAGTGTGATCTACATGGTGGGCATAGGAGGGGCAGAAGCCTGGAGAGAGGCTGGAGAGTGAGAGATGGAAGGGGTGGGGGCTGTCCTCAGACACCACCATCCAGCCCGTCCTTGGTTTTGTTAGTTCAGTGTTTAACTAAAATATATGAAAAGCTTCCAAGGGAGTATTGTTTTTTTTTTCTTGCCATAGTCCTCATTCCTCATCATACCCTACCAGGTCTAGGTCACACTTTTGAGTGTCCTGCCTGGTATACTCGCAAGTACCCTAGTACCGTGACAGGTACCCTAAAACCCTCAGTTACCCTAGCACCCTTACAGGTATCCTAGTACCCTCACAGATACTCTAATACCCTGTTTGTGATCCTTGCCAGGTAGAACATGAAATTCTTTGCTGGGGATTCAAGCTCAGGTGGACCATTTGCTCCAACCACTCTAGAAAGTGCCCAGAGGGTCTGGGCCCTGGGAACTCCGGGAGATGGTGATGGATAGGGAGGCCTGGCGTGCTGCGATTCGTGGGGTCGCAAAGAGTCGGACACAACTGAGCAACTGAACTGAACTGAAGGTTCTCGGGTTGGTCCAAGAGTGGTGGAGTGTCTGCTCATTCACCCTGCCCCCCACCAACAAGGGAGGTATGACTCAGTTCTCCGACCCACTTTGGCAAAATGGTTGGACAAAATGGGATTGCTGGCTGATGGGTGGTCGAGGTCATGTGCCGGCCTCTGCAGTCCAAATTCTCTGCTCACTCTGGAGCCCCAGATCTGCCCTGGACTCACCCTCTCCCGCCCCTCACCTCCAGCCCTACTTCTCCAAGACTTCAGCAGTGATACTGGAGGTTGTGAGCCATCTCCAGATGCCTGGGGATAACGAATGAGGCTAATAATATACCTGTGTGAAGTGAAAAGTTCTCTCAACTCCCTCAGTTGGTTTCAAGGGTGAGGATTTTTCTCACCTACAAATCTCTCTGGGTTCCTGAAGGCAGCTGAAGCCTGGATGCTTTGCAGTCAGGGGCCCTAGGAAGGGTCACTTTGGATTTCCCACTGTGGCTAGGAGAGCACACAGCTGAGAAGGCAAGGGTACCAGATGGTGGATGGGCAGTGTGGCTTGATCGTTGGGGACATGGTATTTCTGAGTCACAGACACCTGGGCTGGAACTCTGAGTCAGCTGCTGGGTAGCTGTGTGACCTTGAGCAAGCCCTGTAGCCTCTCTGAGCCGCCCATGAGGTGGTTATGGGGACTAAGTGGGCTGGCACGTATAAAATGCTCAGCAGTGTGCCTGCCATATAATAGGCCCTCAATAAAGGAAGGAGAGCTGTAATTACTGTTACTGTTACTTGGGGCTAGCCTCATGGGTTCCTCAGCTGGTGGACAGCTGAGCTGTTCCATTTTTGGTGAAGTAGTTGGAACATGCCCTTTGACCTCAGGCTGGACAGGTCCCAGGGGTGTTAGGGAGGAGACTTTGAGGCATTAGTGAGCCTGGCAGCTGAGAAAGAGAAACACAGACTTCACAGAAAATGGCATTAGATTGGCAGCTCCCAGCAGGCTCTGGGTCATGGACACAGGGACCCTCTCAGGGGTCAAGGGTCGTGCAGTCCTACCAGGCAGAGCTGAAGCATCGCAAATGTCACAGCTGGCAGGAGCTTTGAGGGTTGTCCAGGCCAACCTTATAAAAAATTTCAATAACATTTTTATTACTTTCTTATTGCTGCTATAACAAAGTACCACAAACTTTTTTATACCAATACAGATTTATTTTCTCAAGGATTTGAGGGCCAGAGGTCCAAAATCAGTATCATTGGTGGAAATCAAGGTGTTATCAGGATGGTGCTTCCTCTGGAGACCCCAGGGCGGGAATCTGGACCCTGATGCCGGAAAAGATTGAAGGTGGGAAGAGAAGGGGACAACAGAGGATGAGATGGTTGGATGGCATCACCAAGTCGATGGATATGAGCTTGAGCAAGCTCCAGGAGTTGATGATGGACAGAGAAGCCTGGCATGCTGCAGTCCATGGGGTTGCAAAGAGTCGGACTATACTGAACTGAAGGTAATATTTACCAGTTCTAGGGATCAGGACACAGATATCTTCGGGGAAAACATGATTCAGCCTGCCACATCATTAAACAATTTATTTTGAGATAATTTTAGTCTCATAGAAGAGTTGTAGAGCTAGTGTAAAGAGTTTCCATACACCCTTCACCAGATTCTTCCTTATGATTATCATAAACAATCAAAATTTATCAAAATTAAGAGAGTCATCCTGTTACAATATTATCAGCTAAGTTTCAGAACTTATTTGGATTTGAACAGGTTTTCCACTAATGTCCTTTTTCTTGGTCAGATCCCGTCCTGGACACCACATTGCATTTAGCGATTGTGAGCCCCTGGTGCTAGTTGCCCAGTCGTGTCCGACCCAGTGAAGTGTCGCCCGCCAGGCTCCTCTGTCCATGGAATTCTCCAGGCAAGAATACTGGGCGGGTTTCCATTCCCTTCCCCGTGACTCCTTACTCTAGACCGGTCTGTGACACTGCCTCAGTCTCCCCGGGTCTCTTACGACCTTGATGCTTTTGAAGGGCGCTGGTCAGTTTTCTTTTGGGTGTGGGGTGTTCTTCAGCTGGGGTTTGTCTGGTATTTTCTCGTGATTATATTGGGAATTTACAGGATGGACTCTACAGCAGGAGGTGCTTCATCAGGGCATCACACAGGGACACGTGATGTTGACCTGTTTTAGTGACATGTAACTGGCGATGTGAACCTTAGCCCTGGTGCAGGTGGTGTCTGCTAGGATTTCCCCTAATAATTGAATAATTTTTTCTTTGTAATTACTTGTCACTTGGGAGGACATACTTTGAAACCAGGGCTTCCCTGGTGGCTCAGCTGCTAAACAATCCGCCTGCAATGCAGGAGACCTGATGTGATCCCTGGGTCAGGAAGATCCGCTGGAGAAGGGAATGGCAACCCACTCCAGTATTCTTGCCTGGAGACTCCCATAGACAGAGGAGCCTGGCAGGCTGCAGTCCATGGCGTCGCAAGACTCGGACACGACTTAGTGACTAAACCACTTTGAAACAGTATGTCGTGTTTCTGCTTAAACTTTCACCCACGGATTTATGGATGGATCTTGTCTGTGGTAATTATTACTATTGCTATGGTGTTCATGCATTCCTTCTAGATTTATTACTTGGAATTCTTTGGTAAGGAAAAGTTGTATCTTTATCCCTGGTTATTTATATCTGCATTCTGGACTCATGGATTTGTATTTTGTTCTTTGTGCTTAGATTTCAGTACTATTGTAATTTATCTTTTTTGCTCAACTTGTTCCAGCTTGGGTCATGGGGACCTCTTTCAGGTGGACTCCTATGCCTTTTTGAAATGTCCTGTCCTTCCTTTCTCTTTGCTTTCTTCCTTTCCTTCTGAGGGTTAGGTCCCCTACTCTGAATACAGTATGTGGCCTCACACAGTCTTAGAAATCAGTCCCAGACATTCTGAATATAGCCTGAGGGTTTCTGGTGGACAAGGATTACCCTTTACTTTAAGATTGCCAGCACTTAGTTCTGGTCAATGACATAAGACATATGGGGACACTTTGGAGATATTGTAGGTTCAGGTCCAGACGACTGCAATACGAAGAATATTGTAAAGTGAATCATGAATTTTTTGGTTTCCCAGTTCTTATAAAAGTTATGTTTGCAATGTACTGTGATTTACTAAGTGTGCAATAACATTTTGTCCAAAAAGGCACGTAATTTAATTTAACAATACTTTATTGCTAAAAAACTCTGTCATCCAAACCTTCAATGAGTGATAGTAACCTCAAAGATCACTGATCACAGATCACGAAAACCAAGATAATGGTGATGAAAAAGCTTGAAATATTGTGTGAATTACCACAGTGTGACGCAGCGACATGAAGCGAGCAAAGTGCTATCGGAAAAGTGGCGCTGATAAACTTGCTTGATGCAGGCTTGGTGCAAATCTTCAATTTGTGAAAAACTCGGTATCTGTGACTTGCAATAAAGCAAAGCACAACTGATATAGGAATTCCCTGGGTTCCCTCTTCCCCTCAGTCTCCTTCCCTTCTGCATTCCTGGGTCGCTGAGGGTCTAGTCTTCTGTTAGAGCAACTTCCTGGGAGGCAGAGGGCAGTCTCCCTAGGAATGAGGGCTTTGGGGTCACATTTCTGTTCAAATCCTTTCTCCCCTTCTTCTTCCCTCTGTGACCTTGAGGGCTGATCTACTCTCTCTGTACCCCTGTAAAATGGGGATGATGAACTCAACCTCTGAGGGCCAATGTAAGGATCACAAGAGATAACAGATGCTTGAAAAATACAGCTGTGACTACCATAGCCTGCATAATTGGTTGGCGATGACATACCAGACAAAGTCAAGGGAAAGGGGATCTATGCTTTTCAGTCCTGTTTCCAAGAAAGCCCCAGTTTTATGTGTTCGTTTTAAGCAGAGGGGGTTTGTTTAATCCATAACTCTAAGTGATTTAAAACATATAAATGTGTGAACCTTTGGCTGTAGACATATTTACAGATAAGAATAAAAAAGATCCTCCATCTGTTCATGTGTCTTCTGCTTTTGTTTGCAAGTTGGGTTCATGTGTGTTTCATGTCTTACCTAAGGTGCTCTGGAGTCAGAGACCCCCCTTCTGCCTCGCTAAGCAGCCCCCGCCTTTGCCTCCGCCAGCCCAGGAAAGGCAAGCAGAAGGCACACCAGAATAGCATCCGTCCCAATGGGAAGAAAAAGCCTGTTGTATTAACGACCACACTTAACATGCTTCAATTTTAATCCCTGCTTTAAATTTGGCACAATTGTTTTTACAATAAAGCCTGATTTTTTCCACAATAGGGTGCTGAGCGTATGTGCTTTCTATTCAAACACAAAGAAAGCTCACTTTACTGTGTAAAAGAAAGAAATAAATAAAAATCAGTCATTGTCGTACTAGAAATTCACAGATTCCAGTCAGTTGCCAGACTGTTCAATAACTGCCTCCCTTCCCTTCCTCCACATCATTTCTGAGCACCTACTGCATACACCCATTCCTGAGCACCTACTGTATGCTAGGCGTGGGATCAGGGATGAGTGAGGCACATGGCCGTCCCCCAGAAGGGAGAGTTGACCTCCTCAGTGGGCTGCAGGCTGAAGATGAGTAAGCAAGACCTGGACCCTGCAACCCAGATCCCTGGGGCCACGCTTCTCAAAGTGTGTGTTCCCCAGATGATTTCAGGCACTCACGGTGGTGTTAGTCACTCAATCATGTCCCACTCTTTGCGACTCCACAGACTATAGCCCGCCAGGCTCCTCTGTCCATGGGGATTCTCCAGGCCAGAATACTGGAGTGGGTTGCCACTCCCTTCTCCAGGGGATCTTCCCAACCCAGGGATTGCATCCAGGTCTCCTGCATTGCGGGCAGATTCTTCACCAGCTGAGCCACCAGGGAACCCATAGGCCTGGCATCAAGTCTCACTGGGCTGTGAGTGAGAAGGTTACTCTCTTGCAATCATTTTCGGTGCTGATCTTGGCTGGAGAAAGTCTCTGATGGGGTTAATTAATGGTGACTCATTAATATCACTCTAGCCTTTGTCACTTTCCCCATTTTAAAAAAGCTTTCTTTATTTGGTTGCATCGGGTCTTAGGCGTGGTACTCAGGATCCTCATTGTGACGTGAGATTTTTAGTTGCAGGATCCTCAGATGTGGCACATGGGCTCTAGTTCCCTGACCAGGGATCAAACTTGGGCCCCTGCATTGGGAGTTTGGGGCCTTAGCCACTGGACCACCAGGGAGGTCTCTCCCATTTTAACAAAGAGAGCAAGGCTCAAGCTCACAGACCTCCCAGGCCGCAGTGGTTTTCACACCATTGCCTCGCAGATACTGTATCTATTTTTACAGTTATGTTGCATTTGTGGACAGTGATACTGGTTTTCCCATGCAGGAGAGGGAAAAGCTTCCTCTTACATCAGCATTAAAGAAAGAGAGACAATATAAATAAATATATGAAGTAGATCGTTACATGGTGTGTGGCCACAACACAGTTCTGAGGGTGGGGGCACCCAGTGGCCGAAGACAGGAAAGATGATTTGGTTTAACATTCTCTCTGTGTTTAGTTCCCAGGGGCCCTTCCTGACCTCAGGTCTGAAAGTCCCAGCTCTTAGACGGCCAGGGACATTGGGAGGGGCATTTGGCCATGACTGGGCCAAAACGTTAAGATACCTGTGTGTCCCTTGAGGTCAGGATGCCGACGGCAACAGCGGCCTGACAGAGACCTCAGAGGGATGCTGCACCATGAGCAGAGCGAAAGCTGAGGAGGGACTCCCCTCCCCAGGGGAGATTTTCCCCAGCCTCTCTCCGGAAGCCCTGGATTTGTTCTTCTTAAGAAAGTGTTTGTGGCTTTGGGCTCAAGGGATTCCCATGCTACTTGGTGAGAAAGTAGAGAAACACCTAAATTTCTCTGAGAGTGGAATGAAATAAAGGCTAGACCAAAGCACATATGACATGCCCAGAAGGACGCCTGGTCAATTCTGGCAAGAAAGCAGGGAAGCCTGCTTGGATGAGGAGGCATTCTAATAGCACCTTGAAAGATGAGATGGACAAACTTGGGCACAGGGCATTCCTTCAGAATGCTCAGAGCCCCCTTCCAGGGAAAGACCTGGGATTTGGAGTCAGACAGACCTGGACTTCATTCCTGGCTTTCCCCGAGTCTGGCTCCATGACCTTGCACAAGTCCCTCCACCTCTGATTCCTTGTCTGTAAAATAGGCAGGGAGGCAGGAGGCCATCTACCTCTCTGCCTCTGGCGGATTGGAGGGGCAGAGTCTTCCCAGGGTCTAACTGGTGAAGTCAGTTTGACCTGGTGAAAGAATAGACCCAAGGAAGCCATTTCCCCCTAATCGGGGTGGCATCCAGCCACACAGTGGGCTGTGGTCAGAGAGTGGAAGTTTGGCACTGGCACAGCCAGGCAAGCATGTGGCCGGCAGGATCGGGTGGGCCCGGGTCTTTAGTAGCCCATAAACCAGACAAATGAATATTTGATAGAAACGTAATTCCAGAGAACGAGGGCCCCTGTTGGCCTGATGGTGAAATACAGTGGCTGTCTGACCTCCCCGAGGAATAAATCTGCCCAGTGGCACTTTCCAGCCTGAGACATGGAAGGCCCTCCATGCAGCTTTTCCGGGAAGAGCTTAAACACTTAGCTTGGGGATGTTTACCATCTGGTGGAGCACTGGGATCACAAGATCATCTTGGCTGTGGCTCCTCACCCTGCCCCAGGCATGCCTCTGTGCCACCCTGGTGCCCGGGGGCTGCCTGCCACTGTGGAGCAGGAATGAGCAGAGGCCAGCCCTATGGGGGAGGGGGCAGGTGGGGAAGCATCCTCCTTCGCCTCCTGGGCTTTGTTAAAGGAACCGGGGCTGATAGTGTAACTGTTACCACAACGGGGAGGCACTGGTTGAGACCCGGATGAGAACACTGACATGGAGACTGCCTAGCTGTGTGACCTCAGCCAGGTTGTTTACCTTCTCTGGACTTAGCTTCTTCACCCGCAAAGTGGGGTTAATAATAGGGCCTACCTCATAGGGCTGGGGGATGGTTTAATGGGCAAACGTATCTGAAGTGCTTTGCTGGGTGCCCAGCACATGGTCGGTGCTTAGTGAAGGTCAGCTATCATGAGAGTATAATAATAATCTGACTGTAGGCCTCCCCCTGGCCATGTGTCCTTCAGCAAATCTAAGCCCTCTGAGCTTCAGTTTACTCATCTGTAAAATGGGTTGAAGTATACCTACCTCACAGATTTAGACTGTAGGGATAGAATACAAAGCCTTTGGCCTATGTCAAGTGAAAGTTGCTCAGTCATGTGCTCAGTCATGTCCAGCTATTTGTGATCCCATGGACTATATAGTCCACGGAATTCTCCAGGCAAGAATACTGGAGTGGGTAGCTATTCCCTTGTCCAGGGGATCTTCCCAACTCAGGGGTTGAACCCAGGTCTCCCGCATTGCAGGTAGATTCTTTATCAGCTGAGCCATCAGGGAAACCCAAGAATACTGGAGTGGGTAACCTATCCCTTCTCCAGCAGATCTTCCTGATCCAGGAATTGAACCAGGGTCTCCTGCATTGCAGGGAGATCCTTTACCAGCTGAGCTACTAGGGAAGCCCTATCTATGTAAGTGTTCAATAAATAATAATGGTGGCGCTAGTGACGACGGTGAAGCCAATGATAGATTAGCAATATGGGGCTAAGCCCCTCCTTTTGTGAGGTGTGGTTTAGCCTCCCCGTGGCCTGGACTACCTTGATGCCCAGAAACCCTGGACAACACAAGAGTGGTATATCAGGAATCTATCCTACCCACCTCTGCCCCTCAGCTAAGATACCAACTGAGACACAAGCCTGGGCCCCAGGTTCTGGTTTGCAGGTGATGGGATGGCAGGATTACGTGGGGTGAGGTGTCCTCCGTCATCCTTGTCACCTGCCTCGGCCAGTGGCTCAGGACACTTTCATTGCCTGGAACACTCCCTCCAGTTTTCTTCTGGATCACTCTAAACCATCTCTGATATTACCCCCTGCTGCCCATGTCATCTTCCTGTTTACCCCTCAGTAGTCAGGGCATCCTCCAGCATCACCTGTAACACTGTATTTACGAGTGATTACCAGGTATCCAGCATGGGGCTAAGTGCTTCACATGCTAACCATCCCCTGCAGCCCATGAGGGCAGGACCGTGTCTGCCTCTGATTCCCTGCTCAGCCTGTAGATGGGTCTCAGGAATTATCTACTGAACGAAGGAATGAATATATCTGGCATTTGGAGTGTTTGGTCAACAGTGGAGACTGATGTCCCCCTGGCTCACTGACTCTTTCAGGCATCTGGCATTAGGAGTGTCTGGTCAACAGTGGAGACCGATGCCCCGCTGGCTCACTGACTCTTTCAGGCTGGAAAGCTGTGGATGGGAAAAGAAAAGAGACTGGGTTCCTTTGCCCCCTGGGCTTCCCTGGTGGTTCAGTCAGTAAAGAATCTGCTGCAAAGCAGGAGACCTGGGTTGGATCCCTGGGTTGGGAAGATCCCCCTGGAGAAGGAAATGGCAACCCACTCCAGTATTCTTGCCTGGAGAATCCCCNTTCCTTTGCCCCCTGGGCTTCCCTGGTGGTTCAGTCAGTAAAGAATCTGCTGCAAAGCAGGAGACCTGGGTTGGATCCCTGGGTTGGGAAGATCCCCCTGGAGAAGGAAATGGCAACCCACTCCAGTATTCTTGCCTGGAGAATCCCCATGGACTGAGGAGCCTGGGGGGCTGCAGTCCAGGGGATCGCAGAGAGTCAGGCACGACTGAGCACAACACATACATCCTTTGCCCTCAGGAGTGCTGCAACCCAAGCTCCCTCTGAAGAGTATGCCTGTTTGATTAAACTATCCCCAGCACCACATGGTTCTCCCTCGCCTGAGCCGCCTCAGGATGCCAGGAAATGGACAGTGGCATTCTAGTTTTATGGCCAAGGCTCAGAGAGGTCAAGGGTATGGCCTTCAGAGCCACTGCTTACGGTGGCAGAGCTGGGAAGAAGGGCGCTTCACTCCTTGCTGAGGTCTCTTTCTCCTCCATTCCACTTTAGAAACTCTGGGCTACACAATCATGAAGTCCCAGAATGTCAGTGTTAGTTGGAGACTTAGAGATTGTATTATACAGATGGGGAGACTGAAGCCCAGAAACAGGGAGGCAGCTGCCCAGTTCCCCATGGCTGTCAAGTGGGGAGCATGGGCTAGAACCCAGATATCTTGGCTTGAAGCCAGGTCTTGGAGGGAGCGGGTTCACAGCTAACAATTAGCCTGCTGGTGTGGCCGATCTGGGACTCGGCACAAAAATGTTCATTGCCATAGCCTGGAGGTTATTTTCACAGACAACTGTTATGATATGTTCTTGGCCTAAACCCTTTTCCAAAAAATCCCAGCCAGCTGAGCAGACAGGCATCTGTCATTGGCTATAACAAGGAAGCCATGGGACTCGCTCATCAGTCATGCATCCCACTTAGAAACAGCTCAGAACACCCTGGCAGAGGAAAAAAAAAAATGTTGTGGTACTAAGGCAGAGCTCTCAAATGAAGGAGCAGGGAACCCCAGACGGGCTGACCCAGACACCATTTCAGCACTAGGGACAGTTCCATGGAGGGCAGCTGCTCATCCAGGCGAGCTTGGAATCTCTAGAACTTCAGAAGCTCTCCAAGGGTGGGCGGTGGTTTTTAAATGGAGAGTCACTGATTTTCTGAAAAAAGAATCCAAGTGTTCACAGGAGCATTATGTGACTTGATTTTGCAGAATTTTGTGGCTGTTTGGGATTTCAGAAACTGTAAAGTTTTAAGGTTTAAGAAGGAGAAGCGTAACACCTGAAGAGGTGGAATGACTTTTGGGAATATGCTTGAGCAGCGATCATTCACCCTCCACCCTCCTCCACATTATAGCCAGTAGGGAAATGAGAAGGGGAAGATGGAATGAGGCAGGATGAAAATCAAAGGGGGAAATAACAGATCTACAGAAAAAGAGAGAGATGAGGGAGAGGAAGGTGGGAGGTACAGAGAAAGTAAGATGAGACTTTGGAACAAAGGGATGGAGGGAGGTTTCATAGGTTCTAGAGGATCATTACATTTCTCATCCGTGTCATTTCCTGAGAGAATGATGTTCTCCCTGGTGCTGCCAGTAGTAGAGATTTCAGTGGGGACCCTGAAAGCCTTAGGACATTTGGGAAATTTAGCCTGAATCTGTGATCCTTCATTTCTGATGATAAGAAGCTGACCCATGGAGGGGACAGATGTCTGGGGGCCACTGTTGAAGGTGGCAGGATGGGAAGAGTGTTCCCTGTGGGGCAAACAGACTAAATGTCTCAATGACCCTGGAGATCAGCACCGACTGTGCTGGCGCTTACCGCAATGGTCTCAGTGTACCAACCTTATGGATTAAATGGTGTTTGATAGTCTCCATTTAAGAAGGTGGGAAGGCCTGAAACTTCCTCTGGAAACATGTCCATCAAAGTAATTAAGATGAAGATGCTTGTGGGCTTTTGCTGTTTGGAGAATTCACACGTATGTAATACTTCACTGCCTACTTAGGTTGAACAATAAAATATGTACTTTTAGCCTAAAAGACTCATGTTATTACAGTGAATTATAATGAATTAATCTGAGCTGTAAAATATAATAATGATACAATGTGGGATGAAAGGGAATTAATAGTCTGAGTTTCTATGCCAGGCACAGTGCCAGTGGCTTTACATGCTTTAATAGATTGGACTATCGCTCAGCAAATATTCCCTCCCCTCTCCCTTGAGGCAGTGCCTCTCCCTCCTCCCATGCTGGAGGGTTTGGTCATGTGATTTGATTTGGCCATTGGGTGATGGGTGGAAGTGACAGTGATCTGGTTCTATGCCAAGTCTTAGGAGGCATTGCATGTTTCCACTGGTCCCTCACAGTGCAGTGGGGCTATCAGGAGAAGAGCAGCCCACTTAAGATCGGACCCCAGTGTGAGCAGAGTACAGAGAGAGAAGACTCAAGCCAGCCGAACCCGGCCCAGTCCACCCAGCCTTGGTTACCCTGCAGACCTGTGAGTCCACGAATGGCCGTTCGCTGTTGCCAGCCACTGCATTTGGGGGGTTGCTTATTTTCAGCTTTTGTTCTGCAAGAACTAATACAACATGAATAGTCTCAGTCTTTGCAACAACTCTTTAAAGTAGGTACCACAATTTTTCCCATTTTATAGGAAACAGAGGCCTAAAGAGAGAGAGAGAGAGAGAGAGAGAGAGAGAGAGAGAGAGAGAGAGAGAGAAAGCTTAACCCAAGGCCACAGAGTGAATTAACTAGCAATGGACCACACTTAGCTCATCTTCATCTGATGAGGCAAGCAGAGTGCTNAGAGAGAGAGAGAGAGAGAGAGAGAGAGAGAGAGAGAGAGAGAGAGAGAGAGAGAGAAAGCTTAACCCAAGGCCACAGAGTGAATTAACTAGCAATGGACCACACTTAGCTCATCTTCATCTGATGAGGCAAGCAGAGTGCTGCCTGGGGCCCCCTGACTGGCCCCTGCTTGCCTCTCCCACTCACCCATCCTGCTAGCTCAGAGCTCCAGGGTGGGGTTGGGGGGCTGCTGGGGAAGCTGCCAGGAGAACATCTGAAGCTCCTTTCAAAGAGCCAGTGGGGTTCCCCCGCCCTATGGCTACAGGAAAAGGTCACATTTGGCGATTCAGCCCACAGAACAATGACATTTCAAGGATCAAAGAAAAGGTTAAAATATTCCTATAAATCTATTCTCGGGACTTTTAAGTATTTCCAATGTAAAGGGAAAATGTCATTTCTTCTTCCTCCAAGAGTAGTGGTCCTGAGTCTGCTGGTCCTGGGTCTGCTCTCATTTTCCTAGTGAGGATGAGCAGGGAGGAAGAGCAGATTCACACCACATCCCTCCATATACGAAGGGAGGTGTAATTAACCCCAAACCTATTTTATTCATGGAAACCAAATCCCTAAAGGCTCCCTGAGAAGCTCGGTGGACAGTGCCACACTCCCGCACTCTCCTGATGCCTCTGTTCAGGGCGGCTCACGGATCACTGCGGCAGAGGTGGCTCTCGGGGTGGGAGAGGCGGGGGGGCCAGGCAGGGCTGAGGGTGGGGGTCAGATGACCTGGCAGCTCACCTCCCTGAGCTTTGGATCCTTACATCCAGCTGCCTTGTGCATCCATGTGGACACATCTCCTTCGTACCCAACGGAGCCTAGATCAACCCACCACCTTCCCCTGGATGCCACGTCTTGGTGGGCGGTCCCACTCTGTTTCACCCATTCATTCAGCAAACATGTCTAGAGCGCACTCTGAGTGTTGGGTGCTGTACTGGGCACCAGACAATAAGGGATAGACATTCCTGTCCTGGAGCAGATCGTAGGCTACTCGAGGAGATGAACCAAGAAAGGGACAGAGACCTCCCCTGGGGGAAGGGCTAACATCTCGGTGAGTGGGGTCCTGAGGAAACCCAGAGAGGGGAGTGACTAACTGCGGGGCCATCAGGGAAGGCTTCCCAGAGGTGTCGTTACTGAATGGGGCCCCGTCCAAAAGGGACATGTCCCAAAGGCAGAGGGAGTGCACGCAAGGGTCCGGCATCCAAGAAGCCGAGGCACCTGCATGCACCACGGAGGAGCCAGTGTTTGCCCAGCGCTCCTGCAGCCGCTTCGCATCGGGGCTGGGGCTGCCAGCGTGCTAGGCCGCTCCCCCGCAGTAGCGAGAAGATGCTGTTATTCATAGCGCTCAAGTCATCGCTCGCCTCCCACGTCCCATCAGTCTGCGAGCCCTTTTCTCTTCTGCCTCTCGAACACCTCTCCTCTCCCCCTGCTCACAGCCACCCTCAGGCCCGGCCCCAGCCTCTCCCTGGGATTGCGCTGGTCTCTGAGTGCTGACAGCCTCCGTGGGCAGCCTCCCTCCCCACGCCCCACCAACCAGGCTGCAGCCACATCTGGCCTTTGGAAGCATCAGGCTTGCCATTCGACTCTCTTCTGAGGCCTTTTTGATGGCCCTCTGTTGCCCATGGGATAAGGTTCTGTCTGTGAGCGTTGCATTCACAGCCCTTTGAGGACAGAATCCCCACCTCTCCAGCCTTGCTGGGGTCCCTTGTGGATCACATGCCCATTCCAGAGCCTAGAGCCACCAGGGGCAGGAACTCATTAATCCCCTTCCTGCCTTTGGATGCTCTTTCCTCCACCTGGAATTCTTCCTGTGCTGATCTGTCCCATTGGGCTTTCAAGACCCAGTTGAACACAGAAAATAAGTCATGAAAATAATAGGGACCACCATTTTTTGGTCACCCCCTCCAGTCCCTGCTTCACTTTCATGTATATATTTATATATTTTATTATGGCATTACTGTCTGTTGTCTGTCTTTCCCATCAGAGTGAAGGCTCCAGGAGTGCAGGGCTTGATTTTCCTGTGACCTCTGTAGCTGGAGCCACAACTGGTGCTGAGGAGATCAAAAGAGTTTGTGCGATAAATTAAGAAATGACTATAACAACCCAATGAGGTGCTGAGTGGTTTTATCCCCATTCTACAGATGGGGAAACTGAGTCTTTGGCAACAAGCGTTTTGGCAGCTACCTCAGTGGTCCATTTCTATTTCCTGCTCAAGGGCAGGGTCCACGTCAAATTCCCATCCGGATCTCCTGGATCCCAAGGAGGGGTTCTGGAAGTGGTTGGTGGATGGTTCCCATCAAAGGCGGGGGGTCAGCGGTGAGAAAGAGGGTAGCTGGGGCGGCCTGGGGGGAGGCAATTCAGCTAATTGCAGCTTGGCTTCCCAGAGCCTGTTTCTAGGTTGGGAATTAACTGCACGAATGGTTCCCACTCGTTCCTAATTGGCACCAAATTACACACAGTGGGCTCAGCAGGGGCCGAGGCGGCAGGTGGCGGCAGGGTGGTAGGAAGCTGCACGGGGTTCTCATTCTTGCAGAAGCCTGCACCGGGAGCACTGTGCTGGGAGCCCCTAGTTCTTCTGGGGCAGTGGCAAGAGCCCAGGTTTTGGGGCTAGGGACCGCCCAACTGGTTGGTTGTTTATCTTTCTGTGCCTCAGTTGCCTCATCTGTAAAATGGGGATGGTCATCACCCCTACCTCGTGGCACTGTTGGGAAGTGAAGACTTCTGTTTTTCTGTGGGCATCATACCTAGATCCTCTGCTGCAACTCAGGAGAAGGGATAAGGCTGGTTAGGAGAGCCCTTCAGACCTGGAGGGGAAGGTGGGTAGAGTCGGCACCTTCCTGAGTTTATCTCTTCTGCCCTTGAGGGGGTCCGAGCTGATGGAGTACTTTCTTTGCTGAGACCTTTGAGCCCTGGGGCCTCTGAGAGGGAGGGTCTGAGTGTAGGGTAGTGTAGATCCCTCCTCCCAGGTTCTAGGAGGGAGTGAGGTGCAGGGTGCGGAGTGCAGCTGCAGTCGAGTCACAGACCCGAGTGCGCATCCTCCAACCCCGGTCTGATCGCGGGTCGCTAGGTGCTCCGGGTCTCAGCTTCCCTGAGCGCGAAATGAGGGGGGCTGGACGGGCTGATCTCTGTGGGCTCATCTGACTCCGACTGGAGATAATTCTTTATTCTCTTCCCTATTAAACTTCTCGTTCCTGCAAGTAGGCCTCTGGGAGGGACAGAGATTGGAGAGCGGAATTCTCATCAAGTGTTTGACTGATCGCTTCTTCCGGGGGCGTTTGTTTTATTTAAGAAAGGGCTAATGGCACTTCAGGCATGGGCGAAGTGAAGAATTTCAGGCGTAGGGGAGCAGAGGGCGAGGAGAGAGGGGAGGCGAGGCCATACAGGCAGGACACTGACAGTAGACAATGGGGATGAACGTGATCTCTGCAGAAGGTGCTGGAAGGCGCACCAAGTACCACCGTCCAGGCTAGAAACTGGGATCAAAGCCCAGGAGAGCGGGGTTGGGTTCTGGGAGCTCTCCGATAAGTTGGGGGTTGCTCCCCTGGTGGCCTTGGCAGTAAAGAATCTGCCTGCAATTCGGGAGACCTGGATTCGCTCTCTGGGTCCAGGAGATTCCCTGGAGAAGGGAATAGCTACCCACTGGCACCCCATTCCAGTACTCTTGACTGGAAAAATCCCATGGACGGAGGAGCCTGGAGGGCTGCAGTCCATGGGGTCGCTGGGGGTTGGACACGACTGAGCGACTTCACTTTCCCTTTTCACTTTCATGCATTGGAGAAGGAAATGGCAACCCACTCCAGTGTTCTTGTCTGGAGAATCCCAGGGACGGGGGAGCCTGGTGGGCTGCCGTCTGTGGGGTCGCACAGAGTTGGACACGACTGAAGTGATTTAGCAGCAGCCCGTATTCTTGCCTGGAGAATTTCATGGACGGAGAAGCCTGGCAGTCTGCAGTCCATGGGGTCGGCAAGAGTCGAACAGGACTGAGAGACTATCACTTTCACCTTAGCCATTGCAAGCGCAGAGCCTGGGGTTTAGAGTTTCGCAGCCATGGGTTCCACTCCCAGCTCTGCCATCGACTGTGTGACTTTGATAAGTTACCTAACCTCTCTGAACCTCCGTGTCTTGGGGGGTGTAACGGGATAACACCCACCTCACACACATCTGCACAGGGTTGCCACAGGGCATCAGTGAAACAGCCAGTGTGAAATGTCTGGCGCTGGCCCTGGCCATCGTGAGCCCCTAGTAAGCAGTGGTGGGTTACATCCATGTCCTTCTACCGAGGGAGGCACAGCTCTGTCACCGAGGCTGCTTCTGGGGCTCTGCTGGGACTGCAGCCAAAGCCCCGTGTCGCCAAGGCCCCTCTGCGCCTGGTACCCCGGAGCAGGGAGGCTTCACACGTTCCAGGGTGAGGAGGGCTGCCTTGCCTGCCGACAGGCCGTGACAATGCCCAGAGGGAAGTGCACAGTCTTTGCGGCCGGCCTGCCGGGTTTGAATCCGTCTTGCCACTGACCTGCTGTGTGACCTTAGGTCAATATCACCTCACCTTTCTGATCTCAGATAATATATGCTTAAAATGGAGATGATGATAATAATTCAAACCACCCCATAGGATGTGGACACAGATGAGTGAATAAACGTAAAGGATCTAGACCTGCAGGAAAAGGGCAACCACTTGGTACCTGTGGGTACTGAGCACTTGAAATGTGGCTAATCCAAACCGAGATGTGCTGGGAAGGAAAATCACCACTAGATTTAGAAAGCTTAGCACAAAGCAATAGTCAAATCGCTTTCTAACAGTTTTTTTTACATTGATTACATGTTGAAGTGATAGTATTTTGGATATATTGGGAAATAGAAAACATTCTTAAAATTAATTGCGCTGCTTCTTTTCACTTTCTTTAAAGTGAAAGTGGTTACTAGCAAGTTGAAGGTTATATCGGTGGCTTCCGTTACATTCCTTTTGGCCAGTGCTGACAGAGCAACGCTAGGGATTTAGTAAGAATGAGGTCCACGGCTGTTATCATCATCAGTTGATGGGTTCGAGTATTGACTTTACAACTTCCTGTAGGATCGTGTGAGGGTTATTTAACTCTCCAAAGCTTAGTTGTCCTGTCTGTAAAATGGAGCTAATGGGATTAAACAAAATTATGCCTGTAAAGTGCTTGATTGAGCACCTAGCATATAGGTAGCACACACTCACTGTTAGTTGTTATATTGTTGGCCTGTGAGATCAAAGGTGAGGGTTTCCACCCTCATAGATGGGACACGGGCTCATCTGTACCGTCCAAGCAGTGCAGGAGAGGCTGAGCCAATGGATTGCCTCACGAACGGGACCTGAGTCTTGAGTAAACTCTGCCTTGAGCTGGAGGTTGAGCTGTTTGGCCAGTTATCTTAAGGGAAGGGTCAATAACACACTAATGGGATCAGTGGCCCCATTAATCTTCCTCTAATGAACAGCCATTCAAGCCAACCTATCTTCCCCAGATCCTGGAAGACATTTTGTACTGGCAGGAAACTCGCTGGGTAGAAACAACCTCAAATCTTTTAAAAGTGATTTAGTGGCTTTGCTCGGGAAAAGGCGTGCCGGGGGCCAGATGGAGGGAAGGAGAATTGAAACAGCCAAGTCACAGCAGATCTCTCCCTTGGGGCTCCAGATCGAAGACTCAGAGCTGGCTGACTCTGGGGAGGGGTGGGGGTTGGGGTTTTGGTGGAGGTCAGGGGTGAGGGGAAGGTTTAGCTCACCACGTCTGGCTGGACATTCTTGCCTCTGAATCAACACATTGTTGGTGATGCAAGAATTGGGATGGCCCCGGGGGACCCAGAGGGACGCTGATGGGCTGTGGCGAGAGTGAGAGGAGCATGCGCAGGCCTGAGTCTGCTGAGCTCACCAGTGGTGTCAAACTGTGTGACCGCAGGGATCTTGTAGGTGGAGTCAAAGCAGAGGGGCCTTGCTGGGAGGTGAAGAGGCGGTAGGACCTGAGAAGATGCTGAGCTGGGGGCAGGGTGGGACATGGGAGGAAGAGCCTGGGGGAGGAGGGTCCCAGGTCCCTGGGAAATGCGCAGAGGGTGAGGAGGACCCTACCTGGGTGGTTTGACTTTGGACCCTCTCTTTCTCTTCTGCCCCAGCATCTCACCCTCAGCCCAAGGATGCTGCAGCCCAACCATCAGTGTTTTGTTCCTTGCGGGTGAGTCTTCTTCTGGGCTCTGGGAATCTGTTTGAAGACACAAATGCCCCTGGGAGGCTGCTGATTTCCACTTGCCCATCAGTCCATCGACCTGTCTGTCCACCACCCACTGAAGGGAAGCAGAAATGAATATGAAGTGGAACCCACCTGCCCTCAAGAAACCCGGCAGCTAGGAGGGAAGAAGGTGGTGGTGGTGGTGAAGTCGCTCAGTCGTGTCCGACTCTTTGCGACCCCATGGACTGTAACCTACTAGGCTTCTCTGTCCATGGGATTCTCCAGGCAAGAATACTGGAGTGGATTGCCATTTCCTTCTCCAGCGGATCTTCCCAACCCGGGGATTGAATCCAGGTCTCCCGCATTGGAGGCAGACGCTTTAACCTCTGAGCCACCAGGGAAGCCAGGAGGGAAGGACAGGCGTCAATTCATGTGACCCTGCGTCATGGTAGTCAGGGTCTGGGCTGTAAGAAGCTTCACGGGGAGCACTGCAAGGTTTTGGAGGACAGGGTGACTGCCTCCATCCGTTGGGTGAGATTAGGCCCCAGAAGAGATGATACAGATCAACCAGTCAAAGTCTCCCTCTGCCCAGATGAGGAGGTAGAGGCCCAGAGAGGACCCTGGGCTCAGTGAGGCCCTGCCAGCTGGGAGTTGCAAGATTTGGAGGTGTAGGGATTGGGAGGTATTCCAGCGAGGGAACAGTTTCAGCGAAGTCCAGGGAAAGGACACTGGAGCATCTAGAAAAGGCAGCGGGCAGTTCCCTGAGGCCAAAAGGAGTGCGCTTGGGAGACGGAGGGACTCAGCTGCAAGGCGGTCCCCTCAGATAGGCACCTGCCACCTCTCGAGTCACAGCCAGCACAGGGAGCCCCCAGGGACCTGAGCAAGTTAGGTGCCCTCCATTCTCAGCTGGGCATTGCAGGTGGGTGGGCCATCTGGAGGCGGAGGTGGTGGGCATCGAGGCACTTGTCCCCAAGGCCTGGGCCAAGTCACCAGAGCCTCTGGGTGGGCCAGCAGTGAAAGTCCCGGAGATTAACGGTGAACCCGGGCCACGCTCCACCTTCCTCTCAGTAACCCCACAGACCTGGGCAACTCCCTGGAGGTGGCCCACCCACCTGTGATGCCCAGCTCAGGATGGAGGGCACCTAACTTGCTCAGTTCCTGGGGGCTCCCTGCACTGGTTTGTGACTCTGGAGGTGGCAGGGTGACTATCTGAGGAGACCCCCTTGCAGGTGAGTCTCTCCACCTTCCTGAGCCTCGGTTTCCTCCTGGTGAAGTAGGACCCTCCAGCCTGCCTCCCAGGCTTCTCTCGGGCTCCAGGGAGCATCAGATACAGGGTTCTACCTGTGAAAGTGAAAGTGAAAGTGAAGTCGCTCAGTCGTGTCCGACTCTTTGCGACCCCGTGGACTGTAGCCCACCAGGCTCCTCTGTCCATGGGATTCTCCAGGCAAGAATACTGGAGTGGGTTGCCATTTCCTTCTCCAGGGGATCTTCCCAACCCAGGGATCGAACCCGGATCTCCTGCACTGCAGGCAGACGCTTTATCCTCTGAGGGCAGATTGGATGCTCATGTAATCATAACATCTCACACTTACGGAGCACGTGCGGAGACTTCCCTCAGCGCTTTCCACAGCACCTCGTTTAGGCTGTGAGGTCACCGTCATGGGTAGCTCTGTTTTGCTGAGGACCAGAGAGGTGAAGTGGCCTGCCCCAGGTCACACAGCGGGGCCAGGCGCAGGCAGCCTGCGTCTGCACTCTCGTCCCCAAGTACACACACTGCCTGCTCTGTCACCGGGCTGGGTGCTGAGCTTGTAGAGCAGATGCCTGCAGAATCCTCCAGAGAGCCCCTCCAGGCAGCCTCTGGGTCAGGATAACACACTCTCTGAGGTGGAAGAGACCCCTCTGTTGTGCTTCTTGGGAAACAGGCCTAGATGGGTGGGACACTTGCCCAAGGTCACTGTGAGCTAATGTCTTAATGAACAGGTCCCAGAATCTGTCTGGAAGGAGACAAAGCCAAGTCTAGCCCTCGCTCCCCACTTCTGAACCTGCTAAGGTCATCTATTCTGTGTCTTGTATGCCTCCCATGAATGGGATGACTTCCTGGGCTGCCTCTTTTGGGGACAGCTTGGCCTCTTACAAAACTCTTCCCTCTGGTGACCCACAGTCATCCTTTCATCTCTCCCACCATGGAGTCGGCATCTTCTCCCGAGTCCACACAGGTTATCCCAATAGACTGGCAGCTGCCTGCAGACGGTGATCACACCCCTCACCTCCTTGTCCTCTGTCAGCCTCTAGCCAGAGCAGCCCTAGGTCCTGCTGTCTCCACTTGACAGGGTTTGCGTCCCTTGCCCACCAGGAGCTCCAGGCTGGGCTGGATCAGGTCTTCCTCCAGGCCTCTCTCTGCTCCCTGGGCTGGCACATCCTGGAGCTAGAACAGCACTGAGCTCATGGCAGAAGGGGATGGAAACGCTCTTTCAGCAAGACGACAGCAGGAAAGATGCCCTTGATTTTTGATGCAGCCAGGTCACATGGATGACATCTTCCATCCCTCCCTTTCTTCTCTCCAGCTGTCACCCAGGACTTCAGAGTTTCTCCTCCAATCCCCATGTTCCTGCCCCTAGCATGTGGTTGAGTAACTCACAAACTACAGGAGAGCCCCCAGGAAGAGGCTGGGAAGGAGTGGTGGTGATCAGGAGTTGAGCTGGAGAACAGACAATCTGCACCTTCATCAGGATCGACACACTGCGTGTGCATGTCTTCTTGGGCCTGTATTTGGCTGACAGGTTACTGATAGATCGGCCTACCTTTTGTGACCGGGAGAGCAGCAGGGGTCAGACCTGGACACTCTCTGCTAGGTTTATTCTGATGGGAACAGGAGGAGACAATCCCCTGCCTCTTTCAAACCTCATACTTCTGTTGATGCCACCTGAGGACACAGGCTTTTTGGTAGCTGCCCAATCTTGTTGACTCTATCCATACTTAGCGTAGATTAAAAACCCTAGGATGTCCCTCATTCCTGAGCCACACTTTTGCTCACTCCAGCTCTCCCTCCCTCAATCATACCTCGTTGTCAGATCTGCTACCCCAGATGGGATGGACAGCACAGGCCTGGGGTTCAATGCTTGGGGCTGCCCTTGAGTCGAGACGACAGTCATCCGGCCAAGAGCTCTCAACACCGCATCCCTCCCCCTCTCGCCCATGCATTTTTCCTCACTGGGCCACCCTGACGGGTGTCCCACAGCTTCGAGGACCCAACCTCCTCTTCTTCCCGCCACCGCCATCCATCTGGGCCCGAGCACAGTCACCATAAAGCAGAGGCAGGAGGTGAGACTGGCAGCCTTGCTATTTTCACTCTGACATTTTCCATTTATGAAAACTCTCGCTTGACGCTCATTCTGCTCTTTGCTCTCCTTTGCAGGGGAAGGGCCAAGTCCCTCCCACCCTGGGTCAGATATGTTATGAAATTCCCCATTCTCCCCCATACCAGCCCCTGCTTTATAAACTCTATGACAGTGGCAATTGTGAAAAATAAATCAATGAAAAACCAGAATTAGGCTTAGGTTGGACCCCCACTTTGGAAGAATGGCACCTGAACATGGGAAGGCGATCCTGCAGGGTCCACACGGAGACCAAACTGGACCCAGTGTGCACAGGTCCTCCGGGAATCGCCTCCTCTCCAGGGTCCTCAGCGTGTGTGACCTAAGGTGGAGGCACCTCGTGTCTCCCAGCCCCAACTGGGGAAAGAGGCTGGGCAGGGAGACCTCTGCCTCGGAGAGTTTAATTAGGGTGTTGGCATTTTATTGGAAGGTGAGAGTGATTTCCACTGCTGGAGACATTAGGAGGCTCAACAAATTCTATCCCTGTTTATAGTTTGGAAATACAATATAGATTTTATTGTGGGCCTTGGTGTCTTCCTTTAAACAACTGCACAGCCCATTAAAGCAGAAAAGCTAGTAAAGGCAGAATTGCAGAGGCACGAGCCAGGTCTTTAAATATTGACATGGGCTCTCGGGGAAGGCTCTCCCCTTTCTGATGGGGGAGAAAGCAGACGGCTGGGTAAGCTGTTGGACCACACAGGTAATTGGGAGGGTTTTTCTGAGAAATTTTTCTGGGTCTGAGACCTCAGGGGGTGTCTGAGAGGATCCCCTTCCTCTTGAGGGTCTATTTTGATTTAGTTCAGCAGTTATCTGTTGTCTAACACAAATCTGTTAAGCCGGACACAGGGACATTTTCTGTGTGCCAGGCCTCCATGAGGCATTGCGATGAGGAAAACCATCCCTGTTTCACTTGGCTCTCCGTCTGCAGGGGGAGGTGAGCTGTGGAACAATGAGTGATAATGTTGGACAAGGCAGAGGGCAAAGAAAGTCACAAGGGTGCTGGTGGTGTAGACAAAAGAGAAATGGATCCTGCCGGGGAGTGTCTGGGAGGTGCTGCAGAAGACATGACGTATGAGCAAAGCCTCAAAGGATGAAAAGGCTTTAACTGATGTCCCCCTGGGGCTGCAAACCTGCATCACCTTCCATCTTCCTCATCTTAACTCAGTGACTCTGCCACCTGGGGTGTATAGGCCAGAAACCCGAGAGACTCATCCCCAAGTCCTGTTGGGGACTATCAAGATATATGTCAAATACCATCAAGATATATGTCAAATCTGTCCCCTACTCTCCACTGCCACTGCCCTCTTGCCTGGACACTGCAATATCTTCTCCAGTAGATGTTGGCTGTGTAGGGCCACCCAGCCTCCCCTCACTGTATTTTCTGTAGCAGAGCCTGGTTTTCATCTGGGAGATGTGCCTCTCCACCTTCTAGGAATGTAATTTCAAGGAAACTATGGTTAGAGCACAAGACCCAGGCCAGGTGGATGGCTCCTTCCACGCCTATGGCCAGCGATTGGTTCAGGGATGAGCACAAGACCGAGGTCACACCAAGCAGAGCCAATGAGACCCAACTCCTGAACTTGACTGTCTTATTAGTGAAGTGGACTCAACGCTTTCCTGGCTGTGCCTAGATGAAGAGATGTTGAACTGAAGCTGTGCTAGCCGTATTGTCCCTGCCGAGCGTGGTCCTGGAGGGAAATAGAGCCACCTAGAGTCCCTGGACTGCAAGGAGATCCAACCAGTCCGTTCTGAAGGAAATCAGCCCTGGGGCTTCTCTGGAAGGAATGATGCTAAAGCTGAAACTCCAGTACTTTGGCCACCTCATGCGAAGAGTTGACTCATTGGAAAAGACTCTGATGCTGGGAGGGACTGGGGGCAGGAGGAGAAGGGGACGACCGAGGATGGGATGGCTGGATGGCATCACGGACTCGATGGACGTGAGTGTGAGTGAACTCCGGGAGATGGTGATGGACAGAGAGGCCTGGCGTGCTGCGATTCATGGGGTCGCAAAGAGTTGGACACGACTGAGTGACTGAACTGAACTGAGGGGAAGATGAGACAAGAGTTGGAGAGAAAGAAACTGGGTCATGGAAACATTGTTCAAACTTGATCAAGCCTTACCTGAACCTCTTCCTTATATCTGGACTTTCAGCTACACTTATTAATAAATTCTGTTTTTACATGAGCTACTTTGGGTTGGGTTTTCTGACATGTGCAATCAAAAGAATGATGTAGTATTTCAGAACCTCCCCACACTCTCTCCTGCTTTCTCATCTCCCCAATGTTTTTCACACTGTAGACTGCAAAGCCCTTCAGCCACTGTCCACTGCCCTAAGGATAAACCCCCCAAATCCTGAACATGGCCCTGGAAGCCCAGCATGATTTGGACCCAGCGTCTCTCTCAGTCTCATTCATTACAATCCGGCCATGCTAAAGTCTTCAGTTGTTCAAATATGCCAGCTCTTTTTATTTTTTCCAGTTCAGAGCCTTCCATATACTGTAACCTCTGCCTGGAAACCTGTCTCAGCTCTCTACTAGGGGTTTTGACTCACATTTCAGATCTCAGCTTAAAGAGGCCTGCTCTAAATGAGATTAGTCTCGGTTACACTTTGTCATAGCATTTGCTTTTATTCTTCATGGTACTAACCCGATTTGCAGGTAGGTGTGTGCATCTGCATGTGCGTGCGTGCGTGTGTGTGTGTGTGTGTAGATGAATGCACACTCCATTAGCCTAAGCCACACCTGTCTTGCTCATCGCGCTCTCTCTTATGCCTAGAAGAGTTCCTGGTACATTCTAGAGGCTCAACAAATATTATTTGACTGATGGAGTGAAGAGTAGGTGAGGAGTGGGTTGAGGTCGGGCGATTCTGCCTGAAATTATGACAGAAGCAGAAGTTCAGGGCCTGAGCAGGCAGTGTGTAGTGGAGGACGGGTTCATAAGTCTAGAGCAGCAGCCAGATTAAGAAAGGTGGGCTAGGGCCAGACCGTGAGCCGTTTGCTCTTCAATCTGTGAGCCAGTTATTTCCAAAGTCCTGCAGGATACTCTGCAAAGGAAACGACCAAGTAGGTCAGAGGTTACAGAAGCTTGGGAAAAGACGGATTCCCTAAGAGCCTCTGGGAGAGGCACAGTACATATGATCATTTCAAGGCTCTGACAAGTCCTGCAGTGGCAGTTGGGTTAACTAAGTGTTGACAAAATACATTTTTTTCTCACAAGAATTACAGTTGTAAAGATGAATATTTCCATATTTCTGAGATAGGGGATTGTATTACAATTTACATGTACATATAACACAGGGTTTCAGGTTTCTTTAATGTCCCAGAAAGTGGATTCTTTAATAGGGTTTATTAATAGGGCTTCTTACAATCCACAATGTCTTAGACTGGAAGCTACAGGACTGTGACTTGCAGAAGCCTCTTTTGAAGAAGTGAGGGACAGATTGTAACTTGTGTTTTGGGGCAGGCCTTCCTGCAGCAGTGTGAATGGGTTGGGGATGCCGAGCAGGGCTTAGAAGCCTGAAATCTAGACCTCCCGCCCCACTAAGGCTGCCCCCGACAGGGATGTGAATGAGGCATTGATTCTGCTGCACGCAACTGGGAGAATTTAATTAGGACACTGGGGTATTGTTGAAAGGTTGGATCAGTTCCCTCCCATGGAGGCCTTCTGTCTTCTCATATGAAAAGACAGTTTAGAAGGTACCTATTGTTTTTCATATGGCCCTGTTCAGAGAAGCCCCGTGAGGGTGTCTGGGGATTGACGTTGGGGTTGGAGCCTTAGGGTGGGACCATGACTCTTCTCCACCTTCAGAACAGACCCAGGGCTTAGACACCGCGGCTGCTCTCCCCTTGGGTAATTGCAAAGGCCTCCTAACTGATCTCCTTGCTCTGCCCTTGACTCCTGCAATCTACTCTCAACTCCATAGCCCAATTTTTAAAAAACGTGTAAGTCTGATTACATCATTTCTCTGCTCAAAATCCTGGGATGACCCTCCGTCTCACTCTGTGAAAAGCTGAGGTCCTCCCCAGGGCACTGCCTCACCAGTCCTCCGCCGTGACTCCCGTTACTCCGGAAAGCTGCCACAGGGCCTTTGCACTTGCTGTCCCTCAGCCTGGTGCCCACCCCTCAGAGGGCCATGTGACTAACCCTTGCCCTTTGCAACCTTTGCTCCAACGCCGCTTCTCGGTGGTGCTTTCTCTAGCACCTACTGAGAGTCGCACCCCCGTCACTCTGTGCCCCCTTTCCTGCTCAGTTTCTCTTTGTACCACCTTACACCTTCTAACACACTATGGTGGGCAGAGTTCCAGATGCCTGCAGACTCTAGCCCCTGGTGTACACACACCTTCTCCCATTCAATCAAATGTGGACCTAGATGCTGCTGTGAGGGGATTTTGTAGGTGGAATTCAGGTCTCAAATCATTAGCTGACTTTAACAATGGGAGATTATCCTCCAGGGGTCTAACCTGATTAGGTGAGTCCTTCAAAGCGACTGGGCTCCCCTGGCGATAGAGGAAGCTTGAGGGGGTTCATTTTACACCTGTGAGAAGTTCTCCATTGCTGGCTTTGCAGATGGAGGGGCCACATGGTTAGAACCTGAGAGCCACCTCCAAGAGCTAAGAGTAACCCCCGTTAGCTGCCAGCGAGGAGTACAGTTCCTTCAATAGTCACATGAACTTGAAAGAGGACCCCAGGCTCTAGCAGAGAAGGCAGCCTGGCTACCATCTTGACTTCCGCCACATGGCACTCCCTGCTTGGACTCCCCGATCGTGGAAGCTGTGGTCATTCACGCCACTGTTTGAATCCACCAAGTGTGTGGTCATTTGTTTCACATCAGTAGCCAAACCAATGTGGTAGCTCAGTGGTAAAGAATCTGCCTGCAATGCAGGAGACCCGGGTTCGATCCCTGGGTTGGGAAGGTCCCCTCGAGGAGGGCGTGGCAACCCACTCCAGTATGCTTGCCTGGAGAGTCCCAGGGACAGAGGAGGCTGGTGGGCTGCGGTCTATTGGGTTGCACAGCGCCGGACGTGGCTGAAGCGACTACGCAGCAGCGGAAAATGAATACAAGCTACATATTGCCTTCTGTCCCCCTGCTGGAAAGGAAGCTCCGGACGGGCGGGGATTTGGGTCTGCTTTGGTTGCTGCTTAACCTCAGTACTGAGTACAGTGCCTGCCATCTGGTAGGCGCTCAGTAAACACTGGTTGAATGAATGAATGGGAGTAGCCTCCGGCATCAGCACAGCTTTGCCTTCCAGGAGGAGATACGCCCCATTGGTAAATAATAAGGCAGAAAATGCAAATGGAGCAGGAGAGGTGAGTGTAGCCTGTCCGCTATAAATCCTGCCTGGCTGGCCAGAAATGATCTGTACTTTCACAGCCCCAACAAAGCTCTCTGCTCTGAGAGAAGCATTGTTGAGATATTAATGCACACGCTGCCATATAATTAAAGCTGGCTTGGCCCTGCACCACCACCCACCCTTCCACCCAAAACCTCCTGTGCTCACCGGAAGGTTGCCTGGGGGAGTCTGGTCACCCCGTGGTCACCCTGTGCTGAGAAGGAAGCCTCAAACACCTGCCTAAGTAATTAACCTATTAAAATGAAAGTGATAAATCCTGGTGCCAAGGTGAGGCTTGGGCGGGGGAGGGGGGGTCTCTGCTGTGTTTCTTTCTATTTCAAAGACCATGTCACCATGGCTGCAAAGACACAGGATGATGAGCCTGGGTGCTGTTTGGCTTCCAAAGGTCAGCCACGGCGTTGAGCCTGTGATGAGGTTGCTGCTCCCCCAAACCAGCAGTCCTGGTTTGAGACTAGCCAATAGTGCCCTCTGGATTAGATGGGTCAGGCTCTGGAGGGGTTTGGGGAGGGGATTCTAGACCCCCTCCTCTCAGATTTCTGGATCTCTCCCCACTCCCAGCTTCCCACTCGTAACTAGGCAGAGGTTAGAGCTAAAAGTCCAGGATCTTAGCATTCTAGAGCAGGAAAAGACCATAGAGATGCCTCATGATGCCACTGGAGCCCTGAGGCTCAGAGAGGGTGAGAGATTTGCGTAAGGTCACACAGCAAGTCAAAGATAGAACTAGGACTGGAACCTAGGCTCCTCCCACCATGACCACTGGTCTATCTGCTTCCTTAATAACCTTACTCCACAGAGGGCAACAAGATCTTCACTTCCAGCCCTCAGAGGGTCTGTTTACAGGACCTGAGCCCAGGCCAGGGATGGAGGCTGCAGTGAGACTCCGAATCCCAGGACGGGGCTTAGATGGCACAAGCCTCACAGACTCCAATATACAGATGAGGAAACCGAGGCTCAGAGAGAAGCAGGTCTGTCTCCAGGCCTCCTGGCAAGTCAGTGGTGAGAAGTCAGAATTTCCAGCTCCTGGTCGGGGCCACCTCCCCTTAACTTCCTCCAAATCGTCTCTCCCTCTTGTGTTGGGAAGAAGGTGGCCTTGAATCTGGGGCTTTTGAAGAAGCTGGTGGGGAGGGAACACCAGGCGAGGGACAGCTTGAATTAACAGCAGAGGTGTGAAGGGCGCGTGTGGGATAGGAGCAGGCCGAGACTTGGCCAGGTGGTGGGAGTGAGGGAGACCGCAGGGTGGGGGCCTGTGGGCACAGTCAGTGGGGGTTAGAGGGGCCTGAGGAAGAGGAGATCTGCTGCTGGCTGGCAGGAAAAAGTCCC